>CM041643.1:13937315-14009107 GCA_023333625.1 Bothriochloa decipiens
CGGGCGGCCGGGCGGCGCGGTCGGCGGGCGGGCGGGCGGCGGGCGCGCGGCGCGTGGGGCGGCCGGCGGGCGGGCGTGGCGAGTGTGGAGTGCGTCTAGGCGTGGCGAGTGTGTCTGGGCGGGCGGTTAACTGTCGGCGGGTGGGCCCACTTTGCCGTGTGCCCGGATCCAAGGCACACGGCAAAGCGCCGGTTCGCCGTGTGCCTGATCTACGGCACACGGCAAAGAGCTGGTTCGCCGTGTGCCAGATCTAAGGCACACGGTGAATCATCACTATTATTTCATGTATAATCTGTTAAATTCAAATTCGTGTACGTAATGTTCAAAATTTCCTTTCAATTTGCAAATAAGGTCTTAAATTAAACTGAATAACATGAATATTAGCTTTTTCACTCACTTTTTTCTATTATGCCATGTAGTTATAGCTCAGATTGAATTTATATTAATTAAAATCCAATAATTACAGTTAACTAATTAAAATTATCAAACCGATATGGAAAAAAATCAAAAATTAGCATTAAACAATCTATGTTGTCTATTGACTATAGAAAAAATCTAGAAGTCAAACCCCAATCCTAACTTCACTTTAACTGAAATCCTAATCATATAAGTATCAATTATATGAAACTTCTTAAGCGATGCTTCAGTTTCTAAACATCGTACGTGAAGAACGGATCGAAAGCTTCTCAATTATTTACCATAGCCTCCACATATGATATCATGAGCTCTTGACAAATTTCATGATTTTCAAACTTCGTTTGGATTTTATACAATTAAATAACAATTCTACCACACGTTCCTCATCATGCTTCGGGGACAAACTGTTCAAAATTTGCTTTCATTTCATGGACAAGGTCTTACACAGGACTTAATAACATGAATATCATTTTTCGAGAAACTTTATTTCATTATTTCATGCACCTCCAGTTCAAATTTGACTTATATGAAAAAAATGTTTTGAACAAAATAAATCCGTTAAATATAGCAAACAGACAGAAAAAATTACCAGATTTTTAAATGGAGTACCAATGAATGCATGAAGATGGGAGGAGAAATATGGAAGGAGGGGGAGGGAAAATAACATAAAGTTTGCCGTGTGCCTTCTGGAGGCACACGGCAAATCCATCTCTTTGCCGTGTGCACAGAGAAGGCACACGGCAAACCCATCTCTTTGCCGTGCGCACAGAGAAGGCGCACGGCAAACCCATCTCTTTGCCGTGCGCATAGAGAAGGCGCACGGCAAACCCATCTCTTTGCCGTGTGCCTAGTGCAAGCCTTTGTGTTTGCCGTGTGCCGCTGTAAAGCACACGGCACATAAAAACTTTGCCGTGTGCCCGCCGTGACGCGCACGGCAAATCTTTCGTGAAGGTAACACCCGTTAACGTTGATTAGTTTGCCGTGTGCTTTAACGGGGGCACACGGCAAAGTTTTGATTTGCCGTGTGCATCCATTTGGGCACACGGCAAATTTACCTTTTGCCGTGTCTTCTGTTTTTGCCGTGTGTTTTTATTTTGGCGCACGGGAAAGGGCCTGTTCGCCGTGTGCCCGTAATATTGCACACGGCAAAGTTTCGGGCACACGGCAAACTATGAGTTTCCGGTAGTGAGGGTAAAAGGGTCAATGAGGAGTTCCAGAGTTGTATAAATACCCCCTGGGGGCATTGTAAAGGGGGAAGGACGGAGATTAATGGAAGGGATCATTTGTCTTCTGTTGATTTCTCTGTAAGCCTTTGATCTATTTCGTTTGTCTTTAGATCGTTTGCCTTTCGCTATTTGGTTGCGAGGCCAAATACCAACAGTGGCGCCCACCGTGGTTGTCACTCGACATACCATGGCTCGAGGAAGACCAGCGAAAGGGACTACCGCAAGACCAAGCTCCTCCCGCACCCGAGGTACCCGGAAGCTCAACTGCTGTCACAGGGCACTCATAAGATACACAACTCTTATTTCCACATGATCCACTACTGGACTCGCGGAAGAAAATGCAGACGCAGACCTTCTTCAGCAAGACGAAAGAGACAAACTGCCAGCAGAAGAACAGGAACTTTCGGAAGGGGAAAACCAACTCAACATTCACGCAAGACTCCTCAAACGTCTCAACGATAGTCAAAACAAAATAAGAGCACTTCAAATCCAGCGAGACCAGCTTACGCAGCAAAACAACACCAAAAAACGCAAAGAAGCCACCCAGCAGGCAATACAAGAGGCGGAAGCCAGAAGACAGGCGTTGCAAAGAGAGATAGAACAACTACAAGAAGCGCAAGTACAAGTCCAACTACCAGCCCAGAGCGCGGGTCTAGCAGCGAATGTTCAGCTACCAGCGTCCCAAGGAGCAGTTCAAGGTCCGGTTGCAAACACACAACCACAACAGATGCAATATCAGTTCCCAGTACAAGCCACAATCCCAGAACTACTTCCGATCGACAGAAACTCCCCACTTTCAGCAGAACTCCAGAGATGTCCATGGGCAATCAACTATAAGCCAAGACTGCCAGCTTTCGACAGGAAGTCCAACCCTAGGTAATTCATCGCAAGTTATGAGGCAGCAGTACATTCGGTTGGTGGAGATCTAACAACTTTAGCAAAGTCCCTGATCATGGCACTGGAGGACGTAGCCTACGAATGGTTCATGACTCTCAAGCCCATGTCCATCAGAAATTGGACACATGCGAAAGAGCTACTGCTATCAACCTTCCAGGGGTTCCAAATTGTAAGAAAAACAAATAGAGATTTGATGACTTGCACCCAAGAAGAAGGCGAAACACTATCATCATATCTCGACAAGCTAACACTGCTACGAGCGCAAGTGCCAAACGCGCCAGATGATGTGGTAATCGAAGCAGCGATACAAGGTCTACAAATGGGACCGTGCGCAGCATACCTCACAAGAGAGACACCAGCAACAGTAACTGATCTATTTTAGGAAATGCGAAAGTTCGCCAGATAGAAGAAGATCTTCGCAGACGCAAAACAGCCAGGAACAACTTCAGGCAGAACACTCCAAGGTAGAATCGAGCCACGAATCAGCGAAACAACCAGAACTTTCGGTCAGTAAATAAGCTACAAGACCACCAACCTCAGGAAGATGCCCCTTTCGCGCCAATGCCAGGAACACCGCCCAGGCACAACAGAGGTGACGGTCAGGCAAACAGAGGCGGAAGACCTCCGCGCGGAAGAGGCAGAGGATGCAGAAGAGGCGACAGTCCAAGAGCACCATACTGTTTCGTCTGCAGTGAGAATAAAGGACATTTCTCAAGGGAATGCAAGTACGCACAATTAGCGAAAGAGCAGAAAGAAAAGGATGATGCTTCGAATATAGGAGATGGACAGAAACAAGTGTTCCATAACACCACTCGTGAAGCAAGCTGCAATTCAAGCTACAACCAAAGACCATCGCAGTATCACCAGCAATTACCGCTGCAATAGTATCCGCAGCCAATCATATACCATCAACCGGCATACAGTTGGCCTCAGCAAAATTACAATCCACTGTATCAGATACCTCATAGCCAAGCGCATTCCGCAATAGTGTCATCTCCAACGGTGCAAGAACAACATCATCAAGTTTAGCTTCCGCCAACACAGCAAGAAAATCCACAGGAAAATCAAGTAATCAACACGGTGCTTCCGTCAAATGGTCACATTTTCGCCATCACATGTGGACCAAGCCTCGAACACCAGAGCAAGAGAGCAAGAAAAGAATCCGAAAGATGAGTGCATGCAGTGACCCCAAGGCAACCACTAAACTGACCAACTTGGTCCTTAGCACCAATCACATTCAACGAAAGTGACTTCCGAATAAGTGACTACCCTCACCATGATGCCTTCGTCGCTATAGCGAATGTCAATGGATTCATGCTACACAACATACTCATTGACAAGGAAGCTCAGCGGACATCCTTTTCTACAAGGCTTTCGAGAAAATGGGGCTGAATAGAAGAACCCTCGAGGCACCAGGAAATGCCCTATTTGGCTTCGGAGGGTCCAGCATAAATGCGATAGGCAGAAAACACTGAAGGTAGCCTTCGCAGAGGATAACAAAGCCAGAGCAGAGCTAATCACTTTCGACATAGTAGACATGGAGTACCCCTATACCGCTATATTCAGAAGACCATTCATAAACAAGTTTGACACAGTAATACGGGAGAACTATCTGTGCATGAAAATACCATCACCTTTTGGGGTAATAACAGTTTTCGGCGCTAATCCAAAAGTTTATAAAAAGGCCGTTTAGGACTCATTTTTATTGGTTTGCTATAACTCCCAGGATCGAAATGCCTCCATGTCAAAAACTAATTGCTCTAGGTTATTTATCAACTCTTTGAACATCCATTTAAAGCCCTAGCCCCACGAAAACTGAGTGAACAGGTGAAGTCAGCTAAGCGAGCTCGAGCCTTGGCGGCGCTGCGCGTGGATTGTGGCGGAGGGCGAGGCGGCACTCGGGCTCACTATTTAAGGGTCAACTCACGTGGGCGTCACGCAAGGTGAGGGAAGGCGGGGTTGGGGTGGACTCGGTGGAGTCCTGCTGCTCCCCGTCTCAAGGTAGGAGACGACTCCAGTGGGACCCACCTGTCGACGTCACACTCCATGGGACCCGCACGTCAGCCGGACGGAGGAAGGAAGAGAGGCGGCCTGCGGCGTTTGCCTCCTGCGAGCTGGGCCGGCCCAAGACAGAGGCCGAGCGGGCCAATTGGAGGGAAGTGGCCTTCGGGCCAAAGAGAAAGGGGAGGGGGAGCAGGCCGTCTAGGCCTTCTCGGGCCAGAATAGAGAAAGAGTGAGGGAGGGTAAATGAATTCATTTTTCTTTTATATGAACAACTTTTCAAATAGATTTTTAAATAGATTTTGAAATCCAAATCAAACTCAACAAAATCCAAATATCACAACAAAAATTATGCAGTAGCATGAATGTACAATCATGTTGCTAAACCCTAGGTAAACTTTAATTAAATGAAAACATTAGTTTTCCTATATTTTATGAGCATAAAAATTCATAAATAAATCATTTTAATTTATTTTCAAATGTGCAATTTTTGGGGTGTTACACGGTGCCACCCCTGGACGCCCACACCGCCAACGCCACGAACAAATACTTCCTCCTCGCGGCGGTGGCAGCGGCGTCCGCGCTGGTGTCGTGCGGCGTGGAGACGGCGGAGGGAGAGGAAGGACTAGAAGCTCGAGAGGAAAAGCACCGACGAAATCGCCGCCGGGGGAGGAGAGCAATGCGAGGAAGACGGGGAAGGTAGAAATGGATGAGTAGAATGGGGACGGCACATTCAGGCGCGACAACTCAAACAGTACCACTTCAAGCGGGACCCACCTGTCAGCGTCATAAACTAAAAACAGCACACACGCAACACATACGCCATCCATCGTTGATCCAACGAACAGAAGATTCGTGTGCTGGAAAACAAAAAAGCACGCGTGTGTCGTATAGCATATTAAACAACAGAGACCGATTAGGACAGTGTACTCAAGGATCGTGCAGTGGATTCAATTTGGATACAGCAATCCAACGATGCTAGCCCACCAAGTAGTCTGAAAGGTCAAGATGTTTAGTTACACGTATTTGCATCCAGATATTCTGAACACGCTGTTCGTCAAGATCAGAGGTGGACCCACAGTGCAGGTGGTCCACCACATACCCTATGATTCGCCTGTCATAGAGATAAGATAGAAATTTTCGGAGTAAAAAAAATAAAAAAAGGAAACGATCTGCCTTCCGGCCTTCCGCAGAGCGTCCGTTTCGTTTCCCGACTCCCGCGGACGCGTGACTGCCTCGACACGATCAATCATTCAATCAATCATCCCGATCTCGCGCGTGGACTCCGTGAGAGACGAGGCGACGCCGCCAGACCGCGACCAGCCTGACCGCGACGATCTACACTCCGCGCTCCGGCGATCGGCGGTGTCCGGCCTCCGGCGCCCTGTCCGTCTGTCCCCTGGCCGCTTCGCCCGCGAGCCCGCGACGCAGCAACAGACGAAACGCCGAACTGCCGTAGGATAGCGATCTGCTCCCGGCCCGAACGATCCGGCGGGCGGCGATCCGCTCCGGACAATGCCGATTATCACTTCATCCGCAGCGGTAAGTTCCCAACATGAGTCAATATAGCATGTGAGTATTCAGTTTTGCACTTTTGCTAATTGGTAAACAATTGTTCAGCACTATTGTTGAATGATGAAGAGAAGCGGAGGAGACATTCGATCCATGTTTGACAAAGCAGCAAAGAAGGCGGCTGCAGCTGCTTTGAACCCTGCCCCACCTCCGGTTGAAAATACTGTGGAAGATCAGAATGAAGAAGATAGAGAAGAAATTGAAAAAAATGCGGATCCTTCGCCCCCAGCAGCGTCACCACCACTGCCAGCGCCCGCATCAAAGCCGCCGGTGTATGATCAAAATACATGACTCAAGATACATATGATTGCATCTGATCAAAATGATCGGAGACCGTACTATTACCTTATCTTACATGAACAGTAGGGGAAAAAAAGAAACATCTATACGCTATAGCAGCTCTGTGACATATAAAAATTATCCAGCAAGCACACTACAATTAGGACAGCAGGCGGCGGCGGTGGCAATGGTGATGACAAAAGCGTATTGATTTTGCGGCCGAACTGGCAACTCAGGGCTTCAGGGAAAATGTTGTGAAATCATGAATTGAGGCAAGAATGAAAAACTACTAGTACTAGTGTTCCTGTTCACCAAGAAGAAGAACTCCGACGATTGACGAGAGAGCCCAAGTAGCAGCAGAATAAACGCGCAGAAGCAGAGGACCGGTGCCGCCTCCCTGCCCGCCGCGGGCGAGGTTGCGGCGTAGGCCGTGTGCGAGCGCGCGTACACGTACACCAGCGGCGAGCACGCCGGGCCGGCCAATGGGCGCCGTCGGGTCGTCGGCGACGCGGACGCCGACGAAGATGAGGCTGGCGCCGGCGAGCACCCCGGCGAAGCTGAGAAGCAAGCAGAATCCGCTTGAGGAGCTGACGCCCGCACCGACGGAAATCAGTGTGAGGGTGAGGCCGCCGGTGGCCGTCACCTTGCTGCCCCGAGTGGTCATCGGCGGCGTGCGTGGCAGGCAGAATAGTCACCTCACCTGTCTGTGGACTGGCGCGGCGAGATCACGCGCGCAAACGCAAAATTATTAGAGCCAAATGAGGGAAAAAAAAGGAAACTCGTTTGCAGTCAGGGAGGCAGCGTGGCTAGTTACCGATGGTGTTGGTGGCTGGCGGTGAGGTCGCGTAGCACACGAATTAAGCTGACTGCGGGCGTGTGCTTAAGGCAGAGAAGATGATGGACAATTACTCGATCGCAGCAAGGGCAGCCAGCAAGCGCGCGAGGCTCTGCAGCAGCTGCCGGGAGCGCAGGCGCGTTTTATAGCGGCAGCTTGACCTTGAGACCTTGAGGCAGGCACCACCAGCACCAGCTGCGTTCGGGGGCCTGGCCCATACGGGGGCGTGGGCCAGGTGCGACCATTTTGCGAAGCCGTCCCCCGGACCTGTCCGCGTCCCCGACCGTATAGTATTGCGCCGTTTCCGTTTGTTTTGAGAAAAAAAATGTTTTTTCTTCTATAATACTCCTGTTTTGACCAGCACCACACGGTATATATGTATGTTTTATTACTTGTGAGTTTAGTCAATCCGTGTGGTTGTACGTACTTGGCCACACAAGTCTACAACAAGTAGCGCTTATTCTTGTACGCCCCCTGCAGGCACGCGGTGAAGAGCCATCATTTTCATGTGCGTTGGTGCAGGCAGCTCGCCGTTCCCGGTCCCGGGTGTGCGTTTTGTTTCTCGGTTGTAGGATCCCATGAGACCGTGCGGGTGCGGCTACTAGTCTTAACACTGCCCTCGTGAAAACAGATAATAGAGTTTGTTTAGTAGGATGGGCGCACGGGCAAAAAGTCTGCACCTGAAATAGTTAGACCAAAAGCCATTGGCCCCGCTTTATAGAAAGCAAAATGAGTTGCTGGGATACCAGCTTACAGGAAAGTCTTCAAGTTCTAAAACATGCCCATTGGCAAACATCACTCAAACTAAACATATAACACTCAACTAAAGAAAGAGCAAACAACCAGCTTAGCAACTACAACGTGATCAACATTCTAGCATTTGTTCTTCTTAGACTAGTAGCTTCTGGCGCTTAGCTCCAATTGATGTAAGACTCCTTCCATCGCCTTCATGTTCCACTCTTTTTCCTGCTCCCAGAGTAAGATGCTCCATTTCTGCATAAACATAATAGCACGGTAGATAGCAGCATCAGGTCCTGGAATTACTCTATTCTGGAAAACAAATTTATTTCTGATGAGCCAAAGACTCCAGCAAATGCAGACTAGGACATAGATCATCATCGGTCTAGGTACTACTCTGCTTCCACAGCTAAGGTTAAAGAAAGATTGTAGGTTTGTGGGTGTAATTGACCATTGTAGTGCTTCTCTGAATGTCCACCAGCAGTAATTTGCAAGTGCACATTCAAAAAAGATATGCTGTGCTGATTCCACCATTCCACACGCTTTGCAGAACTCTTCCCCAGGCCATTCTCTCTTTACAAGTTGTTCTGCCGTGGGAAGGCAATCTGAGTACAATTGCCACAGGAAAAATCTTATCTTCATATTGATTTTAGCTCTCCATATGCTCATAACCTCTCTGTTCTCCATACCTGAATACTTGATCTCCCTATACAAAGAGGCTGTAGTAAAGTTCCCTTTTTTATCTAGAGCCCACCTGACTATGTCCACTCCCTCCCTAAGTTGAATCCCCTGAACCTGTTGAACCAGCATTTGCCATTCTTCCATCTCTGCTTCCCCAAATGACCTCCTGAAAGAGAGATTAATCTCATTGTCTCCTAGTATATCAAACACAGATTGATCCTATTCATTGCAGATATCATAAATTCTATTATACACTAACTTCAGAGGGCACTATTCTAACCATACATCTAACCAGAACCTGGTTTTCTTCCCATTATTAACCTTATATATAAGACCTCTCTCACAACACTGTTTTATCTCATGTAAGCTTGTCCAAAACTGTGAACCCCCTCTTGTTTTGAGCTGAAGAAACCCTTCTCGCCCAAATACTTAGCTCTCAGCAAGTTACAGCAAGGATTATCATCTCCTCTCTCTAATTTGTAGATCCATTTGCTAATAAGCATTGATTCATTACCCTGGTGTCTGTAAAGCCTAAACCTCCATTAATTTTGGGTGAGGCCAGCACTTCCCACCTCATCATGTGGTATTTTCTTTGTTGACCCGGGCCATGCCAGAAGAAATTTAACCTAGCTGTCTCCATTTTATGGTGAGCCTCTCCTTTTAGATCAAAGATCCCCATCACATAGTTGGGGATAGAGCTTAGACATGACTCTGTCAATATCATCTTCCTTCCATATGACAACAAACAACACTGCCATGTAGGCACTCTCTTCTCCACTTTCTGATAAACATATGCAAAGTCAGCTGAGCTCATGTAATACCTGTCCATCATTACTCCCAAATATTTCATTGTCAAATTCCCTATTTCACAATTGAGTTTATCTGCAATCTCCCTTTGTTCCTCAATGGTTGCTTCCATAACAAAGATCTCACTCTTTTCATAGTTAATTTTGAGGCCAGACATAGCTTCAAAGCAATATAGTAGAAATTTGGTGTTACAAATTGTTTCATCATCATTCTTCAGGAATAACACTGTATCATCTGCATACTGCAGGTGTGTTAGACCTCCCTAGACTAAATTTGGCACTAGTCCTCTTATCATCCCATAGTCTTTGGCTCTCTCTAGCATCATAGCAAGTGCATCTCCAATCAGGTTGAACAAAAGCGGAGATAGGGGGTCTCCTTGTCTTAGCCCTTTGTATGTTCTGAAAAAATTATCAGGTTGGCCATTGATCATTATCCCTACTCTCCCACCTTCTATCACCTGCTTCATCCACTCTATCCATTTACCTGGGAAATTTTTCTTTCTGAGAACCTCCATCATAAATGTCCAACAGACCTTGTCATATGCCTTCTCGAAATCTAACTTCAGAATGATGCCCAGTTTATGCTGAACTCTTAGGTGATGAAGAACCTCATGAAGCATTACAATACCTTTCAGAATATAGGGTATTACGCTTCCGAGCGGCCCAAACCTGGATAAACCCTAGTTGTTCTGGTTGTTTATCTTGCATCTCACCTCTTGATCGTAGATCGTAGTGCGCCCCCACCGGAATCTACTACCTCGGGGTATCCCATGGTAGACTGCCGAGGATATTTCGTCAACAGTGGCACGCCGATCTGCGTAGTTTTGTCAATCAGCGTGGTGCGAGACCCATCGAGATCCGGGCTCAGATCGAGGTTCTTCGCGAGCAGCTTCGCTCCAGAGCTCCTCGCCCGGGTCATGCTCGTCGGCATGGACGTATGAACCATTCCAACCGCCTGTTCCGCCCAGATTGGAACTAGGACCAGCACTGGACGCTGCGGCTCAATAACCACGCTGGTTGGCCCTACAATTGAAGCATACTTCGACGAGGCCCGGACGACTACCGGCGCTTGACAGGACAAGATGCATCTACGTTCTCGGCGAGGCGATTCCATGAAGGGATTAGCCGATCCGTTGGCTTAGGAGGGGATCCGGGCATACAGTCCTGGTCGGTCCCCATGTCGGTCAGATCCAAACCAAAATGGACAAGCTCTGCCACCTGCACGACATGGCAGAAATCGGCGCAATTATCCAAAACGCGTGCATTGGGCTAGCAGACGTCAGGATCCCGAGCTGTATGCCAACGGGGAAAGGGTCCCACTGCCTGTCGTGCATGGCGCGGCACCAATGACAATAGAAGGGAGGGGGATTCGTCTCCCATAGCATGGAACCCTGTCTCATCATGCTACACCATGGACGCGATCCACGTCACGATGCAGCGAGGGGAGATCTCGCCTTCAGCACCACGTATGCCTGGTTCCTCCCGAGCAGGGCAGATAGCTCCTCGATCTTTGCCCCACTATATAGGGTTCATCTCTCCCTTCGTGGAAGGACTACGTTGCAATGAGAACAGCTGAGATCGGCAGGAGAACTAGGATTCGATTCCACCAGCTTCTCCCCGACCACCTATTCCCGGCTTGCCAGTTCTAGAACCCCGAGCTCTTCGCTCATCTGTTCTCCAAAATGGATCTATAGAGCTCTCTCCAGTGAGTTCCATGGCAACGTCGGGTCTCAACCGCAACCGCGGTTAGAATCTCTGGTAGATCAAGATCCGGCTCCGCAGCAACAGCTTGATCCCGGATCGCTAAGTACGGGGCGTCGAGTTTCAAATCCAGATTTGCTCACCACGTTGGTTGTTTACGCCAATCCTAGACAGTCTCCTCAAGTCAAACCTGCAGCCAGGGCCTCCGACGCACCTGGAACGCATGCACACCAGCTGGTTTCATGCTCCCCCGAGCAGCATGGGCTCCCCCGAGCACGGGATCCCTCGATTGCAGAAGGCAAGCAACCCTTTCGGGAAACATCACGGTCACCTTCCAATTCACCATCACGTTGGGTGAAGGTGTTTTCCTGGATAGGTCCACCTTTCCCACAAGGAAACCAGAATTCAGCCCTCCCTATTCCGAAGACCGTGTTCAATCCTCCAGAAGCAAGCCAACAGCTTCCTCGATCACCCACGCGTCAAGAGCTGTGCAATACGGCTGTAGTTTGTCATATGAGCAGGCCAACTCCGGCATTGCCTATGCCTGAAGAGTTATGCACCATGGCCGCGTCCTGTCGCAAATGTTTTCCAAAGCAAGAAGACGAAGATGACTTCGAGCATGTCTGGATCCCGGATCCGTCCTCACCTGTGACGGACGAAGAGCCCATCCACAGCGGCAACAAGAGGCCTAGGCATAGTTCGACCTGGGACTGATCCGGTCAGGGCCCGAACACCGCAGACGTCCTCGATCGCGAACAAGTTGGGCTACTGTCAGGAGTACTTCGTCAACCTTATCCATCTCAGTTTTTGTCGACCATTTAGGTTTTTCCCTTCGCAACAAGTGCATGCACCGCAGTATGGGTGTACGAATGACATTTTTGTACTCCTTCACGTCAAGAGATTTAAAGATAAGTATTAATAAAAGTTAGTTATTTGTTTTTATTATCTTCTACCACAACAAGTCTTTTCTTTTCCCTAAACATAAAGAAGTCAAGTGGCCAAACTCATTTGCTAGGACTATCGGAGAAGGCACTGTCCTGGTTCCTCTGACCATGTGTCACAGCTCTGCGCTCAACGACACAGGAGATACTGTTAGTCGCCCTCTAACGGCATGAGGTCCCTGGTGATCCTGGCTCCTACGCTGTTCACTAGCACATCCCCGATCGCCTGACAGAGCCGGTAGATCCTCTAATGAGTTACGTTACTCGACCCACAACTAAACTCAATGATCTTTTCTTAAGAATGTGATTTTGTTCTTATAAACAAGAGATCTACCGATTTTTTCTTTTCTTTTTCAGAAGAGATGGACGCTGGGGTCATTGGCTTAGCACCAAGGCACTAAATATCTCTGGATATTTTAGTACGCATAGACCACCGACCAGAGTGGCTCTCGCTTGCCGCATCGGCATACGGGCTAAAGTCATTAACCGGTTCCTACCGAGCTTTGTGGCCCGCCCTTTTTCGCCCTCGACCGGCTCGAGTGCTCAGGTCCTCTCTACAAGATTTGGCACCGCTGCCAGTTCTTGGTCGATGGATTGGTTAAGCCAGATGATATTTTCTAATGATGGCTACCGTGAACATTCAAGCACCACATGCTCAACGCATTGGCAGGTACAAAAAAATTGACCTCGATGGACCGGTACACAGGAGAACACATCGAGAAGCAGCAAAAGCAGGGCCCCCCAGCCTTCATTCATCAACAGAGCATTTTTACAAGGCAGATTGTAGCCTAACTACAACTCCTAGTCAAAAAGCTCATTGACGACCCATTCGGCAGGAGTCACGTCGACGATTTCTTCTACCTCGCCGAAGAAGTCTGTGACTTCCTCCTCCATGATCCCGATAATCTCGGGGTCGGTCATATCAAGGCCGCGTGCGTTGTGACAGAACCGACCAATTTATTAGAGCACAAGCACATAATTCACCATTAGGACGGCAAACTACATAATTGAGACCTAATAAACCCGGTAGTCCGTGAAATCTCGAAGGATTTCAAACATTTCCAGCACGACCAAGATCGTAATGAGTTTAGCGTTCACCATTCACAACGTACATAGTTCGCACATAGTTTAAAACATTAGAGTTCGAATAAAGTTATTACAAACCAAGTTCAATTTTCAATATAAAGCGGAAGCGGTTTAGTTCAAATCCACACACACACTTAGTTCAAATACAGTGCCAGGTTCTTGATCAACATCCAACAAAAGCATTAAGTAGAGAAGAGTGACCATGCCCAAGGTCTAGTCATCTCCCAAGGCGGGATAGAAGCAGAAACATCTCACCATCTGCAAAAAAATTGGGAAATAAAACCCTGAGTACAAGAATGTACTCAGCTAGACTTACCCGTCATAAACTAAAAATAAAATTGACTCCAAGGAGTATGCAAGGCTGTATAAGTAGGATAGCTGACTCATCAATTACGAAAAAGCTTGCATTAAGAAAACAATTATTAAGAACCTTCTAGCAATGTATTTTAATCTGATTAACCTTATCATGCTACATTAGCACCTGTACTAAACAAGCATGGTAATAATTATTCAACAAGAATAGTAACCAATTCCGGTTGAGTATCTTTCAATCTCAACAGCTCAACCATCTCATCTCTTGTTCAAATTCTTACTACGATGCCACTGCTCAAGTCAAGTGTTCACTGTCCAGGAACGATGGCAATTATAATCGATTACTAACCAGCTGGCGGGTATTCCTCACACAAACCACACTCACCAGCCACGGTGAGCTACAGATCACCGACATTCAATTCGGGAAAAGCGCGGGATCAACAGGTACCATCGTATCCAGGAACCGCCCGGCTGCCTTATTCAGGGCGACCCTGACCTCGGACTTATTCTCCGCGTAACCTGTGGTCCCCCATCTTCACCAATACGATGCGTACAGCAGGTCGACTCCCAGCCCAAATCAAAATTAGGCTTCGCGGTCGGAACGACTTATCCTTCCAGCTAAATGTGAGGCATAAGTTCAATATGACTTGAGGACGTACAACGGACGGGGTCCTAGTTCGACACAGACGGGATAACCTTACCGAACCTCCGGTTCAGTCTCAACACCAATCCTGCCTAATCTCGATTTATTATCTCCATATGGTTATCCAAGATAACAATGTATTCAACCATTCTGAGTCACCACCTATAACTCGCGGATAATAGAAAATCACCCGACTTCTACCGATCTAGTTAAAGCAGGGCTAAGCAAATATTCGTACCTGAACCTAACAGGGTTGAAGTATAAACAGAGGCAAGGAATATAAATAATGCAGCAATGGTATAAAGCAACGCCTATAACTTAATGCATCAAACAAGTAAATGACTCAAGTTAGATATTTTGCAAACCACAGGGAGAATGCTCCGGGGCTTGCCTTTCGGGAAAGAGCTGGGCTGGTGGTCGGGACACTCCGAAAGATCAGCTTCGGGATCCTCTTCTGCTGCTACTTCCCACACCAAAGCTTCCTGCTGGCCTTCCTCTTTGGGCGCTCCGGGAACTACTGTTTCGAGCTCTGACGATCCTGTATGATGCATAGTATGTATGAATACCATATATACGTAAAAATACAATGCTGATGCTGATGGTGAATGAATGCTTAGCTAAGATAAAGGATATGATTTTGAAACATATAAGATTAGCACATGTCATCTGCATTCTCTTCTACCGATAAATCTTAAACAAGCCTCGCATTACAATTAATTGCACACTATAAGGAATTATGAACAACCATTGTTTTACATACTACCCTCTACTGAACTAAAATCAATAACAGATCATACATATCACAAATAGCATAAAAAGCATTTTTACACACATGAAATAATAACTTTAAAGCATTATTTATTATTGAAAGAAATCAGGGTATAACTATAACATGGCTTTAGACTACTCAGAAAATTCTGTAAAAATTAAAGGAGCTTCAGCATGTCTAATGTAGACTACTATAAAAATTTCAGGTCAAAACAGTAAGTAATTTATCCTACACAAAAATGACAAGGCAGCACAATTCACCGGGCATAAAATACTTTGTACATAAAAATATGTCAAACAATAGATCTTAGAATATTTTTAGCTCTAGATTGACATAAAAACACCCTCCAAAAAGTTTCATGCATAAATTCCTTATATTTTATTTATTATGAATTATTTATCACCTAATGGAAATAGGCACCATAACTAGACAGAGCAAACTTTCCACAGGACATAGCCTCATAACATTTTTCACAGATAGAACATGACATAAGAAGACTAACAAACTTGGTCTCATATTTTTCTGAGCAACAGAGAATTACTTATGCATTTTCTAAGATAAAAGCAATTAATAGAGATAAATAAATCTATATAGAAAGTATCACAAATTTCATATTTCATATTTTTCATGCATAGAGCTTCTCATAAGAAAAATACTGCAAGTTGAACCAACTCATTTGGATGAAAAATGAAGAAGTTATGGATTTTCAAAGTTTTAATAAAAATCTGGAATTAGATTTCTTAAAACAAAAAGAAAAACGCTTTTGCACCGAAGACCCTGAGTTTACCGGAAATCCACTAAGCCCGATAAAAAAGTTCTCTGTGTCTGGCAGTTATGCACGAAGAACCTCGACTTTTGTCGTATTCTAGGGCGAGGTCCTTGCACAGAGAGGGGTTAGGTCGCCGGCGTTGGCGCGGCTTCACCGGCCGTTGCTGGGGTTCTCCGGCCAAATTGAGCAGAGGGAAAGCACGAGCGGGCCTAGGCGAGTCGATCTAGGGTTCTATTGAGGGCGGAGCAAGGCCAAGGCGGCTTCGGCCAAGTGCGCAGGCGGACGGTGGCTTCCCGTCAGCGGCGCAGCCGAAATTCGGGCGAGGATAAACCCTAACTGGCTCCATTGACTACGGTTATAGCTTCTACAAGTCAAAGCGCAGCTATAGCTTGAGTCAGAGAGAGAAAATGTCGGCCAAATCGGCCGGGACACGGCGATGGCGGTCACCGGCTCGCCGGCCGCGGGGAAGAAGCTCGCGATTGGGGGTCTTACCCTCGGCGAGGACGGCTGATAGGGGGCGCACGAGCACGAGCAAGACGAGGCGAGTCTGGTGGCGTGCTCGGAGAATAAAATGAGTGACGGAGGTGGCTCGGCAGGCGCAGCGCAGTCGGCGGCGGCGACGGCGAGCTCGCGGAGCGGGAGAAAGTAGCGAGGAGAGCAGAGAGTGAGAGGGGGAGACAGAAGGAGGGAGCGGCCGCGGTCGCTTTAACACGGTTGGGACGGTTGCGGCCGCCCCGGACCGCCGGTGGACGCGCGCCACGCGGAGCGCGCGGGCTAGGCGACATGGGCAGTGGCCGGCCATTTCCCTGACGGCTTTGACCAACCGTCACTGAAATGTTATTTCTATGATCTCTAATACAAATTTTTCTGCCCTATAACTCCCAAACCAAGCCGAATTAGCCAAAACTTATATTGAATAAAATGTAGCTCTAGAAGAGTAGAACATTTCATCTATATAAAGTATGGCCAGATTCTGCATAGATTTTAAAATACAAAAATCCAAATAAAATACCCCTTAAATCCCTAAAAATTGAAAAACAGCCCCCAAATCTGCCCTTTTTCAACATTTTTGAACATCTTCCATGCATTTTCATGAATAGTGGTAATAACAACTTTTGTTCCTTATGAAATTGTCTACAAACATTATTTAGGATGCACACACATGCAAGCACTCTAGCTACCACTTTCAAATCAGTCAAACAAAACTACTTTCATGGTCCACCTTGGTCAACCATCACAACAAAGCTTAATTAACCAAAACCATGAACATAAACCTAGGTTCATTTGGTGTCCTAATCATGTCTAGGTTACTTTAGAGGTCATAAAACACCAAACACTCAAACCACTTATCCAATTCATGTGAAATGCAAGCATAATTCGAATAATTCAAACATCCACATAAAATAACAATTAATCTTTTCATCAATGCCATGTATAATGATGCTTATGATTAAGAATGCAAGTGATTATGCATGCTTAACACTAGGGTGTTACATGCATCGAAGATGGTGTGCCCACGGATGGCAGCCAGGGCGGTGGCCGCCCCGTAGCGCATACCATATTGCGCCACCGTGTTCACCTGGGGGGCGATTTAGTTTAGCCGCTGAACCATGCTATTTCCTTGGGCATTCATGAAGTTGGCAGTGGTGTTCCCCGTGCCCTACACCACCTCGAGGTGTTGGGTCTGGTCTACATAAAGAAACTAAGAAAGTAAGCAATGGGGAATAGACGAATCTTTTGACGAAAAGCCCTGATGGCAGAAGACAAGATAAAAGGACGGGTGGCTTACCGGCAAGCTGCGTGTCAGTGGCCTGGAGCTGTTGGCCAAGTGTTTACACCAAAATTTGGACCGACAGGCACATGGATGGAGCTGTGCGTAGAAGACGCTAGCGGAATTGGCAAAATGATGATAACAACCGAATATTGGGGAATCAGCTAAATTAAGGAGGATCGACTGATCAGAATCGGCTATCTAAGGAGGTGTGCAAGCCACGTCGACTCTGATCTAGCAGGACAAAAGATAGCACATCAACGACACGGGACTCTACAGGACAGAATAGTAGGGCTCAAGTTATCTAGATTAGGCAGTTGTCGAGTCTTTTTTCATATTTACAAGTCATATTAGGTTAGGATTCAGTCAAAGACTAGGGTATAAATATGTAAGCCCTGGCACCTTGTAAGGGACATCTCAACAATCAATACAATCTTTCGGCTTCGGGCACCAAACCCGTAGTTTTCCTAGGATCTCGGCGAGTTTCTTTGACAAGCTAGCTGCATCGGGCGTCTGGCTCTGGTTTGCTGTAAGTTACCATCATGGCTTTTACTCTTGTTAGATAGGGCCGGCTCGACCTCCTATCAACCATTAGTATTGCCAAAGGGCTTGTGTTTATGCTTGATTTGGCTGGCTTGACCTCTTATCTATGTATTAGCACTTGCTAACAGTTTATGTTATCATTTGTTAAGGCCGGCTCGACTCCTATTGTATGCGTTAGCATAGGCTAGTTATTGGCTCTATTAGGTTTGGCAGCCTAATAGATTCATTAAGTTATCCATGGCCAGTTATTAGCTCTGCTAGATCTGGCAAGTCTAGTAGATTCATCAAGTTACCGATGTTGTTAGTTTTTATTGTTCATTTATTGCAACAACATCTTTTGCCCAATTAAGATTGGTAGATTTGGCTTAGATATTTTTAGATTTGATTGTCATTTATGCTCTTTATGTTAGATCTTACTGCCTTGATGATCGATCTCGTGCTTGCATTAGCTAAGTTCTATCAATCTTGTTCGTGACATGTGCGCGTTCTAGGGTGTAGATGGTCTTAAGATAGATTTTGTTTATTCTGTCTGGTTGATAGTGGCTACAATGTTGTTGATCTCACTAGAGATTAGATCAGGTTAACGGGGTTTGTTCTAAGTTCATTTATGCACCTAGTTCATTCTCATGTCGGTATCGACAAAGTTAGTCGATTCACCAGAAGCTTTATCGATAATGATGTATACATGTTTTCTGTTTACACTAGCTGGTTTGTTAAGCTTGCTTGGTAGATCTGTTAGTCATAATTTGGATTCTTGTGTACATGTAGGATCTTTTATATTCATCGTATTGAACAGACTAAATTGGCTAATAGTCTTGCTCTTTTCACGTGTATTCAAATAGCCGATTCAGCTAGTTTTTTACTGTTTTAGCACATATCATGAATGGTTATGCCTTTCTCATATTTCATTCACCAACTCCATGCCATGAACGATTGCTTTATTTACACATGCATATATTTATTCAATTTTTATTTGTTAAGTGCATGTTGGATATTGACTCTAGTCAATGCCCTGATCCAATCGGCTATTTAGCCATATATGAGGAACTGTCTAGAATCACACTGGCAGGTTCCATAATTTGACTATTTTCCACCTTATCAATTTTAGGGTCAAATTGACTGGCACGCCTTGGACACGTTTGATCAGATCATCTGTTGAAGAAGGCCACGGGGATCGGGGAGACGTTCATGTTCCGGTCTGTCTGGCTTGCGAGAGACCCGTTGGCGTAGGAGTGTCACATTTTTGCGCCAACACTGAGCGTGACAACCTCCGCTGTCCTCCCTTGAAGCACCTCCTAGGCTTCCTAAAGCTAGGTCCATAGGGCCCCAATCTCTGCTGCCTATTCCTCAGTAGCCAGATCGGCCGCAATAAGCTGCTGGTGGAGCTCCACGTTTGCGATCTCCAGTTGCTCGTTGCGGCCAACCACTTGCCAGTACCGTTCTTGGGCAAAGGCCATCTGGTCGTAGTGCTACTTGACCAATGGCGCCAACACGCCATTGAAGTTTGAGGACAAGTCCGTCTCATCCCCACCCTCTCCGACTATGGGCGCGACCTCTGCCGCAACAGCGGGAGCTGGCATCGCGACTGCCGCAGCATGAGGCGGTTCCACTACAGCTACCGCTGCGGCAGCGGGGGCCGGGCCACCTCCGCCACCACCACTGGGAGCGGATCAGCGACCGGTGTAGCTGCAGCCACCGCGACATCGTCGGAATCCTCCTCGGAAGAGAGAATGTGGATCTCGGCCCTACCAGGAAAATCGAAGAAAGAGAAGATCAAATCGAAAACCCTAGTACTCCCAAATCCACGACCAGCACGAAGAGCAGCTTGGCTTACCCGGTCCATGGCCTCACCCACCGGGAAGTCACCTCCTCCTCCGATGCTACGGGACGCTTGCCACGGTGGTCCATCGATGTGACTCCGATGGTGCCTGGCGAGAGTTCTTGGCGGCGGCAGATTTGCTTCACGACGACGGTTGCGAGGGGTGTGTAGACGTGGAGCGTTCGAGAAGTGAGCGAGTGGGTTGGTGGAAATGATTGCAAATGTGGGAATCATCTCCCGTCCGGCGGCGCCTACTATTTATACCGTTCGGATGATGCCCTTTTGACTTCTAAGGTTAGACCCGCTAAACTCATGTGGACACGGCTTGTGGGCCGTCCTGGTCCCGAGTGTGAACATGGGCCGGGATACTTTATTCTCCCCCGTGCGTCGAAACGCGTATCTAATCCAAGTTGTTGCGCACGTGTCTGACAGTCTCGGGATTTCATCCTAGATTTGGTTTTAATTATATACTTGTTTTCAAATTTGTTCTAGATTTTTTTCTTAAATCTGGGGACTGATGTTGTGGGTCAAATATCTTATTTCCCACACCTGGGGACTGTTCGACAGTTTTACACCCGATGATGCTTGCGAACCATGGGATCCTGGTGTCCTTGGCCCGGTCGATCCCATGTGCTGTTCCAAGCACACCTGGGGACTGTTTTGGTAGTTTTCCATCCAGTAGTGCTAATGAACCGTGGACTCCTGGTGCCTTGGCCCAGTCAAGCTCATGAGCTGTTCTGAGCACACTCGGGGACCGATAAACAATTGGTACACGTCTTAGTCCTTGGCTCCTAGCCTTGCTTAATGAGCGCTGTTTTTTGACTTTTTTCGTAAAAAGCTCAATACAATATATCCTATCTTCTATCGAGCTTAGGGACTACGTGGGCCCACGTCACCTTGTGGTGACTTGGGCCTATTTTTTGTTCTCAGTTCTAGACATGGGTATTCATCATTCATTACACATGGTTGGAGTTTTTATTTGACTTTTTCTTCAAAAAGCTCAATACAACATATACTATCTTCTATCGAGCTTGGGGACTACGTGGGCCCACGTCACCTCGCGGTGACTTGGGCCTATCTTCTATTCTTCGTTCAATACCCCTACCTCTATGGGAAGTTCATGCTGACATCCCAGTGAAACTTCATGTCACGTGTTAACATGGGCCCACGTCTCAGGACATGAAAAAAATTTTTCTTTCTCTTAAGAACACCATGCATCATTTGACAGACCACCTTCCTTGACAGAAGCTATGGTCAGGAGCAGCCCTACGAACTGCTCAGGAGAAGCCTAGACAGTACTGCCTGGTCAGCATCAGCGCTGATCGGGATAACGTGGTCAGCATCTTCACTGCTCGGCGTCCTGTGGTCTACATTTTCACTGCTCGACGTCGTGTGGCCTGCATCTTCACTACTCGGTACACGTCAAGATGGTGACTCTCTCAAGATACATGATGTTCAGGTACTAGCTGTGGGGTATAGAGCCCCTATACCCTTATGGATAGACTTTGGGCTGCTCGGTACAAGGCGGCCCAGACCAGAAGACGAAGGCAGGTCCATCATCACCCTGATCGATGAGCGGGAAGACAAGATAGAGCCTATGGTCCGCCACCATCCAGGTCGGTGGGCCGCACGGGAGCTGTAGACTATTTGACACTCAAGGAATCATAGTCGGTTAGATCTTTGTGTCCTCCAAGGATGCGGCATAATGTAACCGAACATAGAAAAACCCTAGATATATAACCTTGTCTCCCAACTATATCAGGCGGACAAGGACCCCCGTAGAACAGGGAATCTTTCATATCATTGTACTCTGGTACTCATCAATACAACAGCAGAGATGCAGGACGTAGGGTATTACGCTTCCGAGCGGCCCGAACTTGGATAAACCCCGGTTGTTCTGGTTGTTTGTCTTGCATCTCACCTCTTGATCGTAGATCTTAGCGCGTCCCCACCACAATCTACTACCTCGGGGTATCCCATGGTAGACTACCAAGGATATTTCATCGACATAAACCACTTGTAATCTACATTGAGCAAGCAGATTGGCCTATACTGTTTGATGTTGTTAGCTTCTTTAATTTTTGGACTTAGAGTGATCATCCCATAATTAAGCCTACTCATGTTGAAACCTCCTTCGAAGAGTTTCTGAAACATTTCAACAAAGATCTCTTTAATGTGTGGCCACATCTTCTTATAGAAACCTGCAGGAAGTCCATCAGGGCCAGAAGTAGAGTTAGAGTCCATGTCCCTCAATGCACCCTCTATCTCTTCTACTGTGAAAGGTTTGATTAGCTCCCTGGCACTCTCCTCATTTAAGCTATTTTGGTCATTCCAGAAATCATCTTCCAGTGTGACTTCTTCAACTTCTTCTTTGCCAAACAATTTTTTTATAGTACTCCTCAATGTGTTGCCTGAGTTCCTGATCTCCAGTCACAACCCTATCTCCATCTTCTAAAGAGAAGATAGTGCATTTCTTTGTCCTGCCATTAGTGTTACTATGGAAGAATCTGGTGTTTGCATTCCCTTGTAGGATCCATTTCTCACCACCTCTCTTTTGCCATTGTTCTTCCTCAAAAGCATATATCTGCTCTAGGGCTACTTCTTTTGCATACCTTTCTCTCCATTGCTGTGGGCTTAACATTCCTTCCTCTGCCAACCTATCCATTATTTTGAGGTCCTCCATAATGGATTGTTTGTCTCTTCTTAGCTCTCCTCTTAAGTTGCAGCCCCATCCTATACAAAATGTTCTGATATGTTTCTTGACATCCTTCCAATGGTCTTGGATTTCCTTATTTCCTCTAGTTGGCCATTTTGATAGCAGTTTATCTTGGAACTCATTCTGTGAAAACCATGCCATCTCAAACCTGAATACATATGGGTGACTCACTCTTGTGCCCTCTGTGTGAACCATGATTAGGTTATGGTCAGATCCTACTCTAGTCATAATCTCACAAGTTGCCCATGGAAAATGAGACTCCCAATCAAGGCTCATAAAAACTCTGTCTAAAACACTCATTATGGGTTGGTTCTGTTTATTTGTCCATGTGAATTTTCCTCCTTTCCTTGGCATTTCCATAATTGCATTGTCTGAAATGAATTTGTTGAAAAGATCCATTTTTCCTTGATCCACATTTTGTGATGACTTCTCTGACGCGAACCTAATCATATTGAAATCTCCACCACAACGAAAGCTGATTGGATTCTACTTATTTTTCTGAAATCTCCTCTAAAAAGGCCTGTTTCCTCTCATTTTGGACAGGTCCATACACATTAACCACCCCCCACTCAAAATTATCCTGCCTCCCTTTTGCTCTCATACTAGAATAAAACTCTCCCTTGTCAGAACCAAGAATCTATATATCTCCTTCTTTGACCCCTGTAAGGGTGCCACCAGAATGCCCATCAGCTGCAGTCCAAATCCACTGAAAGTCCTGACCATTTACCAAATCACACAACATAGTGTTGGTGAAATCTCTCTTGATTGTCTCCTGTAGACACAAGACCTCCATGTTGTGCTGACTAACTAAATCCTTGAGCTGACCTCTCCTTCCCTCTCCACCTAATCCTCTGATGTTCCAAAACTTGACTTTCATTTATGCTTCTTGTTTTTGCCCCTTTTAGGGCCTTTAACCTACTTAACTTCATTTACCTGGCTGCGCTCTACCTGTCCTTCCTTTGCAGAACTCTCTTTTATGATATCAAAACTCTCACCTGCTATATCATCTTCCACCTCTAGAATCTCAAACCTGTTAGGGGATCTCTCTTTATCCTGCATATTCTGTACTCTCTTTCTTGCCTCCATCAAAGTAGCTTTAGCTTGCTCCTGTGCTTTAAGTCTATCAATAGCTAAATGTGCTTCAGTTTCTTTTTCTAACTTTATTTTAAGTTTGTTTGCAATCATAGAAAGGTTATGAGAAGAGATATTGCTAAAAGCAGTGTATTGAGATTTACCTGTAGTGTCATTCCTCTGGGCCTTGAGTTTGATTGCTTGGTCTTGGCTCCTGGTTGTGTTGGTAACTCTGAGACTATTCCTCTGTGCCACTGGTGGGTGGCTTTTCACTTGTCTGGCCTCTGTACCTGCTTTCTCAGCTAACTCTGCCTCCTCCTGATGCTGATACTTGGGCATTTCCACTTCTCCCTCACTATCATCTCTCTCCAGCTGTTTAAGAATGTTAGAGACTGTACCTTTCTCAAATTCATCACCTCTCCCATTTGTAAAGCCTTTTCTTCAAATTTTTTGTCAAGAATCTCCATATGTCTTTTCTGTTCCTCCAGGTCAGACTCAATGCTTTCTTTTCCTAGAATCTCCTCTTCATATTTGTCTAATTCAGCCTTCTCCTGTTCAGTTAGCACATAGCTCTCATCATAGTCAATTAGCTCTTCCTCCTGTTCTTCACTTGTGATATTTTGTTCTATATCCTTGTTGCCCTGCTCTTAGTGGATAGCTATCTCCTGATGCATCTGCTTCTCTTGTGATTCCAACAAAGTGTTCTCAGGTGATGTAAGATTGTCATCAGCAGTTTCACTTTGCTGTAAGGATTTGGATATCATTTGACACCAATGTAGTATCCTCTTCTCTGTTGTTCTTGCATTCCTGCTCTGTTTCCTATTTCTCCAGAACCATTGACAATTGTGTTTGTTTTGTATTAGATTGTTACTGTGCTGTGTTGCCGTTCTTCATTTCAGGTGTTTTGCCTTGGATGAGGTTCTGCTATGGGGATGGTACCTGTCCTGGTCTCTTCTCTCTTCTTCTTCATCTTCTTCCTCATCTTCCCTATCTTTGTGCCTGTCAAACTTGAAGGTGCTAGCTCCTGCTTCAAACTGATCCTTCCCAGATTCCACCACCCACTTGATAAGTCTACTCTCTCCATTGAAATACACCAGAGTTTCTCCTTTTATTGCCCTGGAGTCCCTGCATCCAATTTTCACTCTCACAGGTCCCTGCCCCTTCAAGCTAGCCATATCAACTTCCTCAGGGTCTCCTAATAGGTTTGGTTACATGTTGCTAATTTTTTATAATAATTAGTCTAATTGTTTGTTTTTTGTTACGGGAGATGAAACTGAATTGCCTCGTTCCTATTTAGGCCCTCTTCTGCAACGGGCGTCGATAGACTCTGATCTACCATCCTACGTGTCGGTTCGAACTTGGCCTTGGAACTGGATGGACGGACGTACTCGCGGAAGTCCTCTGTTCATTTTGTCGCCGTCCATTGCTACTCGATCATGTATATCCATTTCGAATTGGAGTCTTGCAGCTATTTGTTCCACTTTTCGAGCAATCTTTTTCTAACGAAAAGTATTTCTTCCGATTTCTAAAGCTAACTAGCTTCTTTTTAAACAACAATTGGATCTCTTTTTAAAAAAAAAGATAGTAAAAACTTTACCAAAACAACATTGACCTTAGTAATTTGCATGTAAAAGTAATCATTGGTAGCTGCATTGATAGAAGATAAGCAAATGAAAAACTGAAACATATGACTTGAGGCCGTGCCCAGGATCTTTCCCTGCCATCACTTAGCTGGGAGCTAGTGTTGCATGGGACTGATCCTATCCCACTGATTCATGTCATTCATGAAAAACTCAACAAAACAGGTTAAAAAATAATAAACAGTTACCTCATCAATAATATACAGTAAATATCATTGACTATTACATATAAACCATCATTTGTTTCCATAAACTAACAGTTCAGTTCAAAACCAAGCTGCAGGATGGGTGGCCCGAATCAAACACGAGCATCTGGCTCTTAGTGCTCGGCCACGGGCTTTTGGCCCAAATCAAACACGTAGTGTTTCTGTTCGCCAAAGAAGGAAAACTGCGATGTTGAGGAGGGACAGGCCGAGCAGCAGCAGAGGGAACACGCAGAAGCAGAGCACCGGGCTCGCCTCCCTGTCCGCTGCTGCCGCCGCAGTCGCAGTGGCAGCAGAGGAAGCCAAGAGGAGGCCCGCGAGGGCCAGGTTGCGGTGCAGGCAGTGTACAAGCGCGCGTACAACATCTGAGACTGAGAGCACACCGGGGCGCCCTATGGGCGCCGTCGGGTCGTCGGCGACCGGGACGCCGACGAAGATATAGCTGGCGCCGGCGAGCACCCCACCTAAGCTGAGAAGCATGACCAAACTGCCGCCTGAGCTGACCACGCCTGCGCCAACGGCAATCATCATGAGGGCGAGGCCAATGGACGCCGCCCTGCTGCCCCTGCCCGGAGCGGCCATCAGCGGTGTTGCAGAGCAACTGCACGTACTGCTGCACCTGAACAAGGCAACAGGAAAAACAAAATTCAAGTTGGCAAGAATGGAGCGAGGATGAGGATAGGGAAGCTGGAAGAGTTTGATCGGAGAGCCGGGATTCGCAAAGGCATTCCCGGCGGTTGTCCGCATGGATGATGGATTACCCAAGTTTGGCGGTGGCAGTGAGGTCGCCTAGCACTAAGCTAGTTGGCGCTGCCGTTCTTCACCTTGCTCGTGGATGCCTTTGTTGGGCTACGAGTCATCATGATGTTTTATAGCACCCCAGCACTGTTTGGTAACTGAGTATTTTGGTTGGCGTTTTGGAAGTTGCTTGGGAGTTTCCTTGTGCAATCTGCAGTTACCGCCTGCCTTGATTGCGCTTTTTTGTACAATGCGTGGATCCAAGACCGACACGCCAATTTGGCGCGTGTGGTATGCGGGTAGGCTTATAGACCACGCACAAACAAGTGTTTAGGCGTCGTCTCTATGCTGCCAGTCTTGCAAAATACTAGTACAAGAGACGTCAGCCCCTGCACCTCGGCGTCGGCCGTCAGGTGTGTGCCCGCTGGATTCGCCCGGTGGTAAGAATTGGGTGTTCCTGCCCGACAGCAACAAGCAACAGGCTTATGTCATCCATGACGATGCATCAGACGAAGCTACAAGATCAGGTTATTAATTTCCAGTCACTCCAACATTGAATAAAGTGGTAATTGAGATCCGTTTCCCCCAGTCCAAATGTCCTGCAAGGCCGATAGCTACATTCATCGATATTGATGTGAGAAGAAACGTGAAAACCATCCAGAAGCCGGAGTCGCGGACCAAGAGTCCAAGACCAGACCGTGCACCATTGTTTGCATTGGCAGCTCGGGCTGGCCCACGCCTGCTTCTACAGGACCGCGGATAGCGAAGCTGTATTGGGCCCCACATGCTCATGGCTCTTACGCTGAGTCGTGGTCCACCACCGCGCGCGTCCCCACCGGCCACCTGAATGAATGAAAAAAGAAATTAGGATAATGCAGAAAAGGATAATGCGCAACTCAGTTTGGAAATCTACACTTTGTCCGACAACAATCAGTACAAGTGTTGCATTTCTATGTACAGATTCAACAACTGTACTGCCCCTTTCAATTGTATTATAGATAGGGATGAAATTTTGTCCTCTAATGGATAAAATTTATTTTTTTCATATGAATTTTTATAAAATGTGTTTGAATTTTAAAATTTGGTATAATACTCATTTGGTACATTACTGTTGTGTATAAAGTTTTAAAATTTTTAGACACTTCTAAATATGACATGCAAGCATTTTAAAGTAAGCTCCACGTACGCTCTTACATACGTAATTTTCGCTCTGTGCTGAACGTATTGTCACATTGTTGATCTTTACAGATATCAGGGCCTGCAACACAGTGCACAAAGGCTTGTTTGATGCTTATAGGAACAAGAGTACTGCAGCTGATTAACAGAGCAAGCTAGAGAGCTTGATGGGCCAAAGCGTCAGCTGTAGTGTTTAGACTTCTTGGAATCTTGAAAATCTTGGAGTCCAGGCAAGAACAGAAAAGAAAGCAGACGAGATCGACCGGTAGGCGAGTGGCGACTTTGGTAGTTTGGGTGCCGGGAGTGCGGAGAAATTTTCACAGGCCATGCCTTTTCCTGATGTGCACACGTCACTAAAGTACGATACGTATAATTAATTCTGTTCACTACTAGTACTTTACTACAGTCGGCATGTGGCTTCGACGGTGCTTCGCGGTCTTTTTGTACTAGGGCCTTACTTTACTACAGTCGGCATGTGGCTTCGACGGTGCTTCGGGGTCTTTTTTTTTTTTTTTTTTTTGTACTGGGGTCTCGTTTAGGTCGTTAAATTGACGGTGAAATTTCTGTAGCGGAAGTCCTATAGTATTTTATTTGTATTAGTAAAAATGTCTAAACTTTCACTAATTAGGCTTAAAATATTTGTCTCACAAAATACAACAAAACTATATAATTAGTTTTTAATTTTATCTATATTTAAAAAAAAATTTATATATCGATATTTTAATATAATAAAGAATAAAAATTCTACACAGTAAATTTGATGATCAAATTTGATAAACTAAACAAGCAATTGGTCCCCAAACGGCGGCAGGCCGGCAACCGCGGGGGAAATTCTCATGTTCCAGATAGGATCCGCCTCGGGATGGAGGAACGCTCGCTTTGCATGTGAAGCCGATCCACACCTTTTTTCTCCTAATTTTGAACACTTTTTAAATACTAGTATACTGTTAGGGAAAAAACACAGCTTCATTTTTTTTAACTAACAATTTTGACAATGCCTCGACGTTCCGCTGCCTATGCCAAGGTTCAAATCGAAGCTTTCGTGCACATGCGTTGCAGCCTTGCAGGTTGCAACACACACACCGGAGCTGGACGAGTAGAATTGAATTTCCGCTAGGCCCCCTGGTCCTAATGTGGCACTGCAATGGCAAAGCCGACCCGGGAACAAGTGGATTTCGTGGCTGTTAAGCCGTAGGCCCGCAGCGCTTGTTGGGTTGCGTTTGCGCCGGCCGCCGAGCTACGTGCCTGATGAGTACTATAGAGTGGCTTGCTTTTCACGAAAGAAACCAGAGAAGGTAATGGTCCTGCAATATTTCACCTGAGCAGGGATGGATATAGTAAGGGGCAATAGGAAAGAAGAAAAAGAATGGACAGGTTTTGTGCAGTTTTTTTTCACCCTAGCATCGGTGTATAGGATACATAAAACTGACTTTTGTGCAGTTTTTTTACTAACAATTACAATGTTAACGGCCGTGCTGCCACTCGACACGGTCTGGGTACTACTGTAAATTGACTTTTTTTAGAAAGGCGGCAAAAAACCCCTTGCAAATTTTCATTAGACGATTAAAAGAGAAAAACAAAAAAAATTACAAAGAACCCCCTCGACTTGAGCAACTATTACTACTCTAGCTACTCGAGCTATTAAAACTACTAGGGGATACACAGAAGAAGCTACCAAAGGATCAACTAAGACTAAGACTATCCCTTTCATAAACCGAAAGCAGGCCAAAAAGTACTACTGCAACTACCCGACAGTAACTCCCTGGAAGCGTCAATTGCGTCACCCGTCAATTGCGTCACCTGATGTGTCTATAAGCTCTTGTTTTGGAAGGTTCGCCTGTTTCTTTCCTTCTGTCTCTACACAATTACTGCAAATTGACTGCACCGTGCATCTCTCTTCTTTCACGATCACGGATCATTTTGCCTTGTTTTCAAAAAAAAAACGATCAATTTGCCTTGTACGTAGTAGTCACGGCCGTGTTCAAGAGACGTGTAGGACACGTACCAGAGCTCGTTGGGTTTGGTTCCGATTCCAACTGCGAGCAGACTCCCTTCAGGCCTCCACGGTCAGAGTCGCTTGGCAAGGGAACGGGACGCGTGACAGGTGAGCGTGAGAGAGACCAAACCGATCATCTGCAAAGAAAATGGATGGATGCCGATCGATGCGTGGGGTGGCCCAGGCCAGGCGTTAGGTTCACACGTCGTGCGTCAAGCGCGTCACGCTCGCCAAATAGTACGTGCCGCGGTCCCGCTCTCGGGTGGTGCATGGACGCGAGCGCATGCATGTGCAATGCAGGCAGCGGGCGGCGGCTGTGGTCGCGGCCGACCGGTGCCGGTGGGAGCAGCGCCGTAGCCAACGGGCAGGCCAATCGGTCACACATCTCCGGCCTCTTAACACAGACTCTTGGAATTGGCTGGAACTTGTAGCTGATCAACATGACCTGTAATAGAATCGATCAATTTATTAGAGTATAAACACGTAATTCGTCATTAGATAGCAAACTTATATAATTAAGACCTAATAAACCCGGTAGTTATACCGAAATCTCGAAGGATTTCAAACTTTCCGGCATAGCCAACATCTTAATAAATTTAGCCGTCACCATTCACAACATACATAGTTCGCACATAGTTTAAAACATCGGAGTTCGAAATAAATTATTACAACCCAAATTTAAATTTGAAATAAAGCGAAAGCGATTTAGTTCAAATCCACACACACTTAGTTCAAATACAATGCCAGGTCCTCAGTCAATATCCAGCAAAAACATAAGGTAGAGTAGAGTGACCATGCCCAAGGTCTAGTCATCACCCAACACGGGGTAGAAGCAGTGCTGGCAATAGCCATAGTACATCTCACATCTGCAACAACATGGAAAAATAAAACCCTGAGTACGAGAATGTACTCAGCTAGACTTATCCGTCATAAACTAAAAATAAATTGACTCCAAGGAGTATGCAAGGCTATATAAGTAGGTTAGCTGACTTATAAGTTACGGAAAAGCTTGCATTAAAGAAAGATTTGACCATAACCTTCTAGCATTGTATTTTAATTTGATTAACCTTATCATGCTAAATTAGCACCTGTACTAAACAAGCATGGTAAGAATTATTCAACAAGAATAGTAACCAATTCCGGTTGAGTGCCTCTCAACATCACGGCTCAACCATCACATCTCTTTATTCAAGTTATTACTACGATGCCGCTGCTCAAGTCAAGTGTTCACTGTCCAGGAACGATGACGATTATAATCGATTGCTAACCAGCTGGTGGGATATTCCTTACACAAACCACACTCACCCGCTAAAGTGAGCTACAGATCACCGAAAGTTCGACTCGGGAAAATCGCGGGATCAACAGGTACCATCGTATCCGGGAACCGCCCGGCTGTCTTATTCAGGGCAACCCTGACCTCGGACTTACTCTCCGCGTAACCCGTGGTCCCCCATCTTCTCCAATACGATGCGTACAGCAGGTCGACTTCCGGCCCAAACCAAACCCAGGCTTCGCGGTCGGAACGACTTATCCTTCCAGCTAAATATGAGGCATGCGTTCAATATGACTTGAGGATGTACAACGGACGGGGTCTTAGTTCGACACAGACGGGATAACCTCACCGAACCTCCAGTTCCGTCCCAACACCAATCCCGCCCGGTCTCGATTTATTATCTCCACATGGTTATCTAAGATAATAATGTATTCAACCATTCTAAGTCACCACCTATAACTCGCGGATGATAGAAAATCACCCGACTTCTACCGATCTAGTTTAAGCAAGGCTAAACAGATAATCGCACCGGAACCTAACAGGGTTGAAGGATATACAGTGGGCAAGGAATATAAGTAATGCAGCAACGGTATAAAACAACGCCTATAACTTAATGCATCAAACAAGTAAAGGATTCAAGTTAGATATTTTACAAACCACAGGAAGAATGCTTCGGGGCTTGCCTTTCAGGAAAGAGCTTGGCTGATGGTCGGGACACTCGGGAAGATCAACCTCGGGATCCTCTTCTGCTGCTATCCCCTGCACCAAGGCTTCCTGCTGGCCTTCCTCTCCTTATACTCCGACAACTACCATTTCGAGCTCTGACGATCCTATATGATGCACGGTGCGTATGAATACCACGAATACTTAGTAAATACAAAGGTACATGCTGATGTGAATGAATACTCAGTTAAAGATAATTGACATAATTTTAAAACATGCATGATAAGCACATATCATCTGCCTTTTTCTTCTACAATCAAATCTTATACAAGCCTCATATTACAATTTACTTACATATTAAAAGGAATTATAAATGACTATTATTTTGCATACTACCCTCTACTGAACCAAAACCAAAAACAGATTTCACCTATCACAAACCTCAGAAAAAACATTATTATATATATAAAATAATAACTTAAAGCATTATTAAATTCTTAAAAGAAATCAGGGCAGAACGGCAACATAACTTAATATTACTCAAAAAATTCTATAAAAATCATAGAAGCTTAAGCATGTCTAATGTAGACTACCATAAAATTTTTAGATCAAAACAGTAAGTACTTTGTCCTACACAAAAATAACAAGGCAGCACAATTCAATAGACATAAAATACTTTGTATATAGAAAAATATCAAACAATAGATCTCAGAATACTCCTAGATCTAGATTGGCATAAAAACATCCTCCAATATGTTTCATACCTAAATCACTTATATATTATTTATTATAAATTATTTATCATCTACTTAAAAAAGGTACCATAATTAAACAGGATAATATTTACACATGACATAGCCTTTCAACATTTTTCATAAATAAAACGTAGAAAAGAGAGAAAACAGGAATAGGAAAGGAATAGAGAGGATTAAAAAATACAGGATTTTTATAGGGGTTGGTGTTTTGAACATAGGAATACTAATAACATAGGAATTTTTGATTTGCAGCAAGCATAGCTGTTTTGAGTAAATATGAGTTAACTAGTACTAGAAAAAGTGACATGAGTTGACGTATGTCGTATGATGGCATGTGTGTGTTGCCGGCCGCTTGATGGCCAACTGTAGCACTGCACTGGTCAGAAAACGTCTTGATTAGTGAGCCAGAGAGCACGCAAGAGCCACGGGAAGATTTCCATGAGATAGGAGCTCATTCTTTTTTTTCCTTTGAAAGTACAGGCGTGAAAGCCTTTCCTCTGGAACGGCTTGCACCGAATCCTTCATTCCAAACGGTGCTACAGTAGAAAATACTATAGGAAGTTCATTCCTCCATTTTTCCTGTGTTTTTCCCTTGATCCAAACAGGCCCTAGATCTGTAATTTTCTTGTACAAACTGCACCGCAACCATATTTAATAACGGTAGATAGGGAAAACTCTACCCTAAATAATCATTCTTTTTTGTGTTCATGGTGTTGATGAATGCCTAGATCAGCTCCATGATGTCGGTGGAGGTGGTGGCCATGGCGTTTGGCAGGTCAATTTGTGGATCGAACCGGCCTCGTGATACCCGCAATCGGAGGCCTCGGTGGCGATGGCGAGTGGTGCCGCTGGGGGCGGCAACACGGCATGCAAGGCGGAGGCGGCATGCGCGCTTGGGGAAGAGGGCACTCGTACAAAAAGTTACTATAGAAACGGTGAAATTATCTCTTCAGCCGCAGCGCTCCCAACCGCCACTATGCTAGCGGCTGTAAAGATCAAGCAGCTACAGCAACGGGCTTTTAGCCGCCCCTAAAGATAGATTTTCAAAGCTGTTAAATTAAGACAACCGCCTCTGAAGATCTATCTTCAGAGGCGGTTAAATTAAGACAACCGCCTCTGAAGATAGATCTTCAGATGCGGTTAAATTAAGACAAACGCTTCTGAAAATGATTTTTAAATATTAATAAAAGCTCGCTAGCGGCCATGCTGCCAGAGCTGGCCAGCACGCCGGTGCCGAACCACCACGCATGGCCATGGCTGCCTTGTCTTTCCTTTCAAGCCATGGCCGCCATTGCTCTCTTTTGCCTGCGTTCAGCCATGACCGTCGTTGCTGCCATGTCTGCGTTCAAGCCATGGCCGTTGCTGCAAGCCAGGCCATTGTTGCGTTGTCTTGCCTTCAAGCCATGGCCCCCATTGCTAGCATATCGTATGCTGCTGCGTTGAACACAAGAACAAATGAGAGAGAAATAATACATAGGAAGTGAAAGATAAGAGAGAAGCATGATAGCATACTTGCATGCACGACGCTGAAGTTGCATGCACCACAAATCAGTGTTGCGCAAGCCAGAGTTGCGCGCACCATGTAGGAGATGCTCGCTCCATGACATGTTGTTGCGCTAGCCGGAGTTGCACGCACCAGCCCGCACAGCCATGCCGTTGCGCCAACCGGAGTTGCGCAGGCCAGTCCGCGTAGCCGCGCCGTTGCGCCAGCCAAAGTTGCACGCACCAACCTGGACTACTGCTCCAGTGGACGTCTTGTTGCACGGTGTCTTTGGCAATGCATTTCAAGAGAGAAATGAGGAAGAAGAAGCTGAAGAGAGGAAGCTGGAGAGTTGAATGAGTTGTAGAGATAAGGATTGCTCTCGTTGTGGTGCTCAGAATATAAGGACACACTAGTGGGTCCCATGCACATGGGTCTGAACATGTGAACAGTCTGAATCACTTTTTTACTAAAATTTTGAACAGACTGCGCGCGAAAGAAATTTTTGGGACCACTATATTTGGCTTGCAGAAAAAAGAAAAGAAAGCATTTTGCTACGGTACACACGTTAGTTTTTCAGGTATTATATATCACATAAGTTTTTTTGCCATACATTATTATACAAATATAGTATACCTATTTTTATTTTTTATATTATGTTGTCATGTTACAATATTAATTAATAAAAGTCACGCACGTATAATGTCAAATTTCTTGTATTGTTGCATTCAAAGTGTAATGTGCATGTCTTATTTGCTAATGCATACATGTACAATTATTGTATGCACTTATATTAAATGATCGGAGGTAGTAGTTCTCATTGATACATACATGAAAACATGTGGCACATAAATGATATATGCATATATTTTTTAAAAATTATATATGATTAGCTTGTTTAATAATGGTCATATGAAAACTTGTTGTGCATGTTCTATTCAAAGGATGCACTAACTTTGGTTTTGTGTTCGTTTACATCACACTTATGAACGAAAAGAAAGAATAGTTGATGAGTTCTAATATACTAGGTTCTTAGTTTACAAATTTTAAACTGACAAATATACTAGTTCATAGAAGTACCACTATGTCCCACGTGGATGATAGTTTGGCCGATCCATGTTTCTATGCGGAGGACAGTCGGACCCATCCTATTTTCCACGCGTAGGACAGTCCGACCGATCCATATTTCCATGGAGAGGTTAGTCCCGCCGATGCCATATTCCCATGGTAGGACAATCCAACTGTCTCTATATCTGCATTTATGTTTCTATCAAAGCATTGTAGTTCCTTCTATTGGATCTTGCTGCCCAATATATACTTATAAAAGTGTTACTGAATTACAATAGTTGGTGCTATAGCCTTCAATTTTCAAGCATTTAATTTATAGTTTTACGCTTGGTTCAGTATTGAAGACTTTGAAAATTTCTTGGAATTTCTTCGATGATCTTGCCATGCAATTGAGAGAGTTGAAGAGATAAGAATACAGGAAGATAATGATCACTCTCGTAGTGGTGCTCGAAAGATAAGGACACACTAATGGGTCCCATGTACATGGGTCTGAACACATAAACAACCTAGACCACTCTTTTGCTGAAATTTTGAACAGGGTACGTGCTAAAATTTTAAGCTGCATGATGCGCACACTGAAAATCAATTTCCTGAGGCGGCTCTTCTAAGACAACCGCCACTACACTTTTACAACGTCATGCAGCTGACACTATATCTTTTTTTTACAGTTAGACGATCTGACGCTAAAGAAATTTAACAAATCATCTGACGCTATATCTCCATTTACCAAGTTGCTGTCTGACGCTATAGTTATCTAGATTTCGTGTTCGGCTGTCTGATGCTAAAACATTGTACAGCGTCACACGGTCTGACACCAAAAATAAATGGGCCCCACGTAGCTCCAGCGCGCCACTTACATTGAGATCGCATGCCTAGGTTAGATTGGCCTCCCACGTAAAAATTAGCATTGCCCGTCGAAATTTTGGGCTGGCCCATGTAAAAGTAGAAACCCTAAAGCCTAGACCTAGCCGGCCACTCCCTCCAAACGCATCTAGACTCCAGATCGAGCCGCGCCGCCCTCACTCACATATCTCGCGCCGACCCAGCCCCCTCCGCACTGCGCCGCTGGCCATCCGCACTCGACGCAGCGCGGCCTCCCACCCTGCGCCGCCGGCCATCCCCACCCTACGCCGCCGGCCATCCCCACCCCAACGGCCGGGTCGTCCTCGCTGCCCCGCGGCCTGGAGGTCCTACGCCGGCCCCTGCCTGGAGGTCCTTCGCCGGACGGAGGAAGACACGCCACACGCTGCCAGCGCCTGCGTGGAGGTCCTGCACCGCACGGAGGAAGACCCGCCCGCCCCTTCTCCCTTCCTACGACGGCTGGAGGTCCTGCGCGCTCGAGGAAGCCCCTGCTCCCTTCCTGCGCCGGCTGGAAGTCCTGCGCTCGAGGAAGCCCCCTGCTCCCTTCCTATGCCTTGCCTGCAGGATTGGACGGACGTACCTCAGGTTAGATAATTTTCCCCTGCATTCCCCTTCTTACTTTCGTGGGCACTGGTGAAACTCTACACTATGCGTGTCGTGTTCCTGATGTTTGAGAGGTTGTACCAATCTGCTTGTCCTAACTCCTAATTAGCAACGATAAATGGAAAAAGCAAAAAGACATTGTGTCCGCATTGATTCTTTTAGAGGCCAAGCACTATGCCGGGAAGAATTTTGGTTTGTGTTTTTTCTAATGAATCAAGCTAACCACAAGTGCTGAAAGCTAAAAAATAAGATTCTTTAATTTCTTTTAGCAGCGATTGGTGATTCTGTGCAATAGTTATGTTCCTAGCTATTTATTAGTGATGTTAGTTCTGTATGCATGTATGTTTGTATGTATGGTAGCAATTCTGCAGTTGCATGACACCTGTAGCTGCATGCATCATTTTTTAGCTTAGCAACTGAAGGAATCAATTTCCATGCTTTCTGAACATGGTTTGTTTCAATTATAGTTGAGTACATTCAGCATGTCATAGTTCAAGAGATCATCCTGCAATGACTAATGTCTTGACATATTTAGTATATTAAGATTATTGTTTCCTAGTTATACAAGGAGGCTTAATTGAGTTATTCTTTCTTGTTCATTTCAAGCCCCTAGGTGAAAGTGTTGTGGAGCTAGCCCACTAAACCCAACGAGTTCCAGATCTGCTACATCGACGTCGTCCTCTTCTCATTGCTTGCAGCCAACAGATTCAAATACTGCAGGTATACGCTCAGTCCCCACAAAGACTCATGGATAAATCATGGATCCATAGTGATGCTAGGCACACAAAGGAATACTTACAAGGGGTTAACAGTTTCCTAGCTTTTGCATTTAGAAATTCAGCGGTAGGGGACAAGATCCTATGCCCTTGTAGAAAGTGTGTTAACTCACTTTGGAGAGACTCAAGTGATATACGTGAGCACTTGATATGTGATGGGTTTCTACAAGGTTACACAACTTGGAACTTACATGGGGAAGCCAGTTCCTCTTATGTGAATACTGACAATGGTGATGGTGCTGATCCTGTGGAAGAGTCCAGTGAAGAGGATGACATATCTGCATTGCTTAGAGACCTAGCCTATGGTTTAGATGATAGAGGGGATTTAGAAGACAACGGTTCCACTGAGCTTCCTAAAGAACTAGTTGCCTCCAAAAGTTGGTAGAAGCCAATAGTCAAGAATTATTTCCTAATTGCAAGAAGTACACTAAACTGCGTTTCCTGATTAGGCTTCTTCACATCAAGCTCCTAGGAGGATGGACTGATAGAAGTTTTGACCTTGCACTAGAGCTATTCAATGATGTCTTACTTGAGGGTTCAACACTACCCAGAAACTACTATGAAACTAAGAAATTGATTAAGTCCATAGGACTTGGGTACACTAGTATTGATGCTTGTGACAATAATTGCATTCTATATTGGAAGGAACATGAAAAATCTGAATCATGTCCAAAGTGTGAGGCTTCATGTTGGAAATCAGTTAGGAAGAGTCTAGATGGGAAACATGTGTACAAGTTTCCTAAGAAGGTTCATCGGTACTTTTCGATAAAGAAAAGGCTCCAAAGATTGTTTTTTATGTTCTAAAACAGCAGATCTAACAAGATGGCATGATGAGGAGAGAACAAGAGATGATGTTCTTAGGCATCCTGCTGATTCTCCTTTATGGGAAGACTTTGATATTAAACATCCTGAGTTTGCTAAGGATAGCAGAAACATACGTCTTGCATTTGCCACTGATGGTTTTAATCCTTATAGAACCCAAAGTATTAGCTATAGCATTTGGCCTGGTATATGTATTCCCTACAATTTTCCACCATCAATGTGCATGAAGCAATCAAATTTCATACTCTCCCTGCTAATTCCTGGAAAAAAAGCACCTGGTAGTGATATGGATGTTTTCTCAAGCCATTTATGAATGATATGGTAGATATGTTTGTCACGGGGGTTAGAACTTATGATGCATCAAAGGCCGAGTGGTTCCAATTAAAGGCAGCAGTGTTGTGGACTATTACAGACTTCCCGGGTCTAGGCTATGTATCTGGTTGCGTCACAGCTAGTGAAGCGACATGTCTGATTGCCACTCATATATTTGTTCACATAGACTTGGTAAGGGTGGGCTGGGGGGCAAGACTTGCTATATGGGCTATCGTAAGTTTTTGGATGAAAACCACCCATTTAGGTTTGATGTTGAAAAGTTTGGTTCAACTAAATTTAGGCAGGCACCTACTCCACTCTCTGGGGAGGAAGTGTTGGAGTGTACTAAAGATATTGTTACAGTTTTTGGCAAGGATGCATCTGGAAAGAAACCATCAAGGAAGAAACACAAGGAAGGGGAGCCATTAGTCATTTTTAAAAGGAGGTCCATTTGGTTTAAACTTCCCTATTGGAAAGATTTGATGCTGCGACATAATTTTGATGTCATGCACATAGGGAAAAATGTGTATGAGAACTTTATTAATACATTCTTAGGTACCGAAGGAAAATCTAAGGATAATCTGAATTCTTGCTTTGACCTTCAAACTTTAGGTATTAGAAGTGATCTCCACCCTGTTGCTGTTGAAGAACAATTTTATTTACCACCGGCACCATATACATTTAGTCATGATGATAAGAAATTGTTTTGTGAAATACTGAAAGGGGTAAAGTTTCCTGCTGGTTATGCATCTGATATACGTCACAATGTTCATGTCAATGAGAGAAAGGTGTTTGGGCTTAAGAGTCATGAATGCCACATCGTTCTACAAGAGTTACTACCACTTTCTGTGAGGAAAGTATTGCCGGAAGTAGTTAGTGCTGCAGTGATACGTGTTAGTCATTTCTTCAAGAAAATTTGTGCTCCTGTTTTCCGCAAAAGTGATATGGATTGTCTAGAGGCTGAAATAGCTGAAACCTTAAGCCTTATGGAGACTATATTCCTTCCCTCCTTTTTTGACATGATGGTACATCTGATGGTCCATCTTCCTGCCCAAGCAAGAGTGGCTGGTCCAGTACATTTCCGTAGCATGTGGCCAGTTAAGAGGTAATTTCTGTGAGTGTATTGTAGCATACATATAAAAAATACATACTATTTTTACAACATAATGGGCTTATTATATATGTCTATAGGTTTTTGATGAGATTGAAAGGTGATGTTCATACAAGAAGCCATCGAGAGGGATCGATTATGGAGGGTTCTATGTTTTATGAGAGCCTTACACTATGTGGACACTATTTACATAGTCAAGTGCCTAGAAATTTTCATGGGCTGCAATCTGAAAATTCCATAACCCCTTTCTTTAATCAAATTGGTCGGGGTTTAGCTGGGAAGTGCATAGTGGGTTTAGACCACAAGACTTGGCTGCAAGCACACAGATATGTTTTGTTCAACTATCCAAATATAGGGCCTTACTTGGAGTAAGTAGTTTGTTTCACTTCACACCACATTATGTTTGAATTCTCTTTCACGGTAAGATGATAGATCCACCTTTGCAGAAAGCATGCTCACTATCTATCCACAATTGGTGTTCGAAGCCAACTAGCTATCAACCGAAGGCAGCATGAATGCTTCCATGAGTGGTTTAGTTTGCATGTAAGTTGGAAGATAACTTATGGCATGCTATCTAAGTTGAACTTCTCATTTACCTTAATAATAATGTCTTACTAATCATAGGTGGAAGCAACGAGTGAGGAAGTACCAGATGAGATACAAATCTTAGCCAAGGCACCAATCATGAGTGCACAAAAATATAGCAGCTACGAATAAATGGATTTGATTTTCACACTGAGTCCTATGATGTGGGGAGGCCTGTCCAAAATAGTGGGGTAGCTCTGGTCTCAGAATCCACATGCTTTGAGAGGGGCGATAATGATAATGTCGTAATAGGAAGCAACACTTATTATGGCATTATAAAGGAGATAGTTGAATTGAACCATAACCACAAAGGAAATGTTGTTCTTTTCAAGTGTGATTGGGTTGACAACCGCGTGCAGGGCAAATGGGTTAAAATCTATCAGTTCGGAGTCACCAGTCAACTTTAAACATTTATTCAATACTGGTGAAAAATTATCAGATGAGCCTTTCATACTAGCATCACAAGCTGTGCAAGTCTTTTATGTTCCTGAACATGCTGGTTCTGAGTGGGTTTTTGTTCATCAGTCGAAACCAAGACACTTCTATGATATGGATAATTTGGAGAGTGGGCACCTAGATAATGGCAATGGACTAGTTCGGCCATTGCCTGGCCTAAATGCCAAGGTGACTGTAGGCGTTATTAATGGGATTGTCCCCACTACTAGGACAGACATCGATGGTATAATAGTTGAGCCTAAAAAGTAAGTGTTATTTATGTAGTATATGATTTCCTCATCGATTACTTGAAAATTTTGTTCCCTTCAGTTTGTATTATTTGTTATTCAAGGAAAAGATTGCTAATTCCTTTTTTGTCGAGCGCAAGCGGAAGAGGTGACAGAGATGGTGAGATGACTGAGTATGAGAAGGAGAAATGGGAACGAGTTGCAAGAAACAATGAGATGATAGATTCCCTTGGTATTCGTCAGTTGAGCACTGAAGTGCAGCCTCCCCAGCCAAATAAAAGAACAAAGGTTAGCCTTGTACAATAGTGCTGCAACATTTCTAAACTAGTACAAATTCTTATGGGCAGTTTTGGAGGACATGTAGCAGGCCATAATCTGAGAAACAGTAGTGATTGCATTTTCTAAACTTGTACAAATACTGACATTGTCATGCGCATTTTCTTGTAGAGAACTCATAACCCAAGTGATGCAACCATTCGTCATCATAACTTGCGACAAAGACCACAAAGGGATAATGTTGAGACTGCGAATGAGCAGACTCATGATGCTGATTATGAAGTAGTTGGCGAGTTCTTACGTGACAATGAAGGTACTATACTTCAGAAAAATTTTGAAAACATTTGCTGCAATTTCTTGCTACAATTTCTGAGAACATATGCTGATATTATGTTCTCATCTGTACAGATTTGCATAGTACTCAAAAGAGGAATGGAAGGAAAATCACCACAATGAATGAGATATTCTCAAGGAAACCTGAGATGCCCAAAATCAAAATTACAGCCAATGAGAATGGACAACCTGTAGGAGAAAATTATAGGCAATTTGCTAGTGCCATTGGTTGTCAAGTGAGAAAGACAATACCAGTAACATTTAAGGATTGGAGGCTTGTTCCCTATGGATTGAAGGATCAAGTTTGGAAGGACATGCAGGTATAACATTGTCTGCCCTTATGCAAGTTACCCAATTCATAGTAGTTTTTTTTTTTTTGTAGCAATCTAATACCCACGTACAATTTTGACATGATCTGATGGCTCCTTTTCAATGGCAAATTAGGACTACTATGATATGGATGAGGCTGTCAAGAAGTGGTTTATGGATACAGTTGCTATGAAGTGGAAGGACTGCAAGACACGCTTGAAACAGAAGTATTTTGATGAAACATTAACAGATGAGGAAATGAAGGAAAAACTTGGACATATATTAAATATGAATGACATGAATGAGCTTATTGCGTTTTGGAGGTCTCCTGAATTTCAAGTAAGCAACAATTCATATGAATCTCCCTTTGCCATTACTTGACTATGAGTGTGCTAATCTCAATGATTTCTACCATAGGCTCGTAGTGAAAGAGGAAAAGCAAATCGTGCAAAGTTGAGGGTTCATCATACTTCTGGAAGCATCAGCTATGCATGTCGTAGTTATATTCTGGTATAGAATCCTGTCATGTTACTCATCCTATAAAATTTTTTGGGGCATTTTCATTGGTACATGGTGCTATACAACTTGTAGGGTAAAAAACTTGGACGCCCTGCTCGAAGAGATGAAGTGTATGTCAGTACACATACAAGAAAAAATGGAGTACCTTTAAGGGAGGCAGCAGAAATGATTATAAGCACCCCTCCTCCCCCCTTCCCTTAAAAAAATACATGGATCTGTTGTGTACACTTTCTTATTCATATTTTGTAGGATAAGCTTAAAACCATTGTTGAAGCTCAACCAGAGTTGAAGGATAAAACAATTCAAGACGATGATGCGTATGCTGCTGTTTGTGGAGCAAAGGAGCCTAGAGGACGTGTTCGTGTTTTGGGTCTGGGACCAACCTCCCAAGAGATTGGTATCCCAGGGCTCAAAGGACTCATGTTAACAAGGCTCCAAAGGGAAATTTGGGATCGACAAAAATTTGAAAGTAAGAATAGAGCTCTTGAGCAATGCATTCAGGAATTGGAAGACGAAAGGATAGCACAAGGAAGGACAAATGTTGATGTCCTATCGCAGCATGGCTCTAATTCACGACAGTATGCAGTAATGAAATCAATCCTAGTTGTTTTATTTCACTTGCCTATGTTGCTCATTCTTTGATTTGACAATATTTCCATGGAACTCCAAGTTGTGCTGATGTTTTTCTTGTTATTATTGTTGTGATTATTGTGTAGAGTCTGACACCTAAAGGACCTACCGATGAGGCACATAATGCTCCTCGGCTTGAAGAACATGAAAATTATTATGTAGAGAATGAAGGCTATGATCAGTACGAAGAGGAGGATGAGAACTTGCTGCCCTGTAGGCATGGTCCAGCCCGATCAACTTTGAACATTACTGGATATCCAAATGATACACATGTAATCATCCTATGACCTTGCACAGTATTTGTTTGTGATTTCGAAAATGTTCCCTGCATTACAATTCTCACGAGTGCATCGATTATTTCAGGTTCAAATGCAAGAGAAGTTGGCCCACTCTAGGTCTGCTGTAGTCGGATCAGCTAGGAATAGGACTACTGCACCACCAAGTGATATCCCTACTACACATGTAATCTTGACGTGCTTCTGCAATGTGTCTTTGTGATTTCAAATATGTTGCATGCTTTATAGTTCTAATGAGTGCATCATTTATTTTAGGTTGCAACAGAAGAGAGCTTGGTGCCCCCTAGGCCTGTTAAACCCCGATCAACAGAAGAGAGCTTGCTGCCCCCTAAGCCTGTTGCAGCCCAACCAACAAAAGAGAGCTTGCTGTCCCCTAGGCATGTTGCAGCCCAACCAAAAGAGAGCTTGCTGCCCTCTAGGCCTGCTGCAAATTGTAAACATGTAATCTTGCAATGCTGCAGTTTCTCTGTGATTTTAAATATGTTCCATGTTTTCCAGCTCTTATGAGTGTATCTTTACTTTAGGCTGGAAATGACAAAAGCTTGCTCACCCATGCATAGACATGATGCAGCCCATTCAGCTATAAAGAAGACAACTACAACAACAAATGATGTCCCTCGCCTTCATGATGACCTTGTAATCTTTCTGTCTTCCTGCATTCTTTTATGATTTCATATACATGCCTTGCTCTAACATTCATATGGGTGCATCATTTATTTCAGGTTGGAAAGGATGTGATATTATATACTATATTGAGAACTGAGTTACCTGTGGCTAAGGGGACAGTCATTTCAACTAATCCAAACACCGTTGTAGGAGGGCAGCCCCTTGGTAATGAATACTGTGAAGTAGTAGTTGATGTTGTGATGAAAAGGGAAGCTATGCTGCCTCGGCCTTATGGAGGGCTGCTGACTATGGCTAGTGCTCTCAACATGAGCATTGCATGGCCATTCAATAAAGTAATAAACTGGACTTGACATAATTTTCATTTTGGTTTGACCTGTGATGCATGACAAATATTCCTAATTAAACCTATCTATGATAGGTAAAGGAATGCAAGAAGAGGGAAAGCAAGAAGGCATCTAGTACACCTCTCAAGGGCACTGCAGGTATCTTCCTAAATTGACATTCGTTAGACTATGTCCAAACCTAGCGACCACTTGTAAATCACATAGGATGTTATTTCTAGAAAATGGATGTCTGTACTAGATTATGTGAACTGTCAGTTGCTTGCAAACCTGTGGCAATAATAAGGTAATCTAATGTGGCAATAGGGACGATGGTCCTGTAGCTTAGCCTCTCTTGGATAATTTTCTGTATGCTTCCTGTCTTATACTCATCAAATTGTTTTGATCACCAGCAAATCCTCTAAAAGGATGGATTTTTTTCCTTTCACTGTGATGGATATAGATTGCAAACTCATTGTATAGCAGCTTTACATTTTTTGTGCACTTGGCTAATTACATCTTACATTTTTCAGGAAGTGCTGGCCACAAGTCAATCGCTTGAGTGTATGGAAAATGGTTCACATAACCTGGTGGATGTGCTTTTGGCTCTTTTCAGCTCCTATAATGAACTTGGTGGATGTGCTTATGCCTCTTTTTTAGTTCGTAAAAATGATTGCATGCACAAACCTATAGCAAACACAAACTGTTATATTGCTTGCTTGTGTGCATTCATGTAAGCTTTTGGTAGGCTTGACTATATTGGATGATGTAATGTGTAAGACAAGGTTGTATGGACTTTGTTGGATGACAGATGTAGTGTACAAGACAATATTGTATCGTATTATGTATGCATGTATTGACCTTCATGTGATGTATGTGCTTCTATATATTTATGTGATGGACATTAAGCTTGAATGTGGGTTTGATCTGTGCTAAATGTTTTCTAATTGAATTTTTTTTGATATTTAAATTGTCCTGTTGAACCATCTGACGCTATAAATGCATTGATCGTGGGATGATCTGACGCTATATGTTTCTCAACGGAATGTCTGACGCCAAACTATACCAATGGACTGTCTGACGCAAAAACAATTCACAGCAACAGGCTATCTGACGCAAAAAGTCTGGTCTGACGTAATATGTTTTTTTGCGTCAGGACTTACTGCAACAGCAGAAGTCTGACGTAATATGTTTTTTGCGTCAGACAGCAAGACTATAACCGCTTTCAGCGTCAGATCATCCGGTGCCAATTCTGGTGTTGTGGTATAGTACGCCTCTAAAAATCACTCATTTTCAGAGGTGGTTTTCTTGGGAGAGCCATCTCTAAAAATCAATTTTCAGAGGTGGTTGTCTTAAAAGAACCGTCTCTGAAAATCATAAAATTTCAGAGGTGGATTTCCTAATGGAACCGTATCTAAAAATTATTTTCTAGCATCGGTTGTATATCTACAGTGCCTTCCGCGAATGTTAGTGTCAGTGTGCTATGTTAGCCGCCTCTGTTGAAAATGGGGGGCGTTACTGATGTAACTTTTTGTACTAGTGGGAGGGGTGGCGGCAGGAGAGGGAGAGGGAGAGAGAAAGGGATAGGAATATGGCTTTCTTTATTGCTTGATCGATTTGATTACAATCCTTGATATATATAGCCCATATTAGACTTGCATGCTAAGCAGCTAGGAGAGATCATGCGGATTCTCATCTTTCTATTTTTATTTAACCCTAATATTCTAAGCTGGTTTGCTAACGTGGCAATCTTGTCAAAGCGACGGCAGTGGCATGCATGCGCCCCTGTCCTAATAAACTTGATGCTCAAGTTTGGTCTCAAGTCAAATTGTCTAAAGTTTAATCAAATTTATACATTAGAATATTAATAATGCTTATGTTACTAAAAATTGTTATTAGATTCATTGCACAACTTATTTTCATATCGCACATATTGGGTATCAAATTTCTCTATATATTTGCTTAAACCTAGGATACTTTATAACTTCAACTTAAAGCTAAAACATTTTTTTTATGACGGATGGAGTAAGAAACAACACCGCAAGGAAATAAGAAGAGTCCAAGCAAAACAAGAAGCAAGGGGAAAACGGTCGAGGTGAGAATAATTGTGTGGTGGGCTGGTGGCAAAGCAGTTAGAAAACACGGCTTCTTGCTAGGCTGAGTAGGTAGAAAGCGAGACAGAGTCCCATAAGGGGAATTCCGCACAAAAGCAGCCAGGATGGGGTCCAACACGTGTATACCTGGAGCAAGATCGCAACTGGGCTTGCGCTTGCCAGCGCCAAAAGATTTTCTATGGGCTGAACTACTTTTTTTTTGAAGTCTGTCTAATGCTAACTTGAGTGATTCGACCCATCCGGTCACTCAAGCAATTTGCTTTGTCAAATCACACAGATATAGTACAAACCAAAAACCGTGTGATTTCTGCCCAATGATCACACGAGTAATGGAATTGGACAAAACACAGAAAAACAAGCAAAGCACAGTTCGTGTGAAACTAACAAGGAGATCCCACAAATACAAAAGAGAGGCAAAACAACTAGAAAAAAAAATCTGTACTAGTTACTTCCAAAAAAGTAAGAATTCCACATAACAAGCAACAGTAAGTGTACTTAAATACTACTATAACTAATTTTTGTAATTGTGACGGAGGAGATGGCCATTTTTTTTATGTATATAGGAGATGGTCGGCCGGAGCAGATGATGGCCAGCCGCGACGGTCGGTGACCGGCTTGGGGAACTGCTCGACGAAGGGATGGAGCACGAGGGCAGCTTCATTCGCGAGCGCGGCCGTTTCCTTCACGTGGAAACAGATTAATCCGGTGGACAAAACTAATTTGTGGATCCTCCTTTTTATTTTACCAAGTCAAAAATAACAAACCTTTGGAGGGAGGTCATGTTTTACTTGACATATGGTTTTACAAATTGATGAATCATAAGATTTGCTAAATAGAATTTGTAAACTCTTAGAGATGTTCTAATATCTCGTGCACGGGAAGTCCCTCCATTTCCGCCTGTAGCTCATTAATTGTTTGGATTACAGTGAGGTAGAAACAATCTCAGGCACCAGGCCATAACTGCAAAAATACTAAAAGAGCTGTGCTTGGAGCAGCTACCACTAGGCCATTGCTAGAACAGTGGTACACACTTGGCCATGTTGGTTCGCCATGCTGAATCAAACTTCTGCGCGTGCAGGCTATGTTACTGCTCGAAATGAGGATTATAACTTATAAGGTCCAACGAGGTCTTGCAGCGAGTGCCTATCTACCTCACGGCAGCCTCTCGATCTTTTGCAAACCTGGAGTAGAAGGGGGGGCTGGGGAGGGAACCATGGAAAGAGGGAGCACTCCATGACCAGTAGAAAGAGTCGCATGACTTCCGCCGTATTTTTTATGTGGGCTGCGGAAGCGATTTTATTTTCCCGGTGTAAGGCCCGGATACAGGTGTAAACCCATTATTTTCTAACAATCCAAGCAGACTTTTCCAACGAGGCCTGGAGAATTATTGGGCCTGAAATTAGGCTGGAGAATTATTGGACCTGAAATTAGGCTAGAGAATTACAAGGTGCAAGGCTGCTGGGCTGGCTTGCCACAAGTAAAATGGGCCGCTGGCCCAGGTGAAGGTGGAGAGCGCAAGAGGGCTGAGCCCAAGAGAGAGAGGGCGCAAGAGCTTGTAGCCTGTAGGGCAGTTAGAAATGGCCCAGGAGACAAAGAGAGCATAGCTTTTCATGCTGACTTTTCTAGATATAAGTAAATCGTGCAAGCTATAATGAAACATGTGGGTAGCTCAATGGTAGGACCTTGGGCTATTGTGCAGGAGGTCTTGGGTTCCATTCTGGCTTGGCTGCCGTGCAGCAAATGGGGCACTTGCCCAGGTGAAGGAAAGAGCAAGAGGGAGAGGTCTGGGCCGAGCCCAAGGAAGGAGGAGGCATTTCCAAAAAAAGAAAAAGAAAAAAAAAGAGGAGGAGGTGCACGAGTGGGCTGCAGGTTGGCCAAAATTGCCCACGAGAGAGAGTGTAGCTTTTCATTTTTTAAAAAAAATTATTTGAAGCTCAAATTTAAATCCTTTTTAAGCCAAATAAATTTTGAAATGTCTTCTAGATATTTTAGTAAACTGAAGGTTAAAAGCTAAATTATGGAAACATAGTTTTGAACTTGTTTCTAAAATAATATATACTTTATTCTCCCGGCACACTTTTTTTCATGACTGAGAAAGCCAAAAGATAGTACCATGGCCACGTCGGCATGCCATAGTGGCATCAAATGTTGTCACAGATCATCATAATCCTTGTAGATGCCAAATGGACCCATTTGCCACCTTGGATTATAAGGATTTAAAAAAAATAATAAAACAATTTATGACTCACCATCTTAGTCAACAATTTATGACAATAGTAAATTGATCATTATGACATGTCAAATGTCATCACAATATACCATTCCACTACCATTTTGACATTTGTTATGACATATATTAATTAATATAACTAAATTGAGCTGGCTCCATAACAAATGTCATAAACTAGTCTATTTAGTGACATTTTCTTCATATGTCATGGCATAAATGTCATAAGATGACACATTTCTTGTAGTGTTTAGTGACTGCAACGGCTCGCGGCAGCTGCTTCGGCCATAAGCACCGAAGTTGCATTATCCAGCGCCGCCTTGATGTATATAGTCTGCATCAGTTGTGTGCCTGTGTTTATAATAGCCACTCCAATACCTGCTGTTTTGGGATTGTTACATAGGTAATCAGGGGATGTTGATGGATTGTTCCTGGAGAGCAAAGTAAGTAAGGTTTATGTGAAGTATTGGCATCCACATTGGAAACACGCATCAAGTGATTAAGATGAGTTAGGAATTGGGCCAGTGTGATCTGACTGTGATCCGATGGATGATGCATCGCCATTTGCATTTGAGAATCTAAAGGCACATTAGAAATGGGATCTGCAAAAAGATTGTTAGAATCTGGTTGCACTTCCTCTCTATATAATGTCTGCGGATTATACTCCTGATTTTCTTTTATTTTTCTTCTTTATACAATTTAATTTAGGCTACTTTTATATCTATATATTCTATTCTATCATATTATTCCACTCTATCTATATCTATTCTATCATGCATTATTTCTATCTGTCTGTGTGTCTATTTATCTATCTATCTATCTATCTATCTATCTATCTATCTATCTATCTAATTTCTTATAATAATAATATTTACAGATATAAATATTGTTAATATTTTCTATAAACATTAGTTAGACATAAGAAAGTTTAATCAGCATGCTCAAATAGGGACAGGATGAGGACTAAGTACAGCCAGCCTAGCCCAATTCGGTCATATATATAGTGCAGGTTTAGCACAACTCTAGCTCCGTAATATGCGTAATCTAACTCCTACTCTCCTAGACCATACATGATTTGGAGTTTATAGAATAAAATAAAATTTTTTAAATATCTTTATTTATCTCAAAAAAATGCTCAACTAAATGTCGTCCATACGTCTAGTTCGATTTCAATAATTTCTGGTGCCCAGAAATTACTCCATCTAATAACTCCCAAAAACACATACTTTTCTTGATATAAAAAAAGATTTTATATTACTTCACAACCATTACATCAAGTTGTACAATAATATTTCTGAATCCACGGTTCATACTTAGAAACCTAGTAAGGTTTGGATTTTACAGTTCCGGCTAGTAAACATATTCCTATAGATCACTAAATATATATATCTGCAAGATCTTGCGAGGAACACAATACATATGCAAATACTACATACAAAATATGTATACACGACTAACACGGGCATATTGAATTGTTGTCCATCAGCTGGTCTGGTTATAATAGCCACGCTGTCGCCTAATTTTAGTTGATTAGATCCACATACAGTGAATCCAATATGCCTTTGATGCTTCGGGAATCAGTGTATCCATCCACATCTTTGTACAGAAAATCCATTGTACGAGCCAGGTTGACTACCCTCTCTAAAAGAGTCTTTGGTTGTGTCTGTCTCAAGCACTCTTCGGTGATGTCCATCCACGCTTCCTCGATCAGCTCTCTAAGCTTTTCAATGGCTTGTTCTACTGTGGAATCATATTCTTTTGCACAAGTTTGCACCGTAGATACCATGTTCTTTGACCCTTCTTCTCGCTGCAGAGAAAAACAATGCAAACATTGAAAACTTTAGGAATGATTCTACAATTGAGCTTATCATTGAAAAGTTTAGAAACTATAGACTAACAGGCACCTTGTACGACATTATATCGTTAGCAATGCGTGCAATAATGCAGACAGCTCGAATGATTTTAGGATAGGTAGAAGCCCACTCTATAGCCTCGCTTGTTGCCACATCTCCCATTGAAATGAATCCCTGGCTCACCAAGTGCATACAACCACTACTGCGTGCTGAAATTTTTAGATGCTCATCAACGGTGGCTGGCACATACTTCTTGTCTCGCCATTCCGTCTCGGCATTATAGCATTTGGCCATGTCGATTATCTAAAATGGTTGTAAAATTAGTGTGAAAGATACAATATGTGCCTAGGACAAAACTACCTGGACATAACTACTGTTATCAACTGCCATTTTAATTTGTCCGGAACACATTTATTCACTACAGGAAACTGAAATTTCCTTATACATGCATATACTACGCGTATCCAGAGTCTCAAACACACATAATTTTAAGTAATGCCAAAATTGTGTCTCTATTTATCTCTATGAAAAAATACTCACTGATTTATTTCTTTCAGTACGGAGTATTATGAAATAGAAAAGTATTTTTGAACTATGTACTTACCACTAAACTCTTATAAGATATCACTGGTTACAATAAAAATCAATTTGTATCGGAAGACGTGTGGAATGTGGATCCACTGATACAAGTTATCTACTTTGCATGCATATAATCAGAATAATTTTAGAACAAATATTTTTTTCAAACCTGAATTTTCATAACCATAAGCCCTAAATTTTTTATGGAGCAGTTAATATTATATCAAGCAGTCACCCACGTTAGCTTTCTAATCTACCACACGTGCTCTAAATTTTCGATGGCGAAATTGTCAGTGTTAGATTAGTTTAGATGTTGTACATTTTTTATTTAGTATATATTGAATAAAAATAAAGCAGTGACAATCATATTGCTCAAAAATAATTTTAGATCAGGTTATAGATATGTCAATCATGATAATTTTCCTCCTAGGGATATATACAATTGTTTCTAAATTTTAATCTTGTTGTTACAGTGAGACATACCAGTCTTTTTACTAACTTGGCATGCTTGTTGTTTTGAAGATTCAACTCCTCCTCGATGGGATTTACAGTGGTAAGTATATTTCTATATAAAGTCTTCAAGTATGTTGGACATTGGTCTACTGCTTCTTGATCCCACCTGTCATTTATGAAACATGATTTTTATTGCCATAAGTAATTAAGTATTAAAACAGAACTTCTAGAGACATGAGCTTTCTATACAAATAACTAATTCTAGGACTATATAAATTTAATACCCTATAAGCAGCATGACGAATATGGACAGAAGTGTTGCAAACCTTTGCAGTGCTGCAGTGAAGACATTGCCTTCTTCTGTCGTGCAATGATTATCATACAAGTCATCGAGTACAGAAACAATCATAAACAATTGTGTAAGCATCTTTCTTGAATAGGAATATTGGGGCTCAAAGAATACTCCCATCATCCAGAAATGCATCTCCACCATCCTATCTCGTGCGTAGATTGACGTGTTGGACTGTGTTTGGAACTCTTTCCACCAGCTGTAAATATATAGGGTATGAGAAGAAATCTAGAAAAAATTGGTATCGAGAGACCTTAGTACAACATCACTATGCTATTAGTCATGGTTCTTACATTGTAAGATCTTTTAGCTCCTCACAATATAGGGTTAGCAAACTGTTGAAGTCTAACTTTGAAAACTCTAGGAGCATATTATTATGTGTAGTATTTTTCTCATATATTGAGATATATTGCCTTGCTTGTACTCTTTTGAGTCTTCTGAAAAGAGGTGTTTCCAATGCATATTTCACTTCTTCTTTCAATTGTGGTTCAAGATCATCTACTATACACTGAAGCTGTCTCTTGGTGAAAATGAGAATATTGTCAAGTATTTCTTCCCCTTCCACTCTAAGATGTGCCGCTTCATACATTCTCAGTAAGCATCTTGCATCGTCTGTTACAATATTTCCTTTGTCGTCTCTGAACTTCAAAAATACATCTACGATATTAAAAACATGTGAGACATGAATTATACTATTGGCCAGAAGTACATGGAGTATGAAACAATGGTAAGAGATGGCAGTGACAGAATATCAATGAGTCCATTTGTTTAGTCTTCAACTTGAATTGTAGTTCGATTTTCTACTTTTAACGATGAAACTAGGTACTGGATGCTCTCCATCTATCAAAATCGAGCAGATTTGGTCCTTCTCTAGTTACAAAGGTGATTTTCCATTTTATAAAAATAAAAAATCTTATTTAACCTCTATAAATTAGTAACTAGTTATATCTTGAATCAACAAATGTGAAACCTGAACAATTGTTTTCTCTAAAGATGCCATCTATATACTGGTGCTCTTTATATAGCTATTTGAATCTTATTTGTTCATCTTCTTCATGTTTGAATGCAAGGAATAAAATTGTAGAAAAACAGATAAGTTCAAAATAAACTTGCATTTACATATATATTCACCTAATCTAAAAAATTAGTTAAGATTCTTTAGTGGTTGAACTAGATTTTTATTATTTAATTTTAAGAAAAAATAGAAACCGATGAAACCAACTTTGCACAATTTCAACGGCTGGAGGCTACCTACTACATGATTTCAGAGCTTAGGGTTTAAAATTGGACCACCGTAGAATAATAGAATTACAGTACTATAATAAGTTATGTCCTCTTTATATTATAAGCAGATACTACATTTAACACTTAAGCATATATATGGACACACTACTTGATGTAATAAAAACCATGTGTGTGTGCTTTGGTGGAAGGTGTAGACCATAAAAGTTCTGAGAAATATATGACAATAATTTGTCTAGAATCTTACCAGACGAAATGTGATATCCATGCTTCCTAAGCAAATAGAAAAGATGTGATGTTGTAGGAAGATCAAGATCTTGATCTCTCACTTTGAATACATTGCACATTAATTTATCAATCTCCATGGTATAGTGATAATCCAATCCAAGCCGTTCTAGTGTATCAATAAAATCTAACTTATCACACAAATCAAAAGATTCAACATCCAGTAACATTTTCTTCACCTCCGCCTTCATTATTTTGATCTTATCCTTCATCATCAAACACTGCAAGAAAGATATTTATAATGTTATAGTTAATCTTGTCATTGTAAATGTCAATGTGCAAATACTTTCATATGCACAACACAATGAGCCATATTCTACCTGAAGAGATACCTAGTTGTTGATGGAAGCTTAGTCAGTGTGAACTGAGAAACCAAATATGAACGTGTTCATAGCTTTCAGTGTGAAATAAGCCGGGCCATTCCCTATGTAAATTGCGTTAAAGGTAAAAGAGAAAGAGGTGCCAGTTGTGTGCACCACAATTGAGTTCTTCTACTAGTTGTTCCTCTCACAAGTAATGGTGCGCTTTGTCACTATAGATTGACCCCTAGTAACATAAAAACAACATGTATATATTGGAAAGACATTATATTTTTGGAATATTTTGTTGCAAATTGGCAAGAAGATGACGAAGGGAGATACTAGATCAAGCTGTTGCAGTCCTTATAGAAGGATATAATTAATCAAATAAGGAAGAATCATGTGGGGTAGTATATACAGTAGTTATGTTAAAACAAAGCAATTATACTTGGTTCCGGCAATACTAAGCCAACTTAGGGTTCGTTCAGTAGTTAAGGAAGGAACTTATCAACATTATACAAATTATTAGTGAATCATTCCAACTGCAGGGATTTCTAAATAACCGAATGAGCCCTTATATGGAGGAGAGCAGCCAACTCAATCATCAGATTTTTTGCCTTAAAAAAAACTCGATCATCAGATTTTTTTCCAAAATTCGACCACGCCCTGGCCTTCAGGCACGTGCATACGCACATTAATTGATCCAATATTTGTTGAACACTTAAAATCTCATAACATAGCAATTTAGTCACAATGTGTGTTAAGATATTGGGGAGAGAAATAGTAACTGAGCACACTCTCTACTATTGCAATGCTAATTTTGTATTATAATTACATATATCTAGAAATCAATAATAGCAGAGAGAGGCGGAGAGGACGGAGTTTTTCGACATACTACATACTTGCAATGGAGGGCATGGGACATGATGAAGGAAGAAGTCACCCCACAGGGTGGAGTGGTACTTGTGACCATGCACGTCCTCATTCTGTGGAGCTTGATGAATCTCCATCTTTGCCTCAGTTGCTATGTATGGCTTTAGCTGCTACTAAGATACTGATACTACTTGTTGTTCCACGTACCCACTTTTGGGCTTCAATATATGTGTTCTTTTATAGCCAGGGTGGAGAAGTCCATGCCAACTTAATTTTGCTATTCCATACTCTCTCTTTTCTCTTCTGAACGCAATGTCGTCCACTCACTTTTGGGCATCATCATATTATGCTTCACATTTTAAATGCAGATGCCGACATGCAACGCATGGAATTATTATCTAGCCACGAATGTTCTTCTCGCCATCCAGGAGCTCATGTCATTTTCTGCATGTGTCACACACACACACCCCACAAAAGGAACACTGCAGCCATTCCACGCTAAGGGCCCCCAGGCTCCTACTCATCGCCTCCCATCAGCCAATATACCTACGCAATACATTCACTGCCAGGTACAAACGCTTTACAAGAAAAATAGAGTATATATACAAGAAAACCAGCATCCGGCCACTGCTCAAAGTAGGACTACATAATTAAAGGAAGACAACAGAAAATGCACTACTCCAGACTGTCTCATCAGTGCCGGCTTCATCACTGCCGTAAATTGGTGACCGGCAGTGATGACTCTTCACTGCCGGTGCAACTTCCTGACAGACTAGACTTGCGCCAGGAAGCGCAGGCACCGGCACTGATGAGTCACATTACTGCCGGCTCGGCACAAGAGCCGGCAGCGATGTCTCGGACGCACATCACTGCCGGCTCGTGGCATAAGCCGACAGTGAACGTAAGTTTACACTGCCGGCTGGCTTGGTCCGGCAAGATGAAAAGAGTGCAAACCAGAACAGTGGTGTTCATTTTAGTGCTGATGAAGAAGACTATATGGGCTATCAGTAAATGCCTGCGTTTGGGACTAACATAGCCCTTCCTATCATTAAAGAGGGTGACGAACCATCTTACATAAGACACCATCACAATGAGGCTCTCATTGTTGATAGGCCAAAGGATATTTAGAATATTGTTAACTATGTAATCAATATTTGGACACTGTTCGCAAACAATGTACTCTATTTTATATTATTTGCGCACCTCTAAATTATAATATGGTAGATAAAGTTTATTCTTTCTTGATTTATTAAATTTAATTTTTATTTAATTCAATAATGATAGTGGTGTGGGAGGCAATAAGTATAAGAACTTACCTCAATCTAACGTACACCTCCAATTATCCTAGCGGTTAACACCACCCACTCCCCTCCCACAAGCCCGAGCTCGATTCCCAGACCTGTCAATTTTTTTCCTTTTAACGTATTTTACATACCAAAACGGTTTAAATAAAACAAATTCACCCCTACTACATCCATTCCCCTCTAGTGCACCAGTTAATCCTGCTTGCTTTGGCCGCCGAGACCCGCGCTCGAGTCCTGGCCGGGCAAAAGGTATTTGTTTTTCTAATAAAATGAAATATTCTTAATTGGATTAAAATATTTATACCAGAGTCTGGCCCGGCCAAATATTTTTGTTATTTTTTATATTAAAAACACTGCCCGCCCACCTCGGTTCGAATCCAAGGCAAGCAGGAACAGGAATGGCATCAGAGGCCTGCGTCCGCAGTGGGCTCGGCTTTCTAAAAATGCCGTTGGAGGCCCAATACTGCCGGCTCTAGAAAAGGTCTGGTAGTGATTACCCTAATCACTACCGGCTCTTAATAGGGTCTGGCAGTGAAGCTTGGAGATTCCTTTTTTAACTTTTCACCTTCAAATTGGAGCATGTTCCCCTGTCACCACCACAGCAGGAGCACTGCTCCCACCTGCCATGATAGGGGCTCTATAAAATGGCCCTTCTAGGCCTCTCAAGACATACCTGTATTTGCGTTGTTTTCCTGCTTATTTCTCGAGCTCATTCTTGATCTGTTAGTACATGGCTTCTCTGTGGAAGAAAGCCCTCCACATATAAATATCATTAGACATCATAGTAGTCCACCAAAATGGTGTACACAATGGGTGCTAGAAGAATTCTACTGAAGATGAGTTGAGCCTAATGTTGGGGTCCCCGGACAGGTTGAAAGAGCCATCTGCCAGGCTGAATTCTCTAGGCTGATGTGAATCCTGTGCGCTAAGGATAGTACATTCATCCCGTGAATGTAACATCTTCCAGAGGCATGTGGTCATTTGAGGCGCTATGAGATTAAAGGTATGCTCTGTGCAATTTCCTCTGGCGGTGTTGGCACTGTGACGGCACAAGACCGAGCTTGCATTTCCTTGCAAGTCCATGGAATCTTCGCGGTAGAAGAAACCATGCAGTTTTCGCCCCACAACCCCAACATACACCGTGATAGAGAGGCCATTTACAAGCGCTCATGCATGAGTTTTTTACAAAGCCTCCTTGATCATCTCCAACCGGCAGAGCTCGTGACCACCTCGGTGCTTCTTCGACTATAGATGCTAGAAGAAGTCTACTGACGTGATCAAAATATAATATATTTGTACACTTTGATTCTAACATTGACCTATATAGAAAAAGGTCTTTGTTATCTTATGTGTAATTTTAGTTTAAGGTCTTTGTTATTATATATGTAAATTTCTTTTTTACTCTATCTAAATAATAGAGTAATATATTTATTTCGATATACTAGAGTAATATATTTATTAGATACATATAAAGCATAAAATATTATATTTATTGAGATATAGTACAGGAGAATTATATGATAACAAAGACCTTAAAATAAAATTACATATACGATAACAAAGACCTTTTTCTATATAGGTCAATGTTACAATTAAAGTGTATAAACACATTAAAATTTAACCACCTCAGTAGCGTTCTTCTGGTATCACATGAACCTCAGGAACGCCAGGTGGTGATGAGCTATGCCGATTCGAGATGGCACCGTGATGGCTAGAGTTCATGCCTAAGCACGACGTCCACTGTGCACAGCCCCGGGGACACCAACAATCGGCGTTGCTCTATTTTCAGTAGAATTCTTCTAGCACCTCTATTGTGCACCATTTTGGTGGACTCGGATATGTAAAGATATCTGTATATGTAGTGTTTTTTCTCCCATAGAGACCGTATTCGAGTGGGTTTTCTAGATCGTGTAGCGTGTGTGTGGTAGCTGAAGGTGCGTGAAATGAGAGGGAGATAGGGGCTCTATTTATAGGAGTGGCCACCGTGGTGGTAGGTGGGAGTAGTATGACAGAGTTTTTAATCATAGTTGGTACTAAAAATCGGGACTAAATGTGCTTCAATCCTAGTTTTTAATACCAAGATCAGACATTTTTCTTTAAAAAAAGATTTGTCCATCCCTATTATGAGGCATTGATGCAGCATGTATCCATACAAGAATCGTTTCAATCACTTTATTGTAGCATGCAGCCTGCATGCATGCAAAATCTGTGAAATCCAGCGGCATGCACTAACATCACTGCCGGCTCATGGAAGGAGCTGGCAGTAATGTACCATATCGCTGCCGAATTTTACCAGGCGCCGGTAGTGATATACAACATCAGTGCCGGTTGTATACACAAGCCGACAGTGGTGACGATCAATGATCTTAGCCACATTCAATTTCCATGAAATCGGTTGCACTGGGAGTTCATATGCATTTCTATGTCGAATTAATCTCTAACTTATTCCAAGAGGTCTCATGTGTCGAATTAATGTAAATAATAGAGTAATATATTTATTTAGATATATCCATTCGATATATTAGAGTAATATATTTATTTAGACACATATAAATCATAAAAATATTATATTTATTGGGATGTAGTACATGAGAAATATATGACAACAAAGACCTAAAAATAAAATTACATATATGATAAAAAAGACCTTTTTATATATAGGTCAATATTATAATCAAAGTGTACAAACACATTAAAATTTAACCACGGTTCTTCTAGCATCATATAAACCTCAGGAATGCCAGGTGGTAACGAGCTAGCCGATTCAAGATGATCAAGGAGGCTGTAAAAACTTATGCCTAATCACGCTCTGATGAACCTATGCCTCTTGGCTCTCGTTGTTGGGGGACATTGAGAACACCACACCACCAGCACAGGCACAGCCCCGGATGGCACCGTGAATCTCTTGGCGACCTCAACAGTCGGCATTGCTCTATTTTTAGTAGAATTCTTCTAGCATCTCTATTATGAACCATTTTGGTGGACTAGAACTAGCAAAGATATCTGTATGTGTATGGCTTTCTCTCATAGAGACCCCATTTGAGTGTATTTCTAGATCGTGTAGTGAAATAGTGTGTGTGAAATGAGCTGAAGGTATGTAAAATGAGATAGAGATAGGGGCTCTATTTATAGAACTGGCCTCAGTGGTGGTAGGTGGCAGCAGTAGTGATGCGCCTGCCTACGTAGGACTATGCATGCATGCATGGTACACACTTTAATAAAGCATGCAACATGCATGCATGCAAAGTCTATCCAGGCAGGTTCATCACTGCCGGCTCATGGAAGGCACCGGCAGTGATGCTCCATGATCACTGCCGGACCCTGCCAGGAGCCGGCAGTGATTACAGTTATTTGTGTCGGCTCCTGCTGTAAGCCGGCAGTGATGTTCTTGTTCGGCTATAAATAATGGGGCCACCCGCACGCGTATTCCATCCACGCACACTGCCTTGCATTTCTCACATTTTCAATCTAACTTCTCGCGAAATCATCTTTCTCTCTAAGTGATTTCTGGCAATGGCTCCTGGATATTACTTTGGTGTATATATATATTTCTATACTCTTTTGAATTTTATTATTTAGGTTCATTTTACTTATTACTTGTTAAATTTTATCGATTAGGTTTCAACGTAGCACCTCCTCTACCGCCACCACAGGCATCGGGTTTCCACCCAGGCGATGAGCCATTTGCTCCAAACGTGGCTGTTCCGCCATTCCCTCAGCCAGCTATTGTATTAAAAAATTTCAACATCTTTGGTTTTTTAGCTAATATAAATAAGTATAATTAGCTTAATATGACTATTGCCTTGCATTTTTTATGTCATAGTGGATGGAGCCCGCAGAATGGCTACAAGATGCACTTGACTTGTTCCATGCTGAGCACTTCGATGTGGTCACGCTCCCTGTTCCCAATGCTCACACCTGGCAGTGTGAAATTAGTTTTACCATCCCTGTTCCCAAATGCTCCTGGGCACAATATCCACCGGAGGAGGACACCGGGCGTAAACGTGAGGAGCGCCCAACAATCTACAGTCGCCGTCTGTTTAGACTCACTTCGACGTGTAGGATATAATGTGCCTGATTTCTCATACTACAAGGACATGGTTCTGCGTTTCCCTGGTTACACTCCTGTTACATTTAGCGAATATAGCGCGGCTAGCAACACTCTTGATGTGGTAAAATCAGCTTATATTGATAATTTTGTCATGCATATTATTTGTTGTTTATTAACATAATAATATTATCTTTATTTCTGCCATTTGCAGGTTACGCTCCAGGATGTTACCCATTCTTCCTGTGGCTTGATGGCCATTCTTAACCAAGCTATAGATTATTTCAACTATGATTGGGATTGGGTTGACACCATTGGCCAGGATACTATTGATGGTAAATAATTCGGCATAAGGTTCACTCACCACGACACTGAAGTTTTAGTAGGTTCTATCTATGGTCGACCATTCTCTGTGTCTCACGTGGCCCGAGAGAGTGCAGTCACACGGCACTGCACTATATCGATACTGAGAGGGGATACACGATCCGAGACCAAAACTAGAGCATATTTGTAGAAAGGTGGGTGGAAAAGAATGGCCCGATCCCTGGAAGAGAGTGAATCACATGAAAGTGATTAGCGTTTAGTTTCTTTGGTTTGCAAGGTTGTAGTTCAATTTGGTTTTAATTATAATTTGTATTTGTTGTGTGTTTAATTATTTAACTCGAATTCTACATTCCGGTGTCGTATTGGTCTCAAACTTTTTCTCAGGCTTTCTCATGCCACATATGGAGCATTCACCAACTTTGAGATTTTTCTGAAATGGTTTGCTAATTTTCACGATTTAATTGGATTTCTACGCAACTTCACCAATTAATTATAGGTTGAACTAAGTCTACCCCTAAAAGGATCTGGAATAGTGCCAAACTTTTACATTGGGCCTCTTGTGCCATAGGAGACATGATTCTATGGAGGTTAGCTAAAAATTTTGCTTTTTCAATTATGTAGTTCACCATATTTTGTCTCACTAAGCACAAAGAAAATTATAGTAATTCAAATATTTCTCAGAAAAACCTAATATCTTGTATGAGATCATAATTTGGGTCCATATTACTATCAAAAAAGTTTTGAGGCATTCTGACAAAGGCTATATCTACATGCTTCACACAGGTATATGGAGCCTTTACTCGAACCATGACTATACACTTTGGTTCTCAGGGATTCTCGGGTTTATAAACATTTCGGTGTCTTATTGGTCTCAAACTTTTTCTCAGGATTTCTCATGCCACATATGAAGTATTTACCAACTTTGAGATTTTTCTGAAATGGTTTGCTAATTTTCGCGGTTTAATTGGATTTCTGCACAACTTCATCAATTAATTATAGGTTGAACTATGTCTACCCCTAAAAAGATCCGTAATGGTGCCAAACTTCTACAATAGGTCCCTTGTGCCATAGGAGACAAGATTCTATGGAGGTTGGCTAAAAATTTTGCTTTTTAATTATGTGGTTCACCATATTTTGTCTCACTAAGAACAAAGAAAATTATAGTAATTCAAATATTTCTTAGAAAAACCTAATATCTTGTGTGAGATCATAATTTGGGTTCATGTTACTACCAAAAAAGTTTCAAGGCATTCCGGCATAGGCTGTTTCTACATGCTTCATAGAGGTGTATGGAGCCTTTACTCGAACCATGACTATACACTTAGGTTCTCAGGGATTCTGGGGTTTATAAATATTCCGGTGTCATATTGGTCTCAAACTTTTTCTCAGGCTTTCTCATGCCACATATAAAGCATTCACCAACTTTGAGATTTTCCTGAAATGGTTTGCTAATTTCCACGGTTTACTTGGATTTCTGCGCGACTTCACCAATTAATTATAGGTTGAACTATGCCTACCCCTAAAAAGATTCAGAATGGGTCTCTTGTGCCATAGGAGACATGATTCTATGGGGGTTGGCTAAAAATTTTGCTTTTCTAATTATGTAGTTCACCATATTTTGTCTCACAAAGCACAAAGAAAATTATAGTAATTCAAATATTTCTCAGAAAAACCTAATATCTTGTGTGAGATCACAATTTGGGTTCACATTACTACCAAAAAAGTTTCAAGGCATTCCGGCATAGGCTGTGTCTACATGCTTCACAGAGGCATATAATGCATGTTCTAATAAATATATATATAAATTACTGCTAGCTTTAAAACTGCCTCGGTAGAGATAACCATATTTCATTTTATATAAAAAAATCTACAAATGCTCTGGGACAGGAGTTGAGCGCGGGTTGCGGGGGCCAGTGCCAGTGACCTTAACCACTATGATAGGAAAGGAGTAGTGTTAGAAAATGTATTTGGTTCACTTATAACCAAAGGATAGGATAATTTGAAAATAAACAAAAAATTTTAAAAATTTTGGGCTGCCACGAATCGAGCGTGGGTTGCGGGGGCCAAAGCCAGCGGCCTTAACCGCTGCGCTATAGTTAGATCTCATGATGGATGGGGGAACTTAGTGTACTTAACCAATCAGTCAACCCCCTTATCACTGCCGGGGGCCAGTCCCGCGTCGGCAGTGATGTGTGTCATCACTGCCGGTTCTGGGATGTCCCTGTCGGTGATAAGCGAGGGTTATATACGAAATCCAGTGCCGGGCCAAAATTTTGGCTAAGTCTTTGAATTCGAGCGCGCCATTCCCCTACCCTGTCAGAGCACCGTGCCGCGTCGACGCACCCGCGAATCCGTCCACTGCCGTCTGCCACCCCAGGCTGCCGTCCGCCGTCCTGCAACGACGTCCGCCGCCCCCGCGACGCCGGCGACTGCTGCGTGACCCGCGGGCCCTTTCCCGAGCGGTGTAACCACCACCTCTGGCACGCCGATGAGCAGCACCTCCATGAACTCCACTGGGTTGCTCTATAAACAAGGGCATCTTCTTCTTGCAGGTCATTGGCATTAGGAGCGCGCGGACGCAAGCATTCCCGGCCACGTGGTAGGTATCTTTCTTCCTGCTCCTAAGCTTTTTGATGAAATGCCGTTGAATGTTCTCGGCGTTGCAGCTACGTCCCCGCCGGTGCCTGACCCAGTAGCACCTCCCAAGCGCCAACGAGCACCGCCGTCATCACAACCACCACCCCGTCGGCCCCTTCCCCCATTGCCGACGAGCACCGCCACCCGTCCTTCACTGTCCTTCACGCGGTAAGCTCCTCCCTTCCTATCCACTAACTTCATAGTGTTCTAAGAAAATAGTTATGCCTCAACTTTTTTGTTACTTTAGTATCTAGGTTTACATTTATGCCACAACTGAATAAATTGATGGATATTTTGCTTTAGTATCTAGGTTTACATTTTTGTTACTTTAAATTGATTTAAATTGATGGATATATATATCTAAAATGATGATTGTGAACATCTCACAAATAAAACATTGTTGTATGTAGTGCAACCATGGCATACTATGTTGTTCATGTTGGTCACAATCCCAGGGTATATCGAACCTGGTAATGAGTATAATGAGTATACATCGCTACCCTGGTAATGAGTATAAAAAGTACAACACACATGATGAAGCTTGGAGAGCCTACCATGATTGGAGGCGTGCGCACCCTCAGCATGAGCAGCCACTGCAGATTGAAGAGCAGGCGCTGGTGATTCCACTCGCACCGGTGATTCCACAAGCACCGGTGATTATCAGATCACTGCACATTCATTCCCCCTGCACCGGTGTTTATCAGATCATAGCACATGTTCAATGTGAACTTATTATTACTCTTTGCACTAAGTCTTTGATATTTATTTCATAATAATTGTACAATGTGAACATAGCCAACACAAATTGACCACTATCATGTCACAGCCATGGTTCGTCGTCGCATTCCCCGTAGCTGAAGAACCGACGGGGCACAGGAAGCGCCGTAAGATGCGGGTAACGTAGCGCCGCAAGAAGCGGGTAACCTAGCCGGTGACAATCAGGCTGGTGAGAACATGCAAGGAGATTTTAGCTCGAGCGATTTTCTGGTCCTAAACGATGACCAAGATAACCAAGCTAACCAGGTAACTTAGGTGTGATTTGATGAAGTAGTCACATCCGCTAATCAACTGAGATGGTATTGACTTACTCATTTTCTCCAGGACGAGGAGGAACCTAGATCGGCCGAGGTGCCAGAGGGCTCGGGTAACACTAGAGCCAGAACCCCGCGTGGCCCGACAAAGCTTCGTCTCAATAATAATTATCATATCACAGCATTCGATGAATTTGGGATGCCGTGAAAACCGCCCACTGTTGTGTCAAAATACTCTTCACATATCGGCATCCTTGTTAGGGACATCATGCCCTTGAAGTATTGGAAGTGGTCTGGCGATGAAAGAAAGGACCCGACAGTGGTTCCTGAAGTTTTGAAGAAGAAGGTTTGGGATAAGCTCCCAAAGTATTTCACTTTCCCTCGGGAAGGCCCGCGGTATAACAAGGACTTAGCATAGAAGAAATCCTATGAAAGAATGGCATCAATTCACAAGACTCATCACAAGAAGTATGTTGCCCAAAATACCGAGCCAAATTTCGATGGAGGAGTGCTGTCCTCGCAGAGGGCCTACTGGCAGGACTTCAAGGATCACTGTGCCACTATGGAGTTCCAAGAACTTAGCGTGAAGAATAAGTAGAACTTGGAGAAATTGGATAACCCTCATCATCTTGGATCCCGAGGATATGGCAAGCAGCTAGCTATTATTATCACAGAATTCGATAAGAGGGACAAGATTATTGAACAACGTGTTGCCATTGAGACCACCGGTTGGGAGGATAGATCTTTATATTATTGTATCGGGAGGAAATCCCGTCATGGCGATGATGGGAGCTTTAGCCCCTTAAATCATCCAAAGAATGAAAACAATGCAAATGATGCAGTGATAATTGAAGCCCGCAACCTCGTCACAAGGATCACCAAGATAACTGAGGAGGTGAGGCAAAGGGTTTGCACTTCTAACAGGGAGAACGATGTGCTAACCCAAGCACTTGGGAACAAGGAGCACGGTGGCCACACCAGAGGAGTCAGTGTTGTTAATTGGCTTCAAGGATTCCCAGAATTCATCAGTAGCTACCAGAGCCACAAAAGGGCTAAAGAGGCACAAGAGGAAGAGACGAGGAGGTTGATTAGGGAGATGGAACATAGATGGAGCTCCAAATTAGATGTGATGGTTGAATCTAAAGTCAAGGAAGCTTTGGCGTCCTAGGAATCAGAGATGGCATTGGACGTTCCACAGCAGAATCGGGTCCGCAGCAGCTATGGCTCGACCCCTTTTGGTGTAGAAGATGAGAATGCTCCTCATCCGTTGGACAACATTAGTGAACCGGTCAATGTCAAGTTGTACATCCAGCAACAATGGACCAAAGACAAGGTAGCGACTAGCCAGGCCTGGCCTGTTGGTGATGGGACCATTAATGGCAGCCTAATTCCACAGTGGTGCGCTAAAGTGACCATCGACACGATACTTCACAAGAAGTACAACAAGATATTGATCCAACACCCCGCATCGCAAGAAAGGCAGAGACTTGTCCGGAACAAGGGAGCTCAGGTGGCCTGGCGCAAGTGCCTCATTAAGCTAGACCATGAGTTGTCCTCAGAAGAAGAGGACGAATGCAACTCCTTGCCCAACTCAGCATATCCTAGCAGAGGGCATAACTCTCAGCTGCCATCACCGCCGAGGACGGCTCCTCCTCCTCATCGAGACTCCTCCTCCTCCTCGTCGTCTTCAGCCGGCTCCTGCTCATCAGTAGACTACTCTGCCACCTCCACCTACACCTCCTATTGCTACTGCTGCTGCTTCTCATCCCTCTGGATCAAGAGGGTCTAAACAAATTGCTTCCACTCCCCCTCCTCCGAAAGGCCCCTCTAATTCTGGCCCGTCAAAAGGAAAGATTGCTACTCGCTCTGCATCAAGATCTATAGGACAGAGTTCTCATCTTCCTGCGTCCAAAGCGACACCAAATGCGTCACAGGCACGCAAAAGGTCCTCAGAGTCAGTTCCCCAGGCACAGGTTGAGAAGCAGAAAAGGCCATTCAGTGGTAGCATTACAAACATTATGCAGCAAAAATGGACTCACAATATACCAAAGGAAAAATGTCAACCATTCTTCAATCTAATTGCCTCAATTCCTCTGGCCTTGAAGAGGAACAAATATGAAAGGCATACACAAAACCAGTACAATAATGACAGTGGCGACGCAGAGTTCCATGAACATGAACGGAGAATAAAAAAATTGGTCGAAGATAACCCCGAGCAGAGCAGAGAGTACTGGGTGGATGTCTATTGGGCAACAATGGCTTACGCACTGTTGGCAATGAAGTTCTAGCTTGGGGACTCGTTGGTTTCCGAAGAAGATTATAGGAACTTGATCACCCTGCTTAGGGATTTGCATAATTATTACATTTGCGTTTGGCGGGATTTCAAGTCAGCTTGGTTTACTTTCATTATCCAACCGCCGGCTGTTTTCAACTATCAACAAGAAGAGAAATACGATGTGGATTGGGAGTGCATGTTCCAGCTGTACCAGAGACGCAACCTCGACGTACAAACCATGTGTTTGTGGACTATGTAAGTACCCTACATAGATTGTTTAATTCTATGCACTTTTGAGACACAAATTGTTTAATTCTATGCACTTGCCATATTTTTTATGCAGGTTAGTTGCACAATATTGCAGCGTAAAGATCACATGGAAGCACTTAGGCTTCTTAGACCCCGTCTGAGTCAATGATCAGACCTACCTCAGCAAAATAGGACATTCTGGTGTGTAAGCGACGATGGAGATATTGGTAAAAGTTTTTGAACAGTTCATGGATTTGAAGAAGACCCACATACTTTTACCCTACAACTTCAAGTATGTGTTCTCGACCAGTGGTTTTTGTGCTTATTTTTTTGTCCATATTATTCGTTACTTATACTTTTTTGATTGTAGCGACCATTACGCCCTTGTTTGTATCGATCTTCGCTGTGATGAGATGCAAGTGTGGGACTCGAAGAAAAAGTCACTCGAGGATCTGAAGCCACTGGTGGAACTGCTCAATAAGTATGTGGTGCTAACAACACCATATTCCTATGATCACATATATCTTTTTCTAGTGAATCCTATTTTAACTATTTATTATAATTTTTCACAGGGTTCGGAGCAGGCATAGTGGTGGGAGGAAAACACCATTCGACGTTGTTGAAATGACCAAGATCCCGCACCTACAACAGCCGAATGCCAACAATGAGAGTGGGTTCAATGTCATGTGGGTCATGTTCTGTTATATTGGGTACACTACCAAAGAGCCAGATCAACTTGTGAGTATAATCTACATTTCATTTATTTCTACTATTAAATATAAAATATGGTGTACTAATTCAATCTTTGCCTCCTTTTTTTAACGACAGCGCAAGAAATATAACCAAAAAAGGCTAAATCAATTCGAGATCATGGGATTTCAAAGTGAGCTGGCAGAGTTCCTCCTGCAACATGTATTTTCAAAAGAAGGCGAGCTTTCAATTGCAAAAGCTCAGCTGTGGAGGGACCAGGTTACAGAAGAGGCCCTCGAACGTTTGTTGTAATAATTTCTTTTCATATGTTTAGCGATCTTGTATCGAACATTTGAATGTGCGGCATCGGATATTTGTATTGTATTTATATCGTTGATGGAGAACTTTAATTATAATTAGTAGCATTATGACATCTACACTAAATTGAAATATTAAATAAAAGTATTATAAATTACAAAATATACATAAAATAAAAGAAAAAAATCAGGAAAAATACAAATACTGGCGGCTGGATCAAAAAGCCAGCAGTGTTGGCTTTGGCCAAAAGACGGCAGTATTGACTAAGTAAACACTGTCGGCTTTGGCATCAAGCCGGTAGTATTGACTGAGTCAACACTGTCGGCCTGTACCAAGCGTCGGCAGTATTTACTGAGTCAACACTGTCAGTTTTGACAACTGGCCAGCAGTGTTGTTCGAAAACACCACTGCCGGCTGGAACCACGAGTCGGCAGTGTTGATACAATATCACTGCCGGCCGTAAATTTCCTGCAGTGATGTGGGGGGGGGGGGCGTATCACTACCACTTGGCCACTGCCAGAACAGATTTCGGCAGTGATAACAGTTGAGCGCCGGCAGTGATGGACCCGACTGGGGTAGTGATGGAGAGCTCAAAAACATCAAGACTTAGGCAACGCTCGAAGTCCTGTCACTCCAGCTTCAATCCAGCGGTCAGCTTCCGCTTGGATGATCCACAAGAGGTCGTTCATTAGCAGCGACGAAGCCAGGAATATCCTAAGGGGGCTGATTCCTCTTCTTCTTCCTCCAGCCCCTCTTTTCCTTCTTCCTCCTCCATGGCTTAGGGGGGGCTTAGGGGGGCTTAGTGTATCAATGGCCGGTAGGGGGGGGGCTGGAGCGCGGGTAGCCCCCCCACTGGCTTCGTCGCTGTTCATCAGGGTCAGGTAGTCCCCGAAACATCTTGCATTGCGCTCCTTCCAGACTTCCCAAGATATCAGAGCAAACAGTGAGTCAAGCCCGGTGCGTCTATCGCCGCTGAACATACTGCACAGCCGCCTCCACCAGCATTTCAAAGAGGCTGCAGGTGGTGGGCAATGCTTGCCGAAGGCCGATAGGATATATAAAACTGAATTTCCTTGGTGAAAGGGCACACGGACAGGATGTGATCAATTGTGTCCCGGTCTTGCTCGCAAAGGTAGCATTCCTCGCGTGCCTCCAATCCGTGACACAGCCTGCGGTCTCCTATCCAATGTTGACGCCTAAAATCCAACCACATGAAGATTTTAATCTTCAATGGTGCCCAAGTGTTCCAAATGAGTTTGTGACCCCGGAATGGTACTAATCCCGTATGGAACATATCGTACGCCGACTTGGCTGTGTACTGTGCATCTGGTGTGCAGCGCCATACGGTTTTCTCCGGCTGCTCGCTGAGCTGGAAGTCACAGAGTGTTCCATAGGAAGAGGTATTCGATCACAGCATTTGCAGACATACCTCTAGAAATTTGCCTTGGCCACACTCTGCCTGTGAGACCATCGCGGACAGATTTAGAGTGGCACGTGCGTTTAGGAACAAGTTCTATAGGCAAGGCGCAATGTCAGCCACTGATTCTTCATTTTTTTTGAAGGTTCATTTTTTCTTTGAAGGATCTGGAGGGGCCGTGGCCCCTACAGTAAAATTTTATTGAATGAAAAAAGGACAGAGTTCTTACAGGCGCCACTGATTCTTTATTGATCCATCTATCTTCCACAATAGTGTTTGCCTACCATCGCCAACGATGGAGAAGGTCGAGACCTTGAAAAAAGCTGGCACCTCGGGCGCATTTTTGATCGGGAGCTGGCTCCAGGCGCGGTTGTGATCAATTTTTTGCAGCTATATGGCAGAGACAATTACAAAATCAGCTGCCCAGGACCGCTGCAATGCCATCAAATCACATACAGCCCGCATCTTGCTGCCCGCTCTTCAAACGAGAGGACAGCGATGGCCTCTTAGACCCACAAGCACAGTAGCACACGAGTACCACACACCAAGACCTAGTGACGTGACAATTCCTACGCGAATAGTCACGACTCGTTGCGTGAACCACACTTCTCGCATGTATAAACACATGGCTAGTTGGACAGCTGTCCCAATCTGAAAGAAAAAGAGACAAATCATTTGCTTTCAATTGAAAGAAACGGCAAAAAAACCATATGTTCAGTGAAATGTGAATCATGTGCCTGGTCATTGTCAAACATGTCGTTAATCTGAGCTTATGGTGCAGGGAACAATACATGCTAGCTACCGTGGGTTCGGGTGTTGTCCTGTTACCAAGTACCAACACACAAGTTAAAGACGAGACTATACTAAATTTACGTCCGAAACTAACAGAATTCTCCCGTGGTTATGGTTCAACATATGAAATTCCAAGATTTTGAAGATTCATAGCATTCTCTGATTCTAATTTTTGAGTCTAGTTGGTGATCGTCGTTTCCAGTATAGGCCTCATTTTGTGTATGTATTCATCTCCACATGATTTGTAATTAAACAAAGTTTCATCCTCATCCACTTCAACTTATGTGGATATATTGAAGTGGATACACATGCATCCAAATAAAACCTTGTGGTGCTAATTTTATTTCAATAAAAGCATGAACATCGAAGCTTATGGACCCCACAAGATGGAGGTTATGGCAGCGCAACCATAGGCCATGCATGCCGCACCAGTATTAACGTGACATGGGTAGCTTGGGTACCATGTTGGAGTCAGTATTCATCAAATATACATTACTCAAAAAATCTAATGTATATTGCAATAAATTTATATGAAATGAAAATTAGAAAGTTGTAAGTTGTTTAACTTTTTTGGCACAAAATTTGACCATTTGTTTTATTCAAAAAAATTTACACAAAAATAATCAAATTTAAGTCATTCTTGAAAAACTTATATTAATAAAACAAGCCACGGCAAAAGAATTGATATTTTATATAAAATTTTAAATAAGATAAGCAGTCAAACTTTAGGTCAAAAAGTCAAACGACCTGCATTTTAGGATGGAGGAAGTAGTTAATATTTCCTATAGTACGTATTTTACTATATTACACAGTTATGTTAATTATACTTCTCTATACTAGATACCTTGGTGTTCTAGGATTTTTAGGAGATATGAAGAGAGATACTAAGACCGTGAATGTTCCTCTCAATCAGGGATTGTTTTAGTTTACATTGCTAAGAAGGGGGAGCAGTGGCGTCCCCGAAAATTAGGAGGCCCAATTCGAAGCATTAGGTAGAGGCGAGGCTCAAATAATAGAACGAGTTGGTGGTACACTATTTGACAATAATTATCTGCCAGGATTGACTAAACTATAGCGGAACTATCGAGGCTGGTGGCATGGATGTCATAAACTAGAACAAGGGAAGTACAGCAACCTGGACTTATCTAAGTCTTGAGGACCGTTGAACAGATCATGTACAGAAGACTTAGCTTGCAATTAAATAAAAGAGAAGAGATATAGAAGACTTTTTCTTTCACATGTTGCCATAATGTCGACATTCTGCGTCATCTAACATGAAGTCCGTACCTATCAAAAAACATGAGGTCCGTACACCTTCTCTCATGCATTCTGATATTACTACACAAGGTATGGCCGTTCCTGATGGTTTATTAGTGTTGGGGGAAGGGGAGAAGGTAGTCACCCCATCCCCCAATCCGGTCACACGAATCTCGCTTGGTTGAGTCAACCGTTGGCCACTTTCGGCTTTTGCCCCTCAGATTCGGGGTAAGAAGAAAAAAAGCCAAATCCGAAGAAAGTCGGATGAAGGGACATAACCGAATCTAGTTTAAGATGGCGACCAGAAGCTGGATTTGGGACCTGATTTGATTCCCGAAGCTGACTGTCCACTAATCGGATTTGGTGTCCCAGCGACACCGAAGTGATAGAAGAACTGACAGATTCGGCACATGGGGGCGTCAGCCCCGAATCATGGCCCCGTGATTGGAGCGGTACATGTTCTGCATGCAGGTCGCCTAGGCCGGGAAGGAGTTGGACCGCGGCAGCGCGGCACGTGTCTTCACGTGGCGAAGTTGGTCGCACAGGAAGACAATGGCAGTTGACGATACTGCCCCCGGATGGCATGGAGTACGAATCAAGGAGCCACTTCGCAAGGGCAAAATCATCATGTAAATGCCTACGGGCTGCTATAAATATCGCTCCCCATAAAGCTTGTAAGGGGACGGTTCCTGTGCGTTTCAGCCAGGATCTGGTTATTGACTCTCAACTTAGCCTTTGGCGCCACGATCCTCATTGGAGGTCCCATGCCTCCTAGGGTTTGTTTGAAAAATCTCGTTTGTCATTTTGGATTTGATGGCATTTGTGAATTCCATTTCTCTCTTTAGAGTTACCGCTGATAATAACAACGACAACTATTAATTGGCAGTCGGCCTTTCATCTTTTTCATTCCTCAACAAGAAGCAGTGTTCATAGTTTTGCCGTTTAGGAGGGTAATCTACACTTAAATATTACGTAGATTTACTTTCTTTTATTTACACACACAACAAATGATCGATACTGGCATATCATGATCGCACAAGAAGTCCAAAAACCCTTTTTTTCTTCTTAAAAAAAACATTGAAGAAGTACGTGCGTTCTACTTGGATATTCACGCCCATATAGCAAGCATAGACATCAGCGCCGTCCCGACCAGCAGCGAGATGTTGATGATGACCTGCAGCCTTCCATTGTTCTGTACCCTAGGGTTCATGAAGTCCTGGGCTAGAAGGTCCACAAGGGCCATGTAGATCAGGATTCCTGCTGCCGCAGAATCGAGGACTCCTTCGATGATCAGGGCCTTAGGGCTATTCTCGTCATAAGCAGAGGAGATCCCAATCCCGATCACGACTCCAATTGGTGTGGTAAGTGAAAAGAATAGCGTCATCGTCAGCACTGACTTTAGTCGGAATTTGGCCTGTTCAAACCAATTCAAGTAATAATTTCATCATCAATGATCAGTAGGTGAGCTAAAAATTTGCACACCGTGGTTAGCAACAACTTCAGCATTATTTTCATTAGTTTAAAATGA
>CM041643.1:14014107-14083795 GCA_023333625.1 Bothriochloa decipiens
GTGATGGCTTCTGTCCTGGGAGAGTTTGTTGCTTCCAGCAAGCTAAACAAGTTGTTGAACATGGACAAAGTTGAGAATACTTGTATATATATAATTTGTCCAAAAAGTCAGAGATTCATGTGCACTTATTTCACACAATTTTTTTTTTGTATGTGCTTGAGCACGGCATTCATTAAGCAGGAGTAGACATATCACACATTTATCGACCTAACTGATGTAATAGAGCATGTAATCAATAGTGGGTATAGAGAAAAAGGCCATACTTCCCATGCCTAGCTAAACTAACCTGGATCTAGCTCTACCCGCATCGAAGCAAGTTGCTTGCCTTGCAAGCAAGCGGGTTCATTTTGTTCATGAGTGTGAGGTAGGACAGGGAATTTTGTGCAGCGGCACAGCAGCACAGAGCAAATATGAGAAGTTGGCACAACAATAAGTAAAATTTGTGTATATTAGAATGGTATAAATCAGTATACGCCTTTAAATTGTGGTTCTCATGGCTTCCCAGTATAGCTTCAGAAAAGCTATTGCACAGCTATACCATGTAGTGTAAACATAGCTAGCTATTCTGTAGAAGTGTAGATATTTAGGGTTCCTGTTGTTTTTGCCGCTTCACAACAAGAACTAAAGATCTATAGATAGCTACTTGGAACCCTGTTTATAAGTCCCTGCTTTGGTTATATTGCATTGTTTGGCTCATGGGTGAACTTTGCCAGGCTTGAATTAAGACATTTGATTTTATTTGGTGGTCGACTGTTATATCTGTAGCAGTCCTATGTGCCAGAGGCTCTTTTTTGTGCTCTGAAAATGTAAAAGGTTCCAATTTCTTTCCCAAATTGCCTCAATTTGGTGTGATGATTTCTGCGCCTCAAAAATTGTTTTGCGCTGTCTCCTTAAGTGAATTGGTGGTAAGATCAATTTTGAACCACACATGCCCATGAAAAAGACAACACACATGTCCTTGTTTGTTCTTCATATCACTGCATGCAATTCATATTATGTTTTTTTTAGGAACAAACAAACAGAGTTGACATGTGAGGCAAAGGTGGCAGACTATAATGCTCAAAGTGACACAAAAAAGGTATGCATGAGTCATAATGCTGCTCTTGATATGTTGAGTGTTTGACTCTACTTGATTATATATCCAATTTCCTTCTTGTGCGTTGTGCTCACCAATTTTTCATTCATAGATGGTTATTATCCTTAATCCAGTGTGATGCTGATGGCTAATCTATTTTACCTCATTGCAAAAGATGCACAGTTATATTATTTAAACAAATGTAGTGGAACTGTCTGCATGTATCTATGAGGTAGTCTGCTATTACTAATTATCCAATATTTCCAAAAGGAGTGCCAAATATGTGTAAAACACAATGCCAGGTAAAACCAAGTTAGTAGTCATGTGCTGCTGCAATAGTTCTTGAATGTGCTCTTAGCCCCATGCCTTGTATCACTGAAGATGTTACCTATCTATGTACTTCCTCATAGTCCTATCTCGTTCATTCTTGCATGCTGAGGCCCATACGTGTTCCAGCTTCATTAAGGTTTGATAATGGGCTTAACTCTATTCTATTTCCTGTTCATTTGATTTGTTAACCAGCATAGAGAAATTTTAGTTCTTAATTTATGATGTAGCAGTTGTGCCAAAATATTTTAATTTAGTTGACATATGTTTCTCTCATTGTTTTGTATTTTTGCCTTGTTAGTTGGGGAGTCGAAGTACTCGTCGCAAGAAAATTAGAAGGCTGCTGAGACAGAGAGGAGAATTAGAGGCACAAAAGGTATTTTTTCGAACAATGCAAGAGAGCTGTGTCATTTTGTCAAGGAATAATGAAATGTACTACACCAGCAAAACAACACACAATCCACACCGAATTAAGTGCACAGCAATAAGACCACTGGAAAATCCTAGGTCTGCCTAAGCGCTTGCACCGTAGCAGAAGTTCAGAACTCAAAGCATCAATGTGCTGAATCTATCAAAGGATACTAGGTAGTGTTTGATCTAGGACAAGGTGGGGCGGGACGTGATGTTTCTATCCTGGTTTTCTGGGTTTGGGATGATCCTATATGTGCTTAGTTGAGGGGATGGGGTCGTCCTTGTTCTGTGTTTGGTTTGGTAGGGGGGATGGAGAGCGAGAGGATGGATGGACTGTTTTGGAACCGTTAGTTGCCATCAATATGGGCCCCAGATATGAGGCACTTTTTACTTCTTCCTCCTTCGTTCGCATGCACACCAGCCCGCCTCCAGCTGCGTCTTGGCCTGCCCCGGCTGCCTCCACCTGGCGGTGCACCTCCGCCTGGCACCCACCAACCCATCCATAGCGACAGCGGCCATCCTCCGTGCTGACCTAGATCTATGCCGCTCGCTGCCCCTTGCTAGCCATGGCCTCCCTACTCTGAGGCCACTGCACTGCCCACCTGCTCCCCGCTCACATGTCTAGAGGATGCCCACACAAACAGGAGGGGATGAGCTTGTCCTCCAGATTTTTAGGTATGGGGATGGAATGTCTCTTTGCTGGTGTCTCCCTACATATCTTCCCTTAGCGAAGGAGACAATATGGTGGGTGTCTGACAACTGGTGGAGAAGTTGTCGGGGTTCCACATGTGGACATGCAGGGATTGAGGGTTAGATTCTTGGTTATGTGAAAATCTTAGTGGGGAAAATTACTGCAGTTTATGACACAAACATTATTATTCTATTTTATTCCAGTTGTTGGATGCATCGACTTTCATGGTTTGCGTGTTTGCACTTGGAACAACATTCCAATAGCTGATTGAATGTGTATGCGGTTCTATGTGTATGTGGTTGTCGGCCATCGTGCCTTTGATTTCTTGCAGGTTTTGGAAACCTCACTGTGCAGGGGAGGTGCTGCCGAAATTTAATTGTGCTGATTTTATTCTTTTGGTGCTTACATTTGTTCGGCCACCCCCACCACCTGATCGCTGCTGTCTGCCCCGGTGTCCGCTCCCGCCACCGTCTTCGACTCGTCACTTTGTAGAACAACAAGGTGAGGCACTTTTTCCATATCATGTTCGTAGATCACGTAACCTAATTAGGCGTCTCCCGTTTGAAAGAGATACGGTTGAAAATATGCAGATCTTTGCATATCTATGGCCGTATCTGTTTCGAATTGTCCTTGTTTTTTGGACAGCCCGAGGATGTGTATATGAGTTTAGTTTTCATGATCTGCTCCGATCCGTGATAGAGTTGCCAGCATCAGCTCCCTGTTGTTCTCTGGATACACAATCTCCTTGCCAGGACGTGTATTTGGAGAATAGCGGGGAGGTGCTGCGGGAATTCTATCTCGGTTAGGAGTAGAGCATGTAAACTAACCTCATTTACACATCCTTGGGTGGGATTAGGACCTATCTTTACCTATTAGAGCATGATAGACATCGTGTAGATGCAATTGATTTTTATATTACTCGCTATATGTTAAAGGATGGATGACCGTGAGTGGATGTACACGGGCTGGTTGGGTAAGCGTGACTGGACTGATGAATTCATTCAGAAGGTCGATGATTTCTTAAAAAAGGCATTTGACAAAGGACAGAGTAAATTGCCGTGTCCCTGCAGAAAGTGTGCAAACAAGATACTTCAAACATAGTTCAAGATGGGTCAACACATTTGCACCAATGGGTTTGTGGCAAACTATACCCGGTGGATCTGCCATGGTGAAGCCCATCGTGCGAGAGACGAGGTCGTGAGACAACGCATCGAGGAATATGATGCTGACGCCGGATGCGGAGATATGTTAGATGACTTTCATCAAGCACACTTCGATGAAGGACCTAGGCATGATAGGGAGGATCCGCCAGAGGCAACCGCAAAGGCCTATTACGACATGTTGTCTTCGGCACAGAAACCACTTCACGAGCGTACCGATGTTTCTCAACTGGATGCCATCGGACGCATAATGGCCCTAAAGTGTCAGCTTGGCATCAGTCGAGACGGCTTTGATAATATGTTGACAGTTTTTGGCAGCATGCTTCCGGAAGGTCACAATCTGCCACGCAACATGTATGAGGCACAGAAACTCCTTCGTGCACTTAAGATGCCATACGAGCAGATACATGCTTGTACGAAGGGATGCATCTTGTTTAGAAAAGACCATGCAGATGCAAAGTATTGTCCTAAATGTAAATCCTCTAGGTACCTGGAGGTAGACTCTGGTGATGGTCACAAGAGGCAACTCGAAATCCCCGTGAAAATTCTACGGTACCTTCCTTTCATACAGAGGATCCAACGGCTTTACATGACCGAGGAATCCGCAAAACAGATGACTTGGCACAGAGAAGGCAAACGATACCATCCTGAGAACATGGTACATCCAGCCGATGCTGAAGCATGGAGACATTTTGACGGGTGTCATCGTGAGGAAGCTGGGGAGGCTCGTAATGTACGTGTTGCGCTTGCAACAGATGGGTTCAATCCTTATGGAATGTCGGCTGCCCCGTACACTTGTTGGCCCATGTTTGTTATCCCCCTCAATCTCCCCCCCGGTGTCATCTTTCAGCGACAGAACATATTCTTGTCGTTGATAATTCCTGGATACCCGGGGGATAATATGAGTGTGTACATGGAGCCTCTGATTGATGATTTGCTCCATGCTTGGGAGGAAGGGGTATGGACATACGATCGAGCTACAAAAACAAACTTCAAACTGCGAGTGTGGTACATGTACTCCCTGCATGACTTGCCGGCGTATGGGCTATTCTGCGGCTGGTGTGTCCATGGGAAGTTCCCATGCCCAGTGTGCAAGGCAGCTCTCAAGTTCATCTGGTTGACAAAGGGTGGCAAGTATTCTTCGTTCGACAAACACCGACAATTCCTCCCTATTGACCATCCATTTAGACGAGACATTAAGAACTTTACAAAAGGTGTCGTGGTTGAAGACCCTCCACCACAAATGTTGACAGGTGTCGCGGTTCGTGCGCAGTTAGACGCGCTCAAGTTCAACAAAGAAGGTGGTGGTTTTGTGGGGTATGGTGAGGAACATGCCTGGACTCAGAAGTCGGGCTTGTGGAGGCTCCCCTACATGGATGACCTTCTTCTTCCACATAACATTGATATGATGCACACGGAAAAGAATGTCGCCGAGGCACTCTGGGGTACAATCATGGATATTTCTGATAAAACAAAGGACAATGTTAAGGCTAGAGTGGATCAAGCTAGGTTATGCAATAGACCAAAGCTCAACATTCCACCTCCCAAAGATGGCAAGAAATGGAAAAAGCCTCCAGCCGAATTCGTCCTGAAGAAGGACCAAAGGAGGGAAGTACTAGAATGGTTCCAAACTTTAATGTTTCCCGATGGGTATGCAGCGAATCTGAGGAGGGGGGTGAACTTAGCTACTATGCGAATCAATGGGCTCAAGAGTCATGACTACCACATATGGATTGAGCGGCTTCTTCCGGTGATGGTTCGAGGCTATCTCCCTGACCATGTGTGGCTAGTGCTGGCAGAGTTAAGTCATTTCTTCCGCATCCTTTGTGCTAAGGAGTTATCTCGATCCGTGGTTGCAGAAATGGAAGAATTGGCTCCTGTGTTGCTTTGTAAGTTGGAGAAGATCTTTCCACCCGGTTTTTTCAATCCGATGCAGCATATGATTTTGCACCTCCCGTATGAGGCACGAATGGGGGGCCTGTGCAGGGCCGTTGGTGCTATGCAATTGAGAGACAACAAAAGGTTCTTCGAACCAAATGTAAAAATAAATGCAAAATTGAAGCTTCCATTGCAGAGGCATACTGTACTGAGGAGGTGTCAAACTTCACAACAAAATACTATGCTGACACTCTTCCTAACGTGCATAATCCAATCCCTCGTTACAATGCGGACGAAAATGAATCGAACCTCAGCCTCTTTAGAGGGCAACTCGGAAGTGCAAGTGTTGCGACTCCTAATACCTTGCAACATGAAGAGTGGCGCACTATCATGATGTATGTGTTGACCAACCTTTCCGAAATGCAGTCATACATTCAGTAAGTTCTCAACAAACTATTCTCAATTATTGCTAGTGTATGGTCATTATTCTGCATCCAACCCCCCTATCTTGTTCTTGTTCATATAGAGAGTTTACTCATCAATTCTGGCGGGGAAATAGGGCACCGACCCCGCAGCAAGTTGATACCCTTCTTAATAAGGGTGATGGACGTATATCGCCCGATTTCATTTCTTGGTTGAAACAAAAGGTACGGTCATTCTGGAGTTCGTACTTTGTGTTTGACATCACAAGTTCCTCGTACGTGCGAATAATATAACGAACTATCATGCTTCTACTTGCAGGGTCAAAATGATGTGTCTATGAGTCCTGAGTTGAGATTGGTTGCCCATGGTTGTGCCTATAGGGTCATGTCATACTCTGGCTATGACGTGAATGGATATCGCTTTCACACAAAAAGCCACGAGCAGAGTCGGTCCAATCGAAGAACCACAAATACCGGAGTTTGTACCACAGGACTTGATGGGGTTGAGTATTATGGAAGAATTGAAGAAATATATGAACTCACGTTTCCTGGTTGCAAACCTCTTAAGCCCGTCATATTCAAATGCCATTGGTTTGATCCTAACGAAGTGCGACGCAGCTCTAATCTTGGACTAGTCGAAATTCGACAGTCATCCGTCTATCCAGGAGACGATGTCTATATTGTGGCTCAACAAGCCACACAAGTTTATTATCTCTCATACCCGTGCAAAACCGACGAACGTCTAAAGGGTTGGGACGTTGTGTACAAGGTATCGCCACATGGTAAACTACCTGTCCCAAACAATGAAGATTACAACATAGATCCAAATACATATGACGGAGAGTTCTTTCAAGAAGATGGGCTAGAAGGGCGTTTCGTGATAGACTTAACTGGAGCGATTGGAATGGAAGTAGACGATGATGAAAGAATTGATGACGAGGATGCTGGAGATGAGGTTCATAATGCTAAGGACTTAGAATTACTTACAAGTTTACAATTAGGGGTTGATGACGACATTCCTCCTTTGGAGCACGGGCCTGGTTATCTCGACATGCATGATAGTGATGATGAGACTTATGATCCAGCTAATCCCGATCAAGATGATTATTTCTAATACATGTTAGTTTCTAATTAAATCTTGTTTATTTTGCATATTTTTCTTACTTCTACTTGTTTATACGTGCTGATTGGGGCTCTGTTTGTGATTGCAGGCGATTGAATCAAGATGGTGGGCGGCGGAATTCAGCGAAAATGCGCGTCTGTTTTCAGAAGAATGGCCTCAAGTTCCGAGGGAGCTGAGGGGTCCATCGCTAGGGGCACCAAAGGCAAGGGTCGAGGGAAGGGTGGCCCCAAGGGTCGAGGGAAGGGTCGACCGAAGGTGCTTGTAGAGCAGCCGCAGCAGGAGGAGGAGGAGGAGGAGCAGGAGGAGGAGCAGTCGCAGGAGGAGGAGGTGCAGGGGGAGGAGGAGCAGGAGGACGATAGCGTACCATCCGCGGAGTCGTCGGGTGGTGAGGAGGAGGAGGAGGAGGAGGAGGACACGACAGGGGGTGCCTCTAGTACGCCGTCTGTCTGGTTGCGAGGTCCCTCACGACTCCCGGACAGGCCGATACCTCTTGCCGGTCGACCGGTGATTCGACCCTCCCCGCCACTGTAAGTAACTTTAGATGTTATCAGTACCTTTTCATTTGATAACTTGAAAAACACAATCACTATAGAAACTAATGTTTTATCTTAATAACTTTTGGCAGGAGTTGGGAAATAGTCAGTGGAGGTGCTCACAAACGCAAGGTCAATGGCATCCTAGGTCTTTTGTGCCGAGTGCACTTCCTAGGCATGGTCCACATTAGTGGAAGGTACGAGCCGGCCTGGACGTGGGCACACTACCGTGCCGCCACTGATCAGATTGATAGGGAAAATAGGTGCTTCGCTAACAAGGCGGAGCGAGTGAAGGCCGAGCTGTGGGTAAGTCTTCCTCATCCTACACTTCTCAATACATCGTATTCATTGGATATGTTTGTAATAATGACTTGATACATCGTGCTTATATTGTAGGATTTCTACAAGTGTGCGGAAGGAGGAGCGGAACAGGCGGCGGTTGTCGCTGACAATCGATGCATTAAGTTGGTGCTGGACATGCATTACGAGGCGCAAGTTCAGTGTGTCATAAACTACGCGGCTCAGTTCCTTGGGCAGAAGATGAAAAAAGATGCTGCAAGAAATTTGAAGCTGACTCGGGAGCAATACATGGAGGTAAATTTTGATTTATTCTTAGATTAACTACATCGCTTAATTTGATCTTCTTATATGTCATTCACTTGATCACGTGTAGGTGCCTGCATGGTGGTGCCGCAATGATTCCACGTGCTGGGAACGCATAGTGGACAAGTGGTTCACCCCCGAGTGGGAGGAGAAGCACAACACTGGCCGTGAGCGGCGTTTGCTGATGCCAGGTCCAGCACACCATCAAGGCAGCCTTAGCAACGATGAATACAGGGCTAGATGGGTATGCGGCATCATTTCTTTATTCTAACGCTCAATTCTTCATAATTTGCAATCAACTTGCTGTTTTTTGCAGTCCCAGGCACATCAAGGCGCTGAGTGTTCCTAGTTCATGGGATGGGTTTTGGCCCACAAGGGCAAGGCGTCTGACGTCACCTACAACCAGGACGACCCGCCCTCGGCGTACAGCAATCCCTCCGTCCACACCCGCATTAGCGATTACACAGAGGCGGGAAGACAGGTCCATGGGCCAGAGTGGGATCCGAGCGCCCATCCCCTTGATGGAGAGATCATCATGAGGGTGGGAGGAGGCAAGAAGCATGGCCGGTACTATATAGGCGATGGCACTCTAGACACGGCCAGTACTCCCACTCTCGCCCAGGTTCGAGCAAGGAGCACGAGCAGTAGCCCAGCCATACGCCCACGAATGTCCGCGGCACAGCTCCAAGTGCAGGAACTTCAGGTTATTTTCTAATTTATTCATCTTTCATTCAATTTATACATATGTTTTCTTTGCATTGTAACATTGGGATAAAAAATTGTAGGCCCAACTGGCGGCGCAAGCGGCGGCACACGAGGCGGTGTTAGCCGAAGAGAGAAGGATACGCCAGGAGGAGACGGCGAGGCAGCAGGCCGAGACGGCGAGGCAGCAGGCTGAGGTTCAGCAGCAGATGCTCCAGATGTACAACTACATTCAAGGTCTTTCTGTTCAGATAGGTCAACCCCTACCTCCGATGATGTTCCCTCCAGTTCCGACTCCGGCTCCTGCAACTCCTCCTGTGAGTCACTTGACAACCTTCTAGTTTCATTTTAATTATTAAAGACTTAGAAAAGTAGAGACTTAGATACTATTAGAGACTTAGAGAACGTAGAGACTTACTCACTTAGAGACTTCGATGAAATTTTAAATATTTTAGATTATAACTTAGAGAACTTGATTTATGTATCACATGTAATCTATTTTTCTTTCTGTAGAATCAATCGGCGGCATCGAATGCGCCAGAAATGTCGCCGGGCATGTCACCTCTGTTACCCCCACAGCAGTTGTTCCCACCTCCGTTCGACCCACCTCAGCCATAAACGGCGCCCTTAACTTTGCATTTGTGAAGTTATCGTACTTATGAACTTGTGGATACGTATTTGTGAACTTGAGATTCATATATTATCGAACTTGTGGATTTATCTATGTATAATGCCTGTGATGCTTGTTTTAACATATTTATAATGCCTGTGATGCTGGTTGTAATATATGTATAATGCCTGTGATGTTTGTTTGATTGGGGAAATTTATATGCGAAAAACAATTAAAACAGGAATTTTGTGGTCACTTTGCCGTGTGCAATTAGCAAGGCACACGGCAAAGTGACCGTTTCTGGTACCGGTTCGAGGACTTCGCCGTGTGCAGGAGCACGGGCACACGGCAAACTGACTAGTGTTTGCCGTGTGCAGGCGACCGGGCACACGGCAAACTTCACACTTTGCCGTGTGCTGGGGACCGCGGCACACGGTAAACACCCCATCTGCGCCGTGTGCTTCCTCCAGAGGCACACGGCAAAGAGGAAAAGTTTGCCGTGTGCCCCCTCCAAGGCACACGGCAAAGTACCGCGCCGCCGTCTGCCGCCGTCTGTTGCTTTTTTTTGCCGTGTGCCCACCGTCGCACACGGCAAAAATATTTGCCGTGTGCCCGATAAAAGGCACACGGCAAACTCGCGTTCGCCGTGCTGCTGGTCGCCGTGCCGGCTTTGCCGTGGGCCACCCACGGCAAAAACTTCGCCGTGTGTTTCTTGCCGTTCGCCGTGTGCCCCAGGCACACGGCGAATTATCAGTTTCCCGTAGAGGCGAATCAATGCTAAACATAGTGCTAGCAAAGGCAACTTGATGGCCTATGAGAAATATGGTGATTGTCCATACGAGGAACATAGAACATTAATTGGATTGTTGCTGAACCTATCCGTCCAACCTTAAATTCTCAACTTGACATGGATATTTGTATTTCTAAAATTATTCTAGGGTTTAATGGCATTGTTCATTCAGTTGTATATGTGATGTGCCCAAACAATGAGACACATGTTGACTTCGTCAAGCTTGAGATTTTCTAGCTCAGTCTCAATCATTATTGTTAGCCCTGCTAATAATGGACTTGGGGAAACGAGCTTTTAGGGCGGGTTTTGTTAATGAATGTGTTTGGATGGGTGCAAATGGGTTTTACTACCTTGCGGGTTGGGTTCGCAGGGAGACGGGTTGGAATGATTAATACAAATTCTTGAAGAAGAAGAAAATTATGAAGCAGTAACTATATATATATTCCCTCTGCCATTCCAAAATGTGGGTTGCTTAGTTTTATGCTAAGTAAAATTCCTCTGACTTTGATCAAGTTTAACCAGCATTTACAATATTAAATAAGTTTCATCAAATCCATCATAAAATATATATATATTGGCCGCAATAAAACTTTGAAAAGTCGACATAATACGATTTTTTTATTATGTCTTAATATACCTGAATACTCCATACTACTTTATTATGGCACAGGCCGGCTCAAGGACAGTAGGACATACCTGAACAATGCACCCTCCAAGCCCTAATCCTTCGAAGAACTGGTGAAAAGTCAACGCGGCCACCAGTGGTCTGATCGTGCTGGGGCTCTCAGATGCGCCTACAGACATCCCGATGATCACCGAGTGTACTATGATCCCCAGCTCCAGCTCCTTTGAAGGATTAATTAATAATGCGAGTAGAACGTGATCAAGAACACATGAGTAAATTAAATTAGCACACGTAAATATATAGTGAACAAGCATCTAATCTCCGATATGATGCTATTGTTTGTTGTATAAGAAAACTAGTATAGTTTGATGAATGCACTGCTCGTGCTCGATCGAGACCTGAGAGATGACACGATGGCGTATGAGCTGCCCGCTGTCATCGTCGCCGTTGGACGTCGACGCCGCCGCTACCACAGACGACACGCCGTGCGCGTGGCCGTGGCCATGCCCATACCCGCCGTGCGCGTGGCCGCCCGAAGTCTCCTCGTCCCCGACGACCGCCGCGGTCTTGGCCTGATGCGCGCGCTGGAAGTAGCCCGTGGCGATGGTGTCGACGACGAGAGTGGCGATGGCGGCCAGCATGGCGATCAGGCCCGTGAACGGGAACTTCTGCCACGGCCCGTCGACGAGGCAAGGCGAGCCGAGCTTTTTGAAGGCGTCCGGGAGGATGTGCACGAAGGCCATGGCGAGGATGACCCCCGCGGCGAAGGCCTTGACGGCGAAGAAGAGGTCAGTGTCCGGCCGGAGGGCCGGAAACCGCCGGCCGAGAGATGGGATCGCGCAGCCTACGGCGCTCGCGACGAGGATGCAGAAGATGGCGATGATCTTGAGCGTCAGCGCCCTCGACTTGTCATTTTCTTCGTCGCTAGAGGCCTCACACTCGCAGTCGGCGACGGCGAGCAGCGGGAGGGAGGCGACGATGGCTAGGAGGCAGCACAAGGCAGCAGCAAGCTTGGGATGGGCAGCCATCTCTTAGTTCAAGGCCAAGATAGGAATGCCAGCCGTACACAAGTACTTGTATATGAAGTGTTAACTTGCTTAAACTTTGATCAAGGATGTATTATAAAAATCAAATGAGAAGTCAATGTGGACATGCATAATACTAGCTAGAAAATTTAGCATCTGGGGGCACAACATATATGAACACAAGATGACACTATGACAGAGTGTACAATACATTGGCCCGTAGCGTCTGTTTCTATCTATTTATTTCGACATATGACGACATACGAATCATCTCATTGCTAGCTAAACTCTCCAATCATGTTAACGGCCGGCTAGCACAGAAATGATTCGGTCTCTATTTGTTCTTGAATATATATGTATGTCCCAAATACTCTTATAAGAGAACATATATGACATTATTTGCCAAGAAGAATGTGCAGTCAACACAAAAAATATAGACACAAAGGATCCCACGCATAAAAAAAGGTTCAATTATTATTGAACATTCATAAAATGAATGAAAAACATTTGATGAAACCAAATTTATGATCGGACACATCATTGGTCCTGACATATAGCTAATCTGGGATGTCAACTCATTCAACAGCAGGAACAGAGGTATTTGACATTGTAGGGGTAAATAAGGTGAATAATAAGAGACGCATCACATGTCAAATAAACCATGGTAAATAACAACAGAGACCATGTATTTTTATATTCTTATAGAGAAAAATTGTATAAAAATATCTTTCTATGCTTACAGAAAAAAAATTGTATAACAATATCACAAGTCAATTATGTTGTTACTCTATGGTGCCAATGGTACCTGTGATATTAATTTGTGCTTATATAGATTTTATCTAAAATGCTTGTTCTAAAATTTGTCAAGGTTTGCACTAGTATAAAAAAAAGGGGTATAAAAATAGAGAGAAAAATAAAGCAGGGAAAAATCACATGAGAAAACTTGTCCTTTCATCTAAAAGTTAATTGTTAAAGTCTTCACAGAATTGGGGCATATTATTATCTCTTTCATTATGTAGAATTGAACTTATCACTAATCTGCCTTTCTTTCAGAATACTAATCTACCTATTTTACTTGATATTGTATAGATAGTAGATGTACCATGGAAGTTATCAAAATCTACCTATTTGTCTTAATGTATTGTAGTAGATATACTATATACTACTTTCAGTTTCTCCTTTTCATCGACCAACTTCTTCAAGATCCCCAGATGCATCAGCCGCCACAGACCACATCTCTCTTTTGACCACTCTATTATTGACTAACCCTTTAGATCAGAGACGGTTCAAATATTCTGACTAGTATAGTTTCTTTTTTGTTTTTGAGAATGACTAGTATAGTTTCAATATCATTTAATATGTTCTCGCCTACGTGAGAGAAAGGAAAGGGCATGCAAGAAACTACTCCCTCCACCCCACAGTAATTGTTTTAGATTGTCCTAAGTCAAACTATCTTAAGCTTGACTAAATTTATAAGGAAGAGTATCAATGTTTATGACACCAATTTAAAAAGGTGTAATATAAGTATATTTTATGATAAATCTAATAATACTTGTCTAGTATCTTAAATATTAGTACTTTTGTATAGATTTGGTCAAACTTAAAATTATTTGACTTAGGAGAAACGTAAAATAAAAACTATTTTGAGACGAATGGTGTAGGTCATAACCCAATTTCAAAAATTATGCAGTAATTCATTCGGAAATAAATAATTGGTCAAACAAGGTGGTTCGAAACAAAACTCACCATTATTAATAGGTACTTGTAACATCCTAGATGTTAATGACAACTAAAACTTGATTAAGTGCATTTTTAAAGCATAATCATTGAGCATTATGGCATAAATACATTCATGTTTTAATAATGTCTTTTATGTGATTCTTATTTTTATACATGAAATGATGAGTTGATTGGTAATTCAAAAACTGTTTTCAAAACCCTGTTTTACCCCTCTTTCTATATTTCAAAATATATAAGGAATTTTTATATACTCTCAAAATATGGTTTGTAGATCTTGACAAGAGCTACAATTATGGTATAAAAGTTTTTCAAGTTTCCAAAAAGAATTTTAAATGAATTTAAAAATACAGTTTTCCAATATTTATCCTCTTTTGATTTTAAATCCATATTTAAAAAATTATGCATAATTTGGGAAAACTTTGTTTATGAAAAATATTTGGTTTGAAAAGTTGAGCATTTCATAGATTTGAAGATTTTCAAGTTTTATTAAAAAATCAAAAGTAATTTCAAATATTTGTTTTTAGGGTTTTGTTTCCCTTTTTAAATTTGAATTCATATTTCAAAATCTAGGCGGAATTTGAAAAATCTTGTTAAATAAAAAATGTAGCTCTTGAAAAGTTATACAAATATAGCTCTTGAAATGTAATTTGTTATTTACCGAAGTGACATCACCTGCTACAGTACCGCTAACGTCATCATCTTCAATTTCTTCTCTCTGTTCCTCCTCGTCGCCGTGGCCGCCGTGGCCATCCCGGCTTGCCGGCCGTCGCCAGCTCGCCTCTCGCGCTCGAACGTTCACCGGACGCGTGCCGCCCATCTGTGCTTCGACGTCGGGCTATAAAAGCCACAGCCGGCCGCCGTCGTCGTCTTTTCCTTCTTCCGCCACCGCTGTTATCCTCTGGCCGTTGGCCAATTTCACCGCCGCTGCTCTACCTCTGCCCTCTCTATCGTGCAGCCAAGCTCGCCACTTCCTTGAGCACCCGTTGCACCCTCTCACACCACATCTCTCCACCGGAGCTGGCCGGACGTCGTCATCTCCTCCACTGCCGGCCAGATCGCCACCGAGTTCGCTTCACCACGGCTATCCTCCTCTACTCCGTCTCCGGCCAACACAGCAAGCGCATCAGCACCACGATGAGCTCCTCTTGCGAACCAGGCCCTCCGAATTTACCCTACCGGCCTCTCGTGGGCAGCGTGGCTTTACCGCGCCACCGTGTCTGCCATGGCCGATGGTTAGCTTGTCCTACCATCCTAGCTAGCTAGATACCACCCTTACCAGGCACGCGAGGTCACGGGGAACACGTTGGTGTCCTTCCCATCATTAGGAACCTCGCCGTTGGCCGTCCCCGCCGCCGGCCGAACGGCCATGCCTCTGCTCTGCTCGGGCGCCACCAGGGACCTGAGGAATCATGAATAGGAATAAGTACAAGGGCCTTGGTGCAAAGTTTATGACTCATGTGAAGTGTCGAGAAGTGACTAGGACTTGTTTGTAATTTTGTAAAAGTATAAGGGTGTTTCTATAAAGTTGCCAGGCCAGGCCTTGGCAGGCCGCATTGGGCCGGCCTGCTCGTGCCCTTGGGCCATACCCTAGGCCTCCGCGTGGGCCTGTTGGTTCAAAGCCGGCCCAGGTCATGTTTTTCTTTTGTTGAATTTATCTTTTTTGAAATTTGTGAATAGTATTGATATTTGTTTATTTCATAATTAAATATTGGTGCATGATTAATTCATAAAATTTTTTGTGTATGCTCTTTATAATGTTCTCTACCTAGAAAAAATATAATATGCTAATTTTGAGTACTTTTTGCATAATTTAAAATTAGCTCTTTTAATTAAAAAATACAGATTCTTTAATTTTTAATAAATAAAATAATTGGCTTTTATTTCTGAAAATTGTTTTGCCCTCTAATTAGACCAAGATATTTTCAAAATAAAATTTTGAGCTCAAATATACAACTTTATTTTATGCCTTATTTTATGCTTTTTAATTAATTAACCCCTTTAATCATGTTTAATTATTATAGGGTTGTTTGACTTTGGGATTGATTGATGACCTTGGGTCATTAACCTTAATGACCTTTGGCACTTTAATTAATTATTTGAGTTTTTTTAATTATGTCATTAAGGCTTAATCAATGTTATTTTATGTGCTTAATGAACTTCTTTAATAAAGTAGTTAACCCTAATGAACTTAGTAAATAAGTTTTGTTGGCTTGCAACTTTATCATGAAGTAGAGTTGTTCTTAAGCTAATTAAGTTGTTATGCTTTTATCCATGTATCATCATGCATCATGTCATCATTCCATCATGCTAAAGCTTGCATCTTTTATATACATGTAGTGTATACGAGAGTGAGAAGGTTCATGTTGAACAAGTATTGGAAATGGTCATCCATCCATGGTGCCGATATCATCGATCAATGGTGTCAATACCAAGTCTGACTTTTGGAAACTAACTTCTCTACAACACAGGCAAGCCCCGGATGCATTTAAACCCTTCCTTGATTTTATAAAAGTTTTTATCACTTCTGTTATGAAATGTTGCATTTAGTAATAAGAGTTAAGTGATAACCCACCAATTGTATTACCTGTCTTATTTACATATTCCTTGTTACCTGTTTATTTTAGAAAATGCATAGTAATGCTTAGCCCTACATAATTAGCTAGGTTTTCAAAAAGTAAAAGAATAAAAAAGATGAGTTTGACTTCACCTGATGAAATCATGATGATAGTTAATAAATCGAGTCTAGACGGTTAACTTGCATTGAAAAAGGAGTCCCTCTGTAGTGTTTCCATCTGTTGATGACCTACGCCCCGTTCGTTGGTGAACTGGTGATATCGAGACTAGAAAATCCACATACAATGGTGTGGTATACTGTGGGTTTGAGTCCCACGTATATCATTACACTGTGGGTCGAAAGTCCCATGTGTATCATGTGGTCGGTATACATGTTGGTTGGAGCCTCACGTATATCGTATGGTCTGGTATGTATTTTGGTTGGAGCCTCATGTATATCGAGATCTAGGTCCCAGCTTGGTAAAATCGATTCGAATCGTCCTTACTTCTTAGAGAAGAAGACTCGATCGGCGTTTATCATCGTAGTAACAACTTGAATGATGATAAGGTATCTAAATAAAGTTGTTTGATAATGTTGAGTCAGAGCAAAACAACTTTATCTTTTTGTTATAATTAATGTTAAGTTAAAACTTGATCCACAAGAGCTTTTCTGCAAAAATTTCTACAAGCTTACCTTATCCCACTAGCCTGCATTTCTGAGTCTTCACCACTCTTTTTCATCGGGTCAGTCTTGTTGAGTACTTTTGTACTCAGGGTTTGTTGAACCCCTATTGCAGGTGCTGACTGGTGTCGCAAATCAGTTCATGTCGGTGGACTCGACGTGATCTGGTTGCCCTCGCCCAACTTAGGCGCTCTACCTAAGTTGTCTTCTATAGTTCTACTCTGCTTCCGTAATTAAAGATAAGTTTATAAAAGATAACTTATTTATAATTTGTAAAATTTACTTTTATCATTCTTCCGCACTCTGATTTTTATTTTGTAATAAATGTTATAATGTTGCAGCTACTCCTTTGTTGATCCTGGTATGAGTTGTCAAATGTGGTTTAATAGGGGTCCTTTAAAGGCACCCGACAAGGCTTTCTAAGTTATCTGGAACACATGCATGGCTGTCGGAGGTCCTTGGGACAATGACAGGTGCGTGTGGGCCATATAATTTAGGAGGTTCTGCTACAGTACTACTGCCATCTATTGGTCAATATGGCTCACTATGAATATTCAGTTGTTAATGAACGAACCCCAAAATCTTTTTTCCATGCCGACAGAAATAACAATATACAGAAAACAAAAATATCTCAAACCGAACCATATCGTTTTCTATATTTAATCCGATCGAATCCGCATTTTCTTATCTGACTTTATCGTTTTCACTTTCATTTTCATATTTTAAATGTAAAAGTAGAGAACAGATTAGACATGACATTTTTCTACTGTTTCTAATCGCTTTCTACTTTTATTTGAAATATCCCAAATTCAAAATTCGGTTTAAACTGAATTTGGTTGATAATCATTAATGTCCTTTCTAGTCTAATGCCGATGGCATCTAAAATTTTCCTATTCTTTCTTTTTCTTTTTCTCTTTTTCTCTTGTGTAAGAAACCATTGATAAGTCTGCTCTCTTGCGCTCGAAATTTGCCACGGTGTCACTTGTTAATTGTTATGCATTATGGGTCGGTATTTCGTATTGAATTTTTATATACCAACCTGTTCGACATAATTTTGTTCGAATTGGTTTGTTTTCAAAATTCTTAATATTCCATAAGTTCGCGTTCTTTTTCGTGTCCGGTAACCGTTTTCGTATTCAAGTGTAAAAGTAGAAAACGGTTGCGTTTTTTGACCATTTCCAACTGTTTCCATCCTTATTTGTCAAGGCAACACACGGCTTCAGTTTGAGACTTGATTGAGCGCCAAATGGAAGCTATGATTTAGCAACTCATCTCGTCTACTGAGGGCACTCAATTAATTTATTCATCTCAAATGGTGGTATTTTATTTCTTTGATGAAGGCCGAAGCCTTCGTTCCATTATCTAAAAAAGAATCCAAATACCAAGATATAATGAGGAAGAGAGAGTTGGGAGGAGGAGTATTTATAAAAAGGAGAGATGAGAAAGGTGGCTGGATTTTATTTTGTAGTGACAATTAGACATATTGTGCATTGTGAACTAGCATAATTTATTGGGACTGCAATATTTTTATTGGGAGTGCCATGAGAGTAGAGACACACACGGTTTCCCCTCCCCCGCGCGGCAGCTCTATCGATCGGTAGACTGGAGGAAAGTCGGAGCTTCGAAAACCGTGTTCAAATATTACAAATCCTACTACAATATCGTCTCGTGTGTTGTTCCTCGTCTTGCAAGCAGTACCATCACACTCAGCCCAGCGCTCTCTTGCTGCTGCATGCAGGTCCTCCTCCGTCTGTCCATCAGATCAACGCACAAGCACAATCACCGGAAGCCGATAGCCTATCATCTCCAGTGTCTCCATGATACACTGTTTCATTGGTGCAATCATATGTACGTCCTGTCTCCGAGGCGCCATATATTTATTTTTCAGGTCAAACAAGCATAGAAAATTTGTTGATCGGGATGTCGACACCATTTGGGTCCATCACGACATGCTAGGTCGTGATTCAGCAGCTAACAAACGTCGTAGTTTTTCAAGGTTAGCTCACATGGACTTGCCCATAGTAGCCGTTAAGATCAGTGATGTACGTAGGGCCAGAGTTTTGCCATGTGCTAAACCACTATTTTTTACATTTTTATTTTAAAAAAACTCATCGATTTTGTTAGTTACTCCTGCTAATGGGGCAGAGCTTGATGGGTTTTTTTTGGACGGGTTTTAAAACGGGTACTATTGGATGGATGGAAACGGTTGACACTATGAAACGGGTCGGGGCGGGCTAGGTTGACGACACAAACAGGTTGGGATGGGTTAGGGCGCTGTGGTCGCAGATCGGCGCGTACGTTACAGATCAACTTGGGTGGTGACTATGGGTTGGAGCGGCTTAGGGCCTTTGGGTCAATGGGTTGGGTTGGGTCGGGTAGTAATTAGGGATTTTGAGATATGGGTAGGGGCGGGTTTGGGACGGGTTCAACCCCATTACTGTTAGTAGAGTTTAATTACCAGAGGATTCCAGATGTATCATTTTTTTTTGGAAAAACGAATCAAATATAATTGTGTTTCTTCCTTGCTTGTTTGCTATTCCTAGAAAAGCCCCCAAATTCAATCAAATCCCTTTGCTTAAATCTTGAAGAATAATAAAGTCTTTCCTATTTATAAATGGATTTTACGATCCAACTGCACATTCCATCTTTTGTGCTCCAAACTAAGTTGCTACCGCCCGGAAGCAACTCAATTAAGCTGCTTCCCCTAATTAACCCTGTGGTCCAAGTTGTAACGCACGAGGGGTGTTTTCGGTTCCACCTCCTAAACTTTAGTCGTTGTCATTGACACATGTATAGAGTATTAAATGTAGAACAAAAAATACAGATTAGGACTAATTTGCAAGATAAATTTTTTAAGCTTAATTAGTCCATGTTTTGACAATATGGAGTATAATAAATATGTGCTAATTAATGATAGATTAATTAAGCTTAATAAATTCATCTCGCTATTTACGAACAGAATATGTAATTTATTTTTTTATTGGTTTCGACCCTCTGTCCAAACACCCCTCCCCGAGTTGCATGATCGTTTTTTGTTAGAAAAGGAGTTGCATGATCGTGTGCAGGAGGAAAGTTTAGGTTTATAAATTAGTGTACTTTTTTGTTTGAAAGTAAGTGTATTTTTTGTTAGCAGAATAAATTAGTGTATCTTTGGCTCATTCTCTCTCCCTCTCCTCTCGCTCTCCCACTCAAACCCGTACAATGTTCATATTCAAAAAAAAAAAACCCGTACAATGTTGGCCCATTAAAAGCCCATGCCCATATGTTTTGGTTCAGATAGTGCATTTAGGAGCTCCTCTCGAAGCGTCGTTCCTCCCCACCAATAGAGATAGGCGACGCGGCAGTGATTATTTCTGGTTTCCCCGCCAAATCTGTTGCTGCTCTCCCTCGCTGTCAGTAACCTTTTTCGCAACGATGTGTCTTTGTGAACGGTGGATCCGGTGGATAATGTACATATTCTCTCCTAAGAGAGTAGTTTTACCTAGAATAAGGTTGAATTTCTTACCCGTGAACGTAGCATCGCTAAGCTTTTGTTCCTTCCAAAGTTTCTCTCCTATTTCTTGCGTTCACGGTGAACTAGTCCTGATGTTGTCTGAACTGCATGTGGTGATTGATGGTGATATCTTTTGCAGGGGTCTCAACATCGATGGGTATGTCATTGATTTTATCTTCTGCGTTTGTGCTTGCTTTTCCTGTGTTTTTCTTGGTGCCGTTAGTACCCATGGTGTCAACGACAGTGCTATCTAGAATACAGCAATGGATGCATGGAGAAATTTTAGAAGGTATGTCTACCAACTCGTAGAGAAACTGGGTTTGTTTTGGATCCCACCTTATTTGGTGGTTTTGTTTTCCTTCGGGTTGTATCTTCTCCTGTGAGTTAGGGCTGCTGGTGGCCTTATAGGCGCCAAATTTCTTGTTTTACCGGCGATGTGATGGTCGGTCTCCATCTTCTTCAGCCAGGACATTCAACAAGCTTACAACATATCGATGCTCTCAATATGCGACTCATGGTGGCATTGAAAAACTGTGGAGAACTATCGTCCGGAAGGGGGTCGGCTTCGAGCTACGGATTGCTCCGATCACCGATGACGAGGTCAACCGGGAGGATCATTATCTTGCAAGGACTGTATTGTACTTTCATTTTCATTCATAAGGTCTTTGTAAGATTTGGTGTAAACTTTAACAAGTTTATGTAATATATTTCTCGGTTTCTAAAAAAAGAATATATAGTGCATTTAGGCGATGGAAGGATGGGGATCGGCACATGTGCCTGCGTTGCCATTCAACATAATATATATTTCCATAACGAACTAAGCTGAGCTGTGTAGTTATATATATATTATTCTAAGTTTTCATAGCGGCGAGCATGAAGATGGATAAACTGCTGACCTCTACTTCCTTTTTTTTCTTTATTTTGGTTCTCCGGCCTATTCTGAAGTAGCCGTGAAGTTTCACGGGAAGGGACATTAGTTCTGTCGGTGTCTTTCTCTAGAAGACTGCAATCTGCAGCTGCTCGCCGCCCCTGCTTATACTGTGCTAACGGCGTCACTAGCTATGATAAATGGAAAGGTCCACAAGTTGATGTGTGCTACGTGCAAGTAAAGAGGGAGATCTCTCCAGATGAAAGAAGGACTAGGTCCTTCAGAATTTACCTCCCTCCCTCTTACTCTCTCACACACGTATACTGTCAACTCTCATTTCATCCCCCTGATCTTTGTCTCTATGTCGTCACGCATGCATTGTAGACGCGTCCTACCACAATGTCCTTGAGGAGGTACGTGTCTATGATTTCTAGGGGATATGTTGTAGTGTCACAGTGTCTATATGTACCATGTTGTGATATCATGGTACCATTCTATAATAAGCCGTCTTATGTCTATAGTAACATCCAACCACATGATACCTCTCGTAGTGTCGATAGACACTACAAGATATGCCTATAGCCCTATAGGCATATGTCATTGTACCATGATGTCACAACATGACACCTCCTGTAGTGTCTATAGGCATGGTTACCTCCCCTCCCCTCTCCTCCTAAAGATCACTAGCTACCATATACCTATAGTACCATGCCTGGCTAAGACGGTGCAACATACTAAATGATGTTTATCAGTCATTATATGATGTTTTTCTCTCACAACAAAACAGAATTAGCTGGTCGCAAAAACCATCATGGTCTGGCCATCCGCTAATTATAAGTAGTTAACACCTCTCTTCAGTCGACTCTGGCTCTCTGCCCCCGCAAATCACATTTTTTGTGTAATTATCAAAAAAATCCATCAGGGAAATTGTTGTTTTTTTTTTTTTTTGAGAAGTGGGAAATTGTTGGTTGTGAATCCAACTAATCCCACTTCTCAAATCGAGATATGCAAAGGGCCCGACAAGGGCCTGGTAGTCTTGTACAGCCCACGCGCATCTTTGGGTCTGTAGACCGGCCAGGTTTGTCTCTTGACCTTGTCATTCCTCTGTTCATTGAATTATTTTAATTAACCTGCTCGTTACTGATGGTTGGGGATGTAGCAGACCGACCCTAGGTTTCTCTTTCTCTCTATTCTCGTTCTGTTTTTGATTGATTCTGTTGATCTATTGAAACGAGCTGGGTACTGAGGGGCTGATGGCTGCGGCTTCAGCAGGTTATTTGTTCCTTCTAATCCTTTTCATCAATCAAGGTTCTACAGTTTTATAATTTTTTATATGCAATAACCTCAAGTAATTTTAAATTTTTTACAAAAAATAAATTACTGTTTTTTAAAGAAACCCCCTAGCATTCAACATCTTCTAAGACTTAATCCAACAATCTACTTAAGTTTGATTCTAGAAATGAACTTGTTCAGCGTTTTATGTGGTATTTTGAGACATTTTATCCAAAACGCTAGTGTATTCAATATTGACACATAGTATGTTCGAAATGTTTCTTAAAAGAAAACTGTACTCATGAAGTACTTTATTGCATTTATCCTAATAATGTGGCCATTTGAATAGATTCAGAAATGTTACAATAGAAATGATTTTTGGAGACACCGTGTTTTTTCTCTAGAAATGGTTATCGTTTCGGTTTCCTCTAAAAATGGTTCCAAAGGCATACCAACTTTGCAAATAACTTGTAGGGATCGTTGCCTCGTTGGTGTTACTGACCACCCCTATAGGTCCTCCATTTTAAGGGGTGGTTGGTTGTGAGGACCATTAGTGTCTTCCATAATAAATTGTTTATGAATAGTGTATTACCCCATGAATCTAAATCCTTTTGATTTGAACGAATAAAGACGATTTAAATTGGCAGTAGAGTCCTTTTCTCTTGTAGTTTAACACCATATGGTTAAGCTATTCTATTTTAACCGAAATCCTAGTCTATTTTTATAATTTTTTAATAATACATATCTGTTTAAATTCGCTTTTACGAGGAAGTCGAATCCAGGTCTACTCATGTGCTTTAACCACTAGGCTAGAGGTCGTTTCCCTATGTACAAGAAAATTAACCATTGTATTTTAGATAAAGGCAGGAATACAGAAGTCCTCGACACTGTCCGTGTTCTGTAGTCGCACTATGTTGAACAATGTAAAGAACCACTTGAGTTTACGTGCCAATCAGTTCTCACAGAATCAATGCCAGGAACAGTTTTTTGTCGGTTCTTCAGATCCGGGAACATCCAAAAACGCGGCTCTTGCATTGACTGATTCGCAGGGTTCCTCAATCCTCAACGTGGCTGCATCTCATGATTATTGTCTTATTGATTGATATGATCCACAGCTCCCTTAGATTCTTAGCTGTGTCCCGGACGCAGCAGCTGCTATCTCATAAACAGGGGAAGAATCAGATCGTATAAACTCTCGAAAAATGCACTGCTTGACAGTTTGCTCTGTTTGCATTTTGTTGATGGATGTCCACTTATTTGTTGACGGCCCTATTGTCCACAGCATGGGACAGATTACTGACGATGCATTCCCCTGCTGAAATTTTTAAGACACGTATGGTATGACTCAATTGATGACGTTACAATGTGATAGGTAACAATTTGGCATTGTTACATCCACATTTTGCATCGTCTTAAGCTTTTGAATTGATGTAGTGTGTTCATTCGACTCAATACAGTTTTTTTAGATGCAACCAAGTAGCCAGTATTACTCTCAACGAGTATTTCCTGTCAGGTCGAAAGACTAGCGACGCATTCTGATCCTTCCGTCCAGCCACATCCAAGAGAAGGTCAACTTAGTTATTATTTTAAAGATTTTAATTGTTAGGCGCAATCACCGAAACGTACTCTTGTGGTTTCTTTATGCCATTCCTGGAGCCAACGATATAAGCACGACAAATGCAGCTTCTCGTGGATGTTGCTAATGCAAAACTGGTTAGAATGGAGGATGGGAGGTGATGGAACTGTTGAAGACTCCAAATAATTCCATCGAGGCATCCAAGAAGGGTATCAACACCATCATCTTTATACCTTGAGGTATGTCAATTACTCAACCATAAACTGTTTTTTTTTTTGGACTATAAAGCTTCTTTCAGTTGAGTATATCACTCTGTCTTTAGAAAAATCTTTTTGAAACAAAAGACAGTTTTGAAACTAGAGCTCTTTTCTTGACATTTGCTGCCTTCTTCATGTTTCAGCGTCCAAATTAAAAGACTTGTGCTTGTTCACATCTACCAATGGCGTACAAGATGAAAGGCGTATTCAAGGGCCTCAAGGTCATCTCTCAGATCTTTGGTATGTAATCAACATCAGAATGTTTGGGTTTTTTACATGGTTTCATATTCATACAGGATTAAAAATATGGAAGGATTTGTGACGATTCTGAGAAAAACTTGAAAGCTCAAGTTCCTTTGTTTGTTGCTCATGTATACCATTCTTGCAGTTGTAAAGGAGCATCACATGGAGATTGGTTGTCCCACTGATGTGAAGCATGTTGCACACATCGGTTGGGATAGCCCAACTGGGAGTGCAGCGTCTCCAAGCTGGGTACATCCTACATTGCAGAATTCACTTTTCGAAACATTGCTGCTACTAAATTTTTTTCTTACCAGTGCCTGATTGCACCCTTGATTATTATGACTCGCTTAGAAGCTGATAAACTCCAAATTTCTTCGCAGATGAATGATATGAAGGGGTCACTGGACTTTTCATCGCTGAGCAATGCCGGACCATCTGCACGAACATCCTGGGCTTCTTCTCAAGGTGATTTCCAGATCTCTTATTCATTAGTTATTGCATTAGGGGTGCACATGTTTGATCCAATTGTTTTCTGCTTTCTTTTAGTGAAGAATATTCTGCCTTTAGTTTATTTGAGCGATGAGGTGTGTGACCAAGGAAACTGCAATTATTTATCCTAGGAATGCTCTCATGTTACCATTTTTAGACAGCAATCTTATGTTCATAGTTAATTGAACCATGATCTATCAGTTTTTCATAGTTGTAGCAAGCACCCATGATGCTATCAATAAAATTTCAGTGTCTTTCAACTGCCAACAGCATCTTCTGTTGTTGGTGGAGCTATGATGAACAAACGAAATAATAAGACCCTGTCCATTTGAATTGTGGACTACTTATATGTAGTTTATATCTTTGTGTAGATGTTCATCTCATAAATGACAGTTGATTTATATAAAATTTCATAGATTTATATATTCAGAGTACATTCAGGCATTTTTTTATCTTCATAAAACATCATTCAGTAATTCATACCATAATTTGGATCTTCGTGGCTGACCAAAACATGCTCTTAACTCTAAACAAAAGCTTCAGCTGGACTCTAGCCGGTCAAACACTATAACATGTCATCCACTAAGTTGTGTACCGTCAGAAGCAAAACTATGAGATATTAAATACTCAGTTTATTCATCTCCTCCTCCTCCCCACCCCCAATCCCCAAAAGTGTTATAATGCTCTGATTATCACCTTGCAAAAATTACTGATTATCAAACCCACAAATATCTATCAAAGCAACAGCCTCACTTACGGCTCGACTAAAATTCAATGACAAAATGTGTAGAATGAGATGTTTTGAATGGGCAAATGCACTTAAATATCCTCAGTGAGATAAAAGAAATCTTCAAATATATAATTCGTATTCTACTGCTGTTATTGCCACTGATGTGGTATACTTCTCTCATTTACAGATTTTGACGAGCCTCGAGATATATCACCCTTTGGCATATTTCCCGAAAGTAGCGGTCAAGAAACAACAACCCAGTACCCTGACATACCGAAGCCACCCAGGAAGTCGAGAAGGAAGAAATCCAAGAATGACTCGTCGAGGGCATCCGCAAGATCCTCAAGGTCGTCAAGATCAAGGTCCAAAAGCTCATTTTCATCTATCGCTGACAGTATCAGTGCTAAGGATATGCTACCAGAAATCTAGATTTTATAGTTAATTCTTACTTACGTTGCCCCGTCAGTAGTTGGCATACATAGTATCCTTCCATATTCAATTGAGTTGAGGCAAGACTTATTTCTTTTAATTCTTTCTGTTAAGTGGTTGATTAGTTGTCGGGATACTTTTTATCTTTCCAGTTCAGGGAAATGCAGTAGTAGAAATGTTCCAGTTCAGAGAAAATCAGTAGCAGAAATTTCTAATGCTTGATGAGCCAATACTATACTCATTGAACCTCCATGAAATGCGCTGCAACGGACAATTTAGATGATGTAGTGGATTCTCAAAAAAAATTGTAAAGTTCTACTCACTGTGAAGGCAACTGCTGCAGTAGAGAAGATTTGGTTCCTTTGATACTGAGACAAACTACATTGTCCGTTGGGTTGGCTGCAGTACATGATAAGATGTTGTCATACATATATGAAAGTAAAACTCCAAACAATAGTTGAACACAAATCATTGGGTTGGCTATTCACCAGTCCTGCTACACTCAAACGCAGAACCATGGTAGTCCCGTAACGAACTACTGGAGCGAATTGAATGATTCCATGTAAATAATTGAACCAGTTGCGATTCCAGATGCAGTCAGCCACCTTCATGCATCCTCCAGTGTTTACATTTCGGTGTATAGTACAGTATTTGTCCATCCTACTATATAAATAGTGCATGTTTACAGTTGTAAACCAAATGAAAAGTGCAATAACTCCAGCAGTCACAACAATTTATTGATAATAACACATAATTTTCCGAGCCATGAAGATAGAAATCACGCTTTTATTACTACCATCTTAAGAAACAAATACATATCCATCAACTGTATAAATTTATGTTACATACACTATCACCACAGTTCAAAATTTTTTGATGACCTACCTAACCAACCCCCATGCTACTTCAAAAAGAATAAACCACAAATTAAAGAACAGCCAATGCCACCAATTGCTGATGGTATGGGAACAAAGCTAGTATACAACAACATTTGCTCCTTGGAGTCCTTAAAAAGTCAACCTAGAAGCTTGTGACAGGTCACTGGCGATGGTGACGGCATTCATGATACCTGCAAAGTTTTACTAACAACAGGAACAGGACTATAACAGTAAGGGGTTGTTTGTACTAAGGCATTGGTTGGTGATTACTAACAAGAATAGGGCCACACAAGGGGTTGTTGGATGAATGCATTGCTAAGTGATTTGTCAAGGATTTGGATCCATTATATTTCCCCTTCATATTCAATATACGGCCCTCTTGTAGTCTTGTTTAGGGATTAGTATCGGCCATGACCTGAGGACCTCTTGTTAGAACTTCTATCTAAGGATCCATAACGGTTTTGTGATTGGTGTGAGTTAGGCCTTGTGGGTTGTGTTCCACCTCCATAAGGTCGCTGCTGCCACTGTTGAGCTCCATATGGCGCAGGCTGGTATCCCCCAGAATAACCACCAGCATATGCTGGTGGAGGTTGCCCATACAGCCCAGGACCTGCTGATGGAGCAGCAGACTGTGAGTTGCCATGGTTTTGATGGTACCCAGGTGGCTGAACTCTTCCACTAGAATCATAGTGGTTCTCTCTTGCATATGGGTTATACTGGTGCCTTCCACGGTTATCTCGTTCATGCCGAGAAGGTCCCGACCTTTCAGGTTGATACTGACCATATGCTGCTTGACCATTGGCCATGTTATCACCAGGAACATGCCAGCCAGAACGACCAGCAGGCTGTTCCATTCTCGGAGGCACTCCATGGTTACCCACGTGATGCCTTGCATTTGGATAGTTCATACCACTCATTAGTGTCTGATATGGCATAGCTGGGGGATTATGTTGCCCACCACCCCAAACATTCAAGCTGTTTACAACAAGTCGATGAGCAGCTTCCCCGAGTTGGCGGCCAGATAGAGCTCCTGATGGGTTTTGCCTGAAACCATTCATATTCATATAATAGGTATAAATTTTCAATGCAGATGCAAGACAATGGAAAGAACTGGAATAGTACCTGTTGCTTTTATCATAAGGCCCTCGGTGATTGTTATCATGAGGCCCTCGGTGGTTGTTATTATAAGGCCCTCGGTGGTTGTTATCATGAGGCCTCCTACCACTGTCTTCATGCCACAGCACTGGTGGTGGTTTCAGATCACCAGCTTCTACACTCTGCAGATTTGATCAAACACAGAGCTTCAATTACTGGGACATCAATCATATTTTGGTCTATTAAGGGCATTCCCTTGTATCTTGATATAACTAAGCAATGTTGATTGTACAACGTTGTTTACCTTCTTGGGTATGATAACACCAGCTGGTGGACGAGCGATGTGCTTGTGGGGATCTGGAAGCTTGTAGATCGAGCATCTGGTTACATGAAATTTAATGTCCGTTAACTAGGTTGCCACTAACCATAATCATATGGGCCAAAAGTAACTGAGCTTACATCACTTGATTATCCATGATGTCCTCAAGCCCATCTACAGGAGATCTGAAGACAGGAGGGGACGGGTCCCCACCACAGAGTGCAATGTAACCATTCATTCCTCCACTAAATAAAAAAAAAACAAGAGCAGCAATGTTAGAGAAATCCAATCATAAACACCTCAGCAGGCCAATATATTAGTCAGATCCCCCCCCCCCCCAACCCCACCCCGCGTGAAATGCGGGCACATGTATTTCTGTGCTGTACTCATGGCCATTTGATCAAGAATCCTGAAAAGCTTTGGGCGAGCTTAGCTAACCTAGCTGAAGGATCAAGTTTTTCTTTGATTCCACCACGGTCTTTGTCTGGCAGATGCCCGAATTTACTGTTGAGAGAGTAGATATAAGGAGAAAGTGAATGGGAGCCATTCACAAAAAGCATATTGCACAAGGTACTGTTTCTCCTTGCTTCTTCAGGCTACACAAAAGGAAAGAGAAGATCTTAAGATTTTTTTTCTATACCATATTGCTTACAAGCATATTTATACAAGAAGCTTTCTCATTCCCATACCGTCAAAGTATGCTCAACTTTTTTAATCTCAGCCAGCAACCGTTCTTCTTCTATAAAGGGCAGTTTTGCTATCCCCTGCAAAGTGTGCACTGCGTTTACTGATGGCCGATATACAAATATACAATAGCAATTAAATATGTTCTCCTAGGACATTTAATTAGAAAGGTCCCATGTATATGACATATAATTATGCTCTGTTAAGTACCTGCCAAGAGAATCTTTTCCCATTCATATCTACTTCAAAATCTGCACGGTAAATGGGAGAAGAAAGATTAGAAAATATTTTAGCTCAATAAAGAATCTGATAGTACAGCGCATCGCTTATGTTCACAACATCTCCATACCAGTTGGATAAAAATCAATTATTGGTGAATTTGGATCAGTCATCAGTTGCCGATACTTTAGGGGAAGTGCATGAGAACTGAAAATGAGATGTAGCAACCAATAAGAAAAAAAAACACAATGATGAATGAAGACAAAAGAGATGCAATCTTAGCATATTCACCTTGCAGCAGGGAAAACCCCCATTAGCTGATCAAATGGCTTGAATGGCGACCCAAGTTCGAAAGTTATATTGAGCTGACTCAAACTTTTTAAATCCGAAGCAAAAGGAGCATAATGATAGGGATAAAACCTACATGCAGTAACACAAATTTAGAAAGACTTCTTAAAATCTACAACAGCATTACAAATAACCATTTCTCTAGACATAACTGTATCAGCTAGAGCAAGCAAATTACCATTGCCATGAGCAGACCCCTTCATAGTAGTAGTGCATCACCCAACACAATCCTTCAGTATATTTGAGAGCCTAAAGATGGAAGGAACACATCAAATATAAGATATACAAAAATGGGAGAATTTACATATCTAATAACAAGATATACAAAAATGGGAGAATTTACATATCTAATAACAATCAAATGAAAATCTTCTATCCACAAATGTGCATTGTTTCCCATAATATACTTACAACATCCCTACGTATTTCTTCCATCCGTTCAGGTGTCCTTGCCCCAAACTTCTCTTCGTAGTATCTATCCCTCCATCCTGGTTCTCCAAGCTTTACCTGAATATATTTAATTTAATTCAATATATTATGTGTCATTTTAAGCCTTCGAAATGCATGGATACAAGAGGCCAGACCACAACAAGCAGAAATTATGTTCTATGTTTAAAGACTTTAACCACACAGACAATCAAGGTCAAACCACAGCATGTACAGAAAGTAACCAAATATGTGTTTCAATTTTTCACCTATATGTTCCAAAATATAAAAAAGAAAGGTTATGGGCAGTTAGCAGGGCTGACTGGGCTTATTGAGCTGGTTAGGCAGTACGGCAAGCCAGATCTCTCAGGGTGAAGAGTTAGTTATTAGAGATAAAATTAGAGGTCTCTTGCTTAGGGTTTTTTTACGGTCTTGCTTAGGGGTTATGGAAGCCTCTCTATATAAAGAGGAGATGCATAACAAGGCAAACAAGAATCAATCTTATTATCTAGTCCCTTCTACTATCCTTGCCCTTGTGCCGCTGCTACGAGGTCATGCTGCTTTGGTTCAGGGACTTCCACAACTATAGGTTCATAACATAAAGACTCAAATGTCAATAAATTATAAGTTACAACAATATTATGCAAACTGACATATTAAAGAAGATGAAAGGGGCAGTTTCAGTAATAAACAATAAAAAATATAATGAGATTTTTGGTGCATATATACCTTGTCCTCCTCTGCATTTTCAGAATTGAAGACATCTGATTTCTCACGAAGAGCATCCTTAAGCATAGACTTCAATTCTTCTTTGTTTTCAAGCTCCTGAGTTACCACACGAAAATCAGATAAAATAAAATAAAAAATAAAAAGCCTTGTTCCAAAACAAAGCCAAATGAAAAAAAAAGAATTACCTGTGCTTCAAGATCTTTTTCAGCCTCAACAATAGCAGCGCCAATGCTGGAACCTGATGATGATACTATTGGAGCTTTCCGAGCTTGGCTGTTCCTTTCTCTATGAGATCCATTCTGTTCATATGGTGAAGGTACTGCCCCAGATGCTAGGCGAGACCCTCGGAAATTTGCAACAGGAACAATAAGATCATCTCTGACATGGGGATCCAGATCATCCCCACGCTTTGCTTGGGCCTTTTCCCGTTTTATTCTTTCTGATTGACGCTGTGAACAACATAAAGTAACTTTTTAACAATTGATCGGTGCATATATATGATAATAAGCTCCCAAATATTATTTTTCAAATGTCTGTTTAAAAATGTTAAAACAATTCCAATAACTTATTCAAGTGTTATATGGCACTTATGGATGTGATAAAATAGTATACTTCCATCCCATGGATAACATATTATTAGAATCACAAGTGTGGGTAAATGCTGGATCACAGACGTTGAACAGAAAAATTTTCTTTCATTATGTAACACCTCATTTGCACGAAGTATGATGCAAACTGGGCAAAATGTGAAACCAATACAGAGAAGGTGGGAGGAAGGGACGGGGTTGAACCCATGAAAACCACAGCCCGTACTGTACCAGTAGTTACTAGGCCACAACAAAACCCAAACAGATAGGGATTTGAATATACTGCAAATGGGAACATGTTTGTTTTGTTTTTATTGAAAGAAGAACATAGCTGCCACTCACCAACATTAGAATATATATACCAGAAAATTGGTCAAGTTAAAAATGTCAATAAAAAAATTATGAGCCCTGCTATTTCCAGATATAATACAATAATAACTTGAAATGCAAGAAATAAAATTTAGTTTAGCCTTGCACACCTGATGCAAACGAGCCCTTTTCTGAAATATTTTATCCTCATAAGAACCAACTGCTTGAATGAAGTGTTCAACTCTATTCAGATCCGGCTAAAATAACAAAGAAATAAACAAGTTACTGCAGAAGTACATATGGGTATCAGAAGTAGTTTTGTAAAGAAAAACTAAGGGATAACTCCAATATAATTAAACTTCAATTACCGTGCAAGAATCTGTTAAATAGCCACCCATTGAAGGAAATTCTTTCTTGTACACAGCCATCAACAGATTAATAGCTCCCTGCATCACACCAGGCAAATCACTAAATGTGACAAAAGTATGAGAGTACTAGGAGCAGAAAGTCATATGTATTTAACTTTGAAATAAGAAACTAAAGATCATGACTGCTAGGATGCACTAACACTGATACTTAATAGCTACTAGCTGCAAAGGTAGATATTCTAGTATAGAATTAGGTAATAAACCAGAAAACTAACCTCCCTGATCTCTAGTGTTGGCATATGTGGAAGAAAATCATTGCCAACGAAAAAGCACATGAAGATGAAATCATCAACAATGCGTTCAAAATCAATCTGGAACGGCGGATTTGGCATTCTGAACTCATATTCTAAGTACTCCCGAAGGGTCCAGATATTCAAGAACTGCAAGGGCAAAAAGTCAAGAAACAATAAAAAATAAAAATTACGACCCTCAGTACAGGTTGAAACAGCACCATTACCTGGTATGGTTTCTTTGGAACAATAGCTTCACCTTTCTCATCATATTCCCCAGCTTTTCTTTTTGCCTTTCCTTCACAATTAGCGGCTAGATGTCCCACTTGACCACATAAGAAGCACTTGTCCTGCTGTCCAGGTGTAAAAACTACCTGCAAACATGAAATTTATAAACTTTAACTGAAGATTTTACAAGAAAATGTTAAAAATAAAGTGAACAAGAGAGCTGTGTATCATATTAAGAAGAAAAGTGTAAGAAACCCCTACAAATACACATCCACACCCGCTCACACTAATGTTACAAAATAAACAAGATTGAACAAGATTGCCTGAACAGAAACAAACTTTACCTAGGAGGCTATAAGGGTGAAAGTAATGGTTTGCTTACCAAATTTATAAAGTAACAGAGACAGCAGAAACTGGATGACCAATTTTTTTAATGAAGAAAAACATTAATTTCAAATTCGCTAGGGATGGCTTACCTCTCTCAATATAGAAAAGTGTACTTCATGAGTTGCTAAAGCTAACATTATGAGGTCTGCATCCTGTATGTGTAAACATCTAAGCAGCAGAACTGAAGAAATAAAGTCCAACTGAAAGTATAGAACTTTGTTTCAAAACATACCAGGCCATACAAGCAATGGCGGGTGTTTGGATTAAATCCGGGGAGATTCCGTTGACCACGAATATATGACATTATTTTATGTTCCCCTTCACCAGGAACATTGGCATCAGATAGAATAACCTTCAAAATGATTTGGTCAGAGCATATGTCATTTCTTCATTTTTAACTTTTTCTAGTGTGTAGCTTTTTTTAACTAGAACTAGAATGAAATATGATGTAACATACTACTGAAACAGGAGTTCCAAAAATCAAAAGTCCAAATTGGCAACAGATAGCACTTACTTTAATTTTTTTCCATCCAGGATCATAATTGAGTCTTTGATGGATGTAGTACTGTAAAGCAATTGAAAGAACAGCCATAAACTCGGTTCCTGGAGTAATAACATTAGAATCACAAGTCTGTGATTGCTGTTTCGCAGGAAGTCTTCTTCCTTCCCTCTCAAACTCTTCACGCAACCGTTCTTCCTCTGCAGCCTGGTGATAGAACAATACTGAACAATGAGAGCAACTACAAATGGTTGATACTGTTTAAAAACCAATGTTGAAATGACAGCGTATGATGATACACTGAACAGAGGATGATAATTCCACTAGAATACTGACCGCATCAGCTGCATCTTTTGCAGCTCTGAATCTTCTAGAACGTTGTTGGTTCATTTTAGCACGTGGAGCCACACCATCTGTAAAGCATTGTATAATCAGCATATATGCAGTGGCAAGAGTAACTATGTATTCCTAATTGTTACTAATATATATGACCATACGAAATCCGATTTCTAGAACACTAGAATAGATGGATGATAAAGTAGTAAGAACTGTGATCTGCATAAAGGTTCATAGGAACATACCAATAGCCATGTACATAAGCTTCCTAGGGCGAACCATGATGAAGAGTCTATCGATGTAATCGAACATGCACTGGAAAACTTCAGCAAATGTTGTTGGGGAGGGCTGTAGAAGAAAATACCATACAGAAGTACAGTCAATACAGGTAACAGAAAAATACAAAGGTTCCAATAGAAGAAAAGTAAAAAGCTTCCTCTAAAGCTACAAACAACAGCATACAGAGTAACAGCTGACAAAGCATGCTAGAGTCCTGTCGAATGCAGGTGCCTCAAGCAATGATCCTAGGCAAAAGAAAGCGTAGTGGTTTTGGTCCACATAGAACAGAGGAGTAACTTCATCATAGCATTAAATCCGGTGAGATGCTATACATGATCTTGCCAGTTAGGGTTGTTAACTTATCTAAGCCCCAACCAAAACAGATTCTTTTGTTGGGATCTTGAGGCCTTGGATGAATGCTTAATGACATTGCAAATTAAGCAGTAAGCAGTTGCATCATACTAGAAGCTCTAATGAAAATATCCTCAGCTCATCGTAGGTAAGTGGTGAATACGCAGTCCACACCATTTTGGAGTGCAGGTCTAGACAAGGTAAGAACATTTCGAGTGCAAGTCAATAAACAAGATAAGACTTAGCGCGAATGTTGAAAACCACATGATTGATTAACTTGAAGTGCAGTTCCGTACAGACATGTGTGTACACGAGCCGGGGGTGGGGGGACTTTGCGGACCCAATTTTCTGTCCTAATCGGCTTAACAGTACAAGCGCAAGCTCAAGGTCACCAAATTCTCTCAAATAATAAAACCTCTAATCTTCCCGTCAACAGCTCACAGCTCTCACAAACCGACAAGCCAAGCACAAATCCAATCCAACAACATTTACCGCGAAGGCGTCGAATCACACCATCCGAACCCAGAGACAACCTGCAAGTTCCTACGCTACGACGCATCTGGAGGTGGAGGAGGACAAAAAGGAGGACGGAAGGCAGGCAGGCAGCGCAGCGCAGCCTGACAATTATTCAGTGATTATTACGTACCCTGTCCTCGGGGTGGAAGCAGGGGTGTATGATGCCGTTCATGTCGAGGTAGAGGTTGTCGAACTCGAGGCCGTTGGGGTTGGGCTTGGAGGTGTCGACGGGGACGCGGACGCCCTCGATCTCGACGGGCTCCTCCTCCACCACATCCACCACGACCATCGGGTACTTCTCCGCCAGCCACCGGTAGAACGCCGGCACGCCCATCTCCGCCGAATCGAGCCGGAAGGAACCCTAACCCTAGAAGCGGTGGTCGCGGGCGCGGGTAGAAGATGCTGGCGGGCGCGAAGCGGGGGGGGGGGAGGGGGGGGGGGGCGGAGGCGCACGGGACGGCGGAGCGAGAGGACCGGGGGGTATGCGAAATATCTCGGGAGGAGAAGGCGGTGTGGATTGCGACGTGTTGACCAGACGAGAACGGGGATCGGTCCGTGGGCCAAAGAATGAGTATGTGCTGGGCTGTTTATGGACTGATTCTGATGCGGCTAAAGGCCTAGGTTTCTTATTATGGGCCAAAGACGTGTTCGGACTGATCCAGGAATGAGAAGCCAGGATGAGCCTAGCCTTTCTGTACGGGCCCATCTCTCTTCTCCATACGGGCCCGTCCGTTTTGTTTTTCTTTGTGGTTTATTAAAAAAAATTTGGACCATCCGTTTTGTTTTCTTTGTGTATTAATTAGAATTTTCTATTTCCTTGAGCTCAAAAAAAGAATTTTCTACTTACTAACATGTCTGAATATGTCCTAGAATCTTTCACTATATCAGGGCATGAGTTATTTCGACTCTATATGCGCCTTCTAAAAGAGAATGAGTATGTTTCATTTAGCGTGTTTACTACTTAATTGTTAAACCGCTGATAGGTTCGCGTGGCAATGGTCCGTTAAATACAGACACGACTACATCTATCCTCGACAGTCCATCCTCTCTGTGACAAGTCAATCTCGACCGTCCGTGTCGCTGATACCTAGAATCCTCCGGCCCTTCCCCCACTCCCCTCAGCCGGAATGAGATCCCCTGCAGTCAGGGAAAACGACTGCTGCTGCAGTCAGCGGTATCCGACCGTTCGCTGAGATCGAACGGCAACAGGCTCCCAGCTGGCTTCCTTTCCTGAGTCTCCGAAGCACTGAGCCTTGGCCCAACAAGCACATCGCTGTGGTTGTTGTCCACCACCGGTACATGTTTCTCCTCTGGCTCGGCAACGCATATACACGGGTGAGTGGCCATGAAGGCAACGCAGGCAAGCACATGGCGAGCCGCCAAGGTGCGGTTGCCTGGTAGGGGTGGCATCCATGCAAGGGGCCACGATGGGAGCTCGATGCAGGCGCACGGTGAGCGGGCACGGTGGAGCGAGGCTGTCGCGCGGTGCGCTGGTGATGATCGAGCTGCAGCTAGTGGCACGACCAGGTCGGTGCGTGGCCGCGTGGGAGAGCAGCTGCCGGCACACTTGAGAGCGGCAGCGTGCAGGCGCGACCGCGCGAGTCGCGTGGTGACAGGGTGATGTGCGGTCGACGCAAGCGATCAGCAGGCTACGCGAGGAACGCCGCAGCGACTGTGTGAGCGCCAAGGGAGCACGAAGGGGATTAAGAAAGATTCACGGGCTCGCATGAGGGATTTAGCTCGGGGACGCATGACAGCAGCCATGGGGAAGAAATGAATTGTCGAGGAAGTACACCGCAAGGAAGACGGCGGCGGCGGCGAGGAAGACGAAGCTAATAGGCTGCTTGAGTTCCTCTCATTTAGTAGCCTGGCTAATATGGTCCTTTGGGTCTTAACGAACGGCACAGATGCGCCTGACTGCAGCAGCAGTCGTTTTCCCTGAATGCAGGGGATCTCGTTCCCCTCAGCCTCAGTCGTCAACAGTTCCTAAAAAGAAAACTGCATAGCGAAGCGGTTAGTTCTCCCTACCTGGTGGTTCCCCTTCATTGAATCCTAGCGCTAGTGGAAGTTTCTTCGCCTCTGCGTCGGTTATCTTCATCCTCGACCATAAATACAATCCCAAGGCAATGAGCACCCGCAAAGGTTAGGTGATTTCAGTCCCCTGTGTTTGCATTTTATTCGAATTGATTCTCATACTTAGGGCTAAGTGCGCTGATAATATATACCTTTTCTGTTAATAAATTAAGTTTGGCTCGTATTAGGAATTTCTTGATTAAAACTGATGTCTTATCATGGAAGAAGTGTTTTCCTTGCGAGCAACCTTGCCTTTTGACAGCTACTAAGGGTGATATCATGAGCCCCAACACTGTGTTTGCTACTTGTGGTTGTCCACTACAACAAATTTGATTTTAGAAGACATACTGCAACAACCCTAAAAATCATAAACACCAAAAATTACAACCAATAAATTTTTTTCTAAAACAACGACCCAGAGTGACATGCAGGAAAGACCCCTTATATGCACAAGTAGCACTTAGTAGCTTGTGTTGATCATTGCATTCTAAATTACAAGTTTGATTTGGTTCTTTTTTTTAAAAACTCTGGGAGTTTTATTACTTGTTTGCTGAATCAGTGTTCACAAATTACATGGACGGCCGAAGGGATAGAATTGCTAATAATCTCTTCCCCTTCATTACATGCATACCCCAGATCCGCCAAAGCATGTGCAGCGGCATTACAAGCACAATTTTTAAAAGAACAATCGAAATGAACAAAGTTTGATCAAACTAATAACGACCACGCAGAGTGCGCCACTCCCAGCTCCACCCACCAACCAACCTGCCTAAAAAAGCACATTAATCTCACGACCCAGTCGTCCCCTATCACCGGAGACATGGCCGGAATCCAGGACGGCGGCGGCCTCGACAATGACACGCTGCAGCATCTGCAGAGCCACGCGACGCAGCTGATAACATGTTTATTAAACATCATTGTTTGTGTGTGGCCAACCCTTGGATTGGACCCTAAAGCCCTAATTGGCCCTAGATGATGACCTAATAGGGGTGTGTGTAGTACAGTTACTAATGCGCACACACACATAGGAGACATTGACATAGTTTGAAAATTGAATAGGAAATAGAAAAGGGCAAAACATGAAGTGGGAGTGGCCAAGGCTATTCTGGCCCAAGGCGCCGCACTAGCCAACCGACCAAGCCTACCTTGCATGCGTGGCCTAGCGTCGTGTCTTGCTTGCACCTGCCCGCGTCCCCTCCTATGTGGCCCAGCTGGCCAGGCCGCCCCAGCAGCGTCGCGCCAAGGCTCCACTGCGCCGTGGCCCCACTCAGCAGCCGCTGACACCACAGTCCATTGTGAAATCAACTTCCATAGTGGTAAAGGCTGAGGGGTGCGATGGCACTGGTGGAGAAGGTGAGCGTGCAGGACTCCATCGTCAAGGGCATCTGATACTTTGCTGTCGGCAACCTTCGGTGACACTAGCTCCGGCTCCAATCCGTAACAGCTCCCAGCGCCACCCTGCACGCCCTCGTCATGGACATGCACTGCTAGCACCGGCGGCGGCGGCAGTGGAGATCAAGGTGGGCGCGAGGAGACATAGGGCGCGTTTGGAACCCTGGTCCAGTCCGGCCTGGCTAGCCCAACTAGCCCAGGCTGGGTCAGGCCTATCCCAAATGGTGCAACTCCAGTTGTTTGTGCCCCATGTACCAAATGAGCTGGGCCGAGTGGAGCTGTTGTTTGTGACCATGGGCCAAGCTTGGCTGAGAGGCCAACTGCCATCAACTACCACCAACTGCCAACCCGAGATTGTGTTTGACAGCTGGCTGTGCTCGGCCTGGCCCAAAGGTCACCAACAGAAAAACATCTTGATCAATAGAGAATGAACCAAAGAGATTGAATAAAGATGAACTACAATAACAAAAGTTCTAGGCCTCAGACAAATTTAAGTTTATGAATTCATACATTGCCGAGCAGGGCCACAAGTTCACAGACAAGCTAATGGAAACATCCATTTTGTCATCATCGGCCTAATGAAAACAGATTCAATTGTGCCATATGAACAACCTGTAGCACAGACCACCCACAACCAGCAGTAAGAACAAGATAACCACATTTTTGCAACAGCCATCAATTGGTAAGAGCTGGGGTGGTTCTGTCACCCTTTCATTGAAAGCTCTAAGAGCTTCATCATAGTTGTCATACTTCTGATATATAGCCCCTTTCTCCTTAAGCACAACCTTAGCACACTCATACCAACTTAAATAAATGTGAGGCTTCTTCCCTTCAAAGACCACATAGCAAGGTGCCATTGTCTGAAAGCAAACAGTTGTGAACCAAGTGAGTGCTCTGAATTAGAGGCACCTGGTAGGACATGCCTCAGTCGACTGTTGGCAAGAATGATGGTGAACATGAGCGCGGAATTGAAGATCTCCGATTAGTTGTACCACAAATCGGTGACCTCAATCCCTCACCAATGGGCAACATCAACATGTTCCAAACAGCAAATCTGACATCATCAACTACAAGAACATAAAATTGGCCTCAGCTGTCAACAATGGTGGGTTCATTTGTCAAGTCAGTGGTGGCAACCAAAGAACACAAAGTAGGAAAAAAGCCAAATTGAAAACACAGTTGATGGCTGCCAAAGAACCATTGTGGTCATTGCACCTCTTGCCATCAGCCATCAAAAAATGATGTTGTTGCTAAGGACAGCCACAACAAAACACAAGTGGATCATGACAGCCATAAAGAACAATAGAACACAACAGAACCAAAAAAATATAACAAGTAGGTTGCCACCTCATGTATTTGTTTTGCATCACAGGCCAGTTGTATACCATAGTTGTCACCAAAACTTGAACATTAAAGTGAAACCAAATTGAAGCAACTAGATCCATTCAAATATGAAATGATAGTAGTCAACAAAGACTACTAATAAGTTCTTACAATAACTTGTCTAGCCCATCATCCAAGGGCTCAAATACCACCCAAAGGACTTACTTGTTGTTAGCCACCCTCCCAGCCAAAGTACACCACCAAGGTTAGGTGTCAAAAGAGTGAGCAAAGTGCACAAAAGCTACCATCAGTCAAAAGAGGAGAGAGTAGGTGAGGGGGGTGGAGGAACTATACATCTCTACAGTCAACCCCCTCCTGGCCAGCACTACCTTCATCTAGGTGAGCTAGATGTAGTAGTTTTTAGCTAGGTAGTTCCTAAGCCAAATGACCCTATGGGCATCACTCATGTTCACAAAGCCCCTGCCTTGGGCCTTGTTGTCCAGGAGGAAAGTGTAGGCCACAATGAGTGCCCTCCTCAGAGAACCCAAGCATCTCCATTATAGCAAGGTAGAGGTTGGCATCAACATGGGCAGGACTAGTCTCCCTAAGAGCATTAGCAACATTATTGACAGCATCAGACATGTTGCTCAACATCAGAATCTCCTCCTCAGAGAAGTTGCCTCTCTTCCTCTTTTTACCAGCAATAGAGCAGCGCAGTTCAGTGGCCATGCTAGCTCAGCAGGAGCAGGGGGAGCCTTGTCAGCAGTGGTTTGGGTCAAAGGAGGTCCTTCAACCTTGGCAGCAGCACTGTCGGCCTGGTTGTGCCCTAAGGCTTCCCCTGACCCAAGTGCATACCTGCCAGTGGCCAAAGCATTGGCAAAAATGGCCTCCATCTTAGAGTAGAACCTACTAGGGGTGTTTAGGTACTTAGCATCTTTAGGATGGTCCTACAGCAGTGTAAGTGCATTTGCCTCCGAAGTGGGTTTTAGATAATTAATGACAATCAAATTAGGGACTAACAAGTTTATTTGAGTGTATTCACAGGTATTAGTCCATTGAAATATTTAAATGAATATATTTGGTGATACAAGCACCCCCAAAATTTATATTGATGAAAGGCGCTTCGACTCAATTGGCTTACTCTTTTATATTTTAAATTGAGTTATAGAAAACGCTGCACTATCAAGAGGGATGCAAATTAGACTAGCTAGACGTGGTCTACTAGTACTCATGTTGGTTTAGCTATCGCGTTTGAGAGACACCGTGCACTCACATTCACTTAAAATGTTTGCAGCTGGTGCACCGAAAGTTCTGGTCCAACGATCGGAAGTTCCGGTTAAACTATGCTTGCGAGCAACCGCGTGCAAGAGAGAGGTTCCGGCCTTGAACCGGAAGTTCCGACCAGGACCGGAAGTTCCGGTAGTGCTTTTTCCAGGAGCAACTGCGTGCGAGTATTAGGTTCCGGCCTCCGGCCGGAAGTTTTGGTCTCACCGAAAGTTTTGGTGTTCGGACCGAAAGTTTCGGTCATCCAGGTCTGAGTGTTGACTTTCCCATTCCCCAACGGTCGAATCTCGAATTAACCGGAAGTTCCGATGGTTCCACCAGAAGTTCCGGTAGTGCATCTGAGGCTGAGTATATATATTTTCTCACCTCCTTTTCTCTCTCTGGCCCATTCTATTCACAATGCCCAAGCTTTGCCAAACTCTCCTGTGAGCTGAACTCGCCCACTCTCTCTCTCCCTCTTTGCTTCCAAGCTTCAATCTTTGATTGTTTGAGCCAGGAACGTGAGATTTGAGAGCGGGAGCATCGATTGTCGACTTGAGCACTTGTCTTCCTCGTCTTGCCGGTGTGGTTTGCATTTATTACTCTTGGGTTCTTAGAGCCCTAGCCGGCTAGGCGTTCTTCGTGGCTGCTCGTGCTGATTCATTTGTGAGGGCAACTCGAAGTGTTTGTATTACCCCAGATTCTTAGTGGATATCTCGAGTTTACCTTCGTGGTTGCTTGAGGGAGGAAACCTTTGTGGTAACCTCAACAACGAGGACGTAGGAACTCCTTTGTGGGGATTACTAAACCTCGGTATAAATCTTATGTCTTGCTGAGGAGGTAGCATCGACTACCCTTGTTCTTGTGTTCTTCGTGTTCTTCCTCTCTACCCCCAAAAATTCATAGGTTGGAGGACCCGATCTTCGATTCGGTAAGGTGCCAAGCTCCGTGGATTTTGACATCATCACCAACAACATCTAGAAGGGTGTGGTAACAATCAAAACCGAAATCACAACTCATTTCACTCTGATTTCATAGCTCAGTAGGGCACCGGAAGTTCTGGTCGGTTTGCACTGGAAGTTTCGGTCACCGGAACTTCCGATCCAAACCCACCGGAAGTTCCGGTAGGTATTTAACTTCCGCATTTCGAGTTTGTGAGTTTCAGGATTCTCAAACAGGCCTATTCACCCCCCTCTAGGCTATTTATGTCCTTTCAAGTGGTATCAAAGCCGTGGTCCCTCGGTTCAACGCTTCATCGCGTGAGGTGTAATAATGGCCAAGATGGATGATGCACAATTGAAGGAAATAGCCACACAAGTAGCAGCACAGCTCACCATCACGATGCAAAAGCAACAAGAAGAGCAAATGAACAAGATGCAAGAGCAACTAGACAAGATGAAGGAGATTATTGACAAGAGAAGTGATGAAGCAACTAGCAAGGAGAAGAAGAATGAAGGTGAAGATGAAAACAAGACACCAAAAAGCTATACACGAGTAAGCTATATCTATGAAGGCACAAGCAAGAACAACACTCACATACCAATGGTCAACCCCGGCAAGCCACCTCCTTTTGATGGAGTAAGATACACCGATTGGGCTCATAGGATGAAGTTGCATCTTATAGCTGCAATATGTTGGCAAGCGGTTGAAATTGGTGTGAACATTCCCGTAGATCCCAAAGAGTGGACACCCAAAGATGAGTTGGACTTTCAACTCAATGCCACGGCGGCAACCTTGATCTTACAATGTCTTACTCCAAAAGATAACAACAAGGTAAATGGTATGGTGAATGCAAAGCAAATTTGGGAAACCTTGAGAATATCATTTGAAGGTGACAAGAGTGTGAGAATAGGAAACATTGAGCTTCTCCAAAACAAGATTGAGAATTTCCAAGTGATGGAAGGAGAAACAACAAAGGCAATGTATGATAGATTCATGACTTTGGTCAATAGAGTAAAAGCACTTGGATGTGATAGATGGGATGAATAAGCTACGACAAGAAAGCTATGTAGAATATATAGAGACAAGAATAGCATTCTAGCTTCCGTGATAATGGAAAGAGAAAACTACACCACCATGACAACACAAGAGATGATTGCGAAGATCATGCATCATAAGGTTCTAGATGATGAGACCAAAGAAAAACTTAGTCAAAAGAGAAACATTGCCCTTACGGCATCCCATGCAAGTGAATCAAGTTATTGCAACAATGGATGTTGTGGTCACAAGCAAAATGATAGTGATGAAGAACTTGATGAACAACAAGCTCTCATGGTGAAAAATTATGCAAAGTTCTTGATCAAGAAGAAGCAAAAGATGAGGAGTAGTGGTGAAAACAAGCAATATAAGAAGATATTTTGCTATGAGTGTGGTCTCACTAGTCACTTTGCTGCGGATTGTCCCAACAAAGGCAAGATTTCAAGGTACAACAAGGAAGGTAACAAAAAGTACAAGAGCAAGAAGAAGGGTGAAGCACATATAGGTGAAAATGGCAATCCAATGATGATAGTGATGAAGACAATGACAATGAAAAGAAGAGTGTAGCTGCAATTACTATACATGATACATCATCTCCATCGACATCGTTCTTCACCAACACTTCTTCCTCAACAAAGCTCTTCGCCAACCTCTCCGACGACGACGACGTCACTCCTACTTGTCTTATGGCAAAAGAGGAGAAGGTATCATCCCACACTCCCACTCACTCTAATGATGATGATGATGATGAGTTTGATAAAAACTATGCTATCAAAATCATTAAGAAATATGGAAAAAAAGCTGCCTCTATAATCTTAAAATTGAAGTACACCATAGATGAGCATGAGACATGCTTAGAGTCGCAAAGTGAAATACTCCTAGTGGAAAGGGAGAAGAACCAAGGGCTAGTGGCATGTCTCACCAAAGAAAAAGAGAAGGTTGAGAAGTTAAGTGTAGAATTATCTTTGGCCAAGGACTCACATGAGCGATTGACTAAGGAACATGCCTCACTTAATGACTCTTTGGCTAGTCTAAAGAATGACTATAGTTTAGCTCAAGAAGGCCTCACAAGCTTGACAAATAAATATCATGAGCTTGAGATAAACTATGACACTCTTTGGAAGAGCACTTCTACTTCTTCTAAGGACTCAAATGCTTCAACTAGTGAAGGATGTGAAATATGCAATAATGTTGATATAAATGCTTGTGCTACTAACCTTGTTGAGCTAGAGAAGAAGGACATAGAGATTCTTAGGTTGAAAGCCATTGTGGACATTGGTTGCAAGAGCAAGGATAAGCACCAACCACAATCTATAAGGCGCCTAGGCATCCACACATAAAGGATGGCCTCGGATATAATAGATATGATGGTATGGCCAACGGGAGAAACATGGTAAATGGTGTGCCTTGTGTGAAGTTCAATAAGAGTGTGCCTCTTGTTGATCTCATCAACAAGGTTAACAATGTTGAGGTTTCTCCTATCACTTTCTCCGACAACAAGAACATCAAGAAGAAGGAAGTGAAGGCTTCCAAGCAACAAGTGCCTATCTCAAGGAACAACTTTTGTGATTATTTGTGTTGTTGGGATAAGGATGGTAAAATTGTTATAAAGTATGTGGGCGCTCTCAAGAAGAGGCAAATCTTGAGGAGTGTTTGGTGCCCAAATATTATGTGTCTAATCCCCTAGGACCCAATTCTAATTGGGTACCTAAAACAAAGGCTTAATTCTATTTTGTAGGAATACTCCTCCAGTGGACCATGTTGGGTGCTAGATAGTGGATGCACCAATCATATGACCAGAGCAAAGAAAATGTTTGACTCCTTCCAACCAAGTGAAAGCATGGGTGAAGGAATCACATTTGGTGACAATAGCAAAGGAGAAATTCTTGGTTTGGGTAAAATTGCTATATCAAATGATAATTCAATTTCAAATGTATTACTTGTGGATTCGTTGGGATAAAATTTGTTGTCCGTTTCACATATTTGTGAGATGGGTTACAATTGTCTCTTTACGGATAAGGGTGTGGAAGTCTCTAGAAGGATGGATTCCTCTATTGTCTTTACGGGTCAACTAAAGGGCAAGCTCTATCTAGTTGATTTCACAGCTAGTAGAGTGGGGTCCGAGACTTGTTTAGTGGCAAAATCTAGCATGGGTTGGTTGTGGCATCGCCGGCTAGCTCATGTTGGGATGAGGAACTTGGCCAACCTTCAAAGAGAACAACACATTCTTGGACTAACAAATGTTTCTTTTGAGAAAGACAGGATTTGAGTGCATGTCAAGCGGGAAAATAAGTTGGGGCTAAACATCCCGCTAAAAATATCGTGACAACATCAAGGCCACTTGAGTTACTACACATGGACTTATTTGGACCCAATGCTTATATAAGTATTGGAGGTAACAAATATGGCTTTGTAATTGTTGATGATTTTTCTCGCTTCACTTGGGTGCTCTTTTTGAAAGATAAGAGTGAAACTCAAGAAATCTTCAAGAAGTTTGCAAGAAGAGCACAAAATGAGTTTGATGTGAAGATCAAGATAGTGAGAAGTGACAACGGGACGGAGTTTAGGAACACCAACATTGAGAAGTTTCTTGATGAAGAAGGGATCAAGCGTGAGTTTTCGGTCCCCTACACCCCACAACAAAATGGGATTGTAGAGAGGAAAAACCGAACGCTCATAGAAGCCACAAGAGCAATGTTGGGTGAATACAAGATTTTGGAAAAGGATTATTAGGCGGAGGCGGTCAACACGGCATGTCATGCAATCAACCGCCTATACCTCCACAAGATTAGAAATAAAACTGCCTACGAGCTACTCACCGGTAAAAAGCCTAAGGTTGATTACTTTAGAGTTTTTGGATGCAAGTGTTTCATACTTAGAAAGAAATCCAAAAGCTCTAAGTTCGAACCGAAGGTTGATGAAGGTTTTATTCTTGGTTATGGTACTAACGAACATGGATATCGTGTTTTCAATAAGACCACCAGTCTTACTGAAATAACAGTAGACGTGACTTTTGATGAATTCGACGGCTCTCAAAAGGAGCAAGTCAATATGGACATTGTAGGTAAAGAGGATCCTTCTCACAAAGTGATAAAGAAGCTTGCAACCGATGAAGTAAAACCCATTGAACAAGATGATGATGATGATGCACAAGTGCAAGTCCATCATGACCCATACATGCATCATGGGTCAACCGATGCCCATGGTGATGCTTCCACATCAAGAGATGGTCATGATTCAAGAGAACAAGCAAATCAAAATCCACCACAAGTTGAAGAAAACAACCAAGATGATGATCAAGGGGGAGCTCTTGATGGAGTTTCTCCAACCGACATTGACTATGATAGTGAAGATGACAGCCTAATTCAAAGAAGAACAACAGAACCTCACCCCCGAGCTCTTCAATCCATTGAACGGAACCATCCCGTTGAAAATATGATAGGAGACATACGCAGTGGAGTGATGACTCATTTTCATTTAGCATCTTTTTGTGAGCATTACTCTTTTGTTTCCTCTATGTTACCTCTTAAGGTGCAGGACGCCTTGCAAGATGAGGATTGGGTGATGGCTATGCAAGAGGAGTTGGAAAACTTCACCCGGAATGAAGTCTGGTCCTTGGTGGAAAGGCCCAAGCAAAATGTGATAGGTACCAAGTGGGTGTTCCACAACAAAGAAGATGAGTATGGCGCAGTCACAAGGAACAAGGCACGGTTGGTTGCACAAGGTTACACCCAAATTGAAGATTTGGATTTTGGGGAAACATATGCACCGGTAGCTAGGCTTGAATCTATTCGTATATTGCTTGCCTTTGCTGCTCACCATGATTTCAAGTTGTTTCAAATGGATGTGAAAAGTGCATTCCTCAATGGCTCGCTCTCCGAAGTGGTGTATGTTGAACAACCACCGAGTTTTGAAGATCCACATTATCCCAACCACGTCTACAAGCTTCACAAAGCGCTCTATGGGCTCAAGCAAGCCCCTAGAGCTTGGTATGATTGTCTCAAGGACTTCCTACTCAAGCAAGGGTTTGAGATAGGAAAGGCCGACCCTACTTTATTTACTCGTAAAGTTAATGGTGATATTTTTATTTGCCAAATATATGTCAATGACATAATATTTGGTAGTACTAATGATGAGCTTTGTGAGCAATTTAGTAGGATTATGACCAAAAGGTTTGAGATGTCCATGATGGGGGAATTGACCTTCTTCCTCGGTTTTCAAATCAAGCAACTCAAGGAAGGAACGTTCATTTGCCATACCAAGTATACACATGACATGTTGAAGAAGTTTGGCATGGACAAGGCCAAACCCATCAACACACCAATGCCTACTATGGGACATCTTGACCTCGACCAAGATGGTAAAGCCATTGATCAAAAGGTATATCGTTCCATGATTGGCTCATTGCTTTACCTTTGTGCATCTAGGCCCGATATTATGCTTAGTGTGTGCATGTGTGCAAGATTTTAATCTAATTCGAAAGAATGTCATCTCATGTCCGTTAAGAGAATTTTTTGGTATTTGGTGCTCACACCTAATCTTGGCTTATGGTATCCCAAGGGCTCATCTTTCACTCTACTTGGTTATTCCGATTCGGATTATGCCGGTTGCAAGGTAGAGAGAAAGAGTACATCCAGGACTTGCCAATTTCTTGGTAGGTCTTTGGTGTCTTGGAGTTCTAAGAAACAAAATTCCATTGCCCTATCCACCGCTGAAGCCGAGTATGTGGCAGCCGGCTCTTGTTGTGCCCAACTACTTTGGATGAAGCAAACCTTGAGAGACTTTGGTTAAACCTATCCAAGATTCCACTCTTATGTGACAATGAGGGTGCAATCAAGCTAGCCGATAACCCCGTAAACCATTCTCATACAAAGCACATAGACATCCGTCATCACTTTCTTAGAGATCACCAAGCCAAAGGAGATATCGCTGTTCAACATGTGAGAACCGAAAAACAGCTAGCCGATATCTTCACAAAGCCTCTAGATGAGTCAAGATTTTGTGCTTTGAGGCGTGAGCTCAATATCGTTCATTCTCGTAACATGGAATGACATCTCGCACACCTTGTTTGATTTAATATATTGAATAAAATTCATTGCCAAAATATTGTGTGCAAAAATTCAAAATCTATTTTTTTCTCAATTATGTATCCATTGCTTTGTATTGATTTCCTGAAATCTGGACATATATTGAGTCAGTTCGAATTCGCTATATGTTCACCATTTTTTTCACTGCTATGGCTGGAAATTGACCTATCGGAAGTTCTGATGGCCCTTGCCGAAAGTTCCGGTGGCGGTTCGTCGCGCGTATCCGCGCATCAGCATTTTGTTCCGGTCGTTGGGCGGAACTTCCGCCACCACCGGAAGTTCCGGTCGACTGGACTGGAAGTTCCAGCTAGCGCCCAGATCGTCCTTTAGTTCAAATTCCAGCCTCACTCCGCGCTGTCCTGTCCATACCGAAAGTTCCGGTCGTCCACACCAGAACTTCCGATCAGCCAAATGACCGCAGTAAAGGGGCCGCATGGTAAAACAAAAAATTCTCTCTTACATTTTCACTTTTCCCCTTCCTTTCCTTCCCCTGCCTACCCGACCCGCCCAGCCCGACTCGCTCGGAGCCGGCGTCGCCGCCCGCCGCCCCTCCGCCCCGATCTCCCTCCTCCTCCACCCATTCTAGAAACCCTTTGAGGGGGAGCTTGCCCTTGTCATGGAGATCACGTGGGATGTCTTGGTGACCGCTGGGAGTGCTTAGACGGTCTTGAATCGGCCTCTTTCCTTGGAGTAGCAAGGTATTATGGAGTTCTTGCCCGATCTCTCAATGTACCTCGCTCTAGGCCGTTTCCTCGTTCATGCTACTTGGATATAGTGTCTACATGATTTGTGAATGCATTTTGTGCAATTGCCATGGACGATTTTGTGTGGAGATGGGTGGAACGCACAATGCACAGTGCCACCGGAAGTTCCGGTCCTTGCCAACCGGAAGTTTCGACGGCACTGTTCACTGTCCGTCAGCTCAGCTCCCCTTGCTCGTTTTGATGCCGCATTCCATTATCATGTCTAAGACCTCCCTTGGCCCTTGTTTTGCAGTATGGCTGACCGTCATGCCAATCCCCACCGTGGTGCTCGTCCTCGTCCTCTAAGTTTGGGGGATGGCGAGGAAGAGCGTCCTCGTGGTGGTCGTCATCGTGGTTCTCGTCGTGGGGAGTCCTCTCAGCAGCAGCATGATAGTGAAGATGGTCCAAGAGTCTGCCCAGATCGCTCTTCAAGGCCATGTCGTCCTCTTCCTCATCGAGACCAAGTCCATGAGGTAGTTCCTCAGTCACCGCTTGACATTGAGGGGCGAGCAATTGATCCTGAGGTGGTTCGCAACTCACCTGTCTGTATTGGTTTGGCAATAGCCGGGCGTTAGCTTAACCGACATCCAACCAACAAGACTGCTCGCCTCCATCGGCCTCATGATCCTGATGATATGGTTTCAATGCGGGCCATCAATTATAAGGAACAAGCAAGGGATGTCCGTACCATGAGAAAAGAGAATCCTTTTCAGTGGACCAAATATGGGGCTGTGGATTATCGCTTTTGGTCTCAATTTCATAGAGATTATTATGCATCTATTTGCATGAAGGACAGCCCAAGGGGCCTTACTACCCCTATCATAAGGTTCCTACCCTTGCCTCCTTGGAAGGTCACAATAATTCTCAGATTAATGCTTTGATTGCTCAGCTCCAGGAGTGGCGCATTCTGCCACTTATGACCTTCAAGCATAATTGGAACATTGAGATTATCTGTGGCAGAACCTTCTAAATTATATGGCTCACACACACCTATCATTGACCTATCATTGTCCCCAAGACCTCTGACAGCCATGTATGTGTTCCATACAACTTAGAAAGCTCTGTCGGGTGCCCTGAAAGGACCCCGATTAAACCACTTTTAACTCATACCAGGATCAACAAAGGAGTAGCTGCAATATTATAACATTTATTATAAAATATACATCAGAGTGCGGAAGAATAATAAAATTAAATTTACAAAATATATGAATAAGTTGAATTTTTATAAACTTAACTTTAATTGCAGAAGCAGAGAAGAACTACAGAAGACAACTTAGGTAGAGCGCCTAAGTCGAGAGAGGACAACCAGATCACGTTGAGCCCACCGACATGAACTTGATTTGAACACCAATTAGCACCTGCAACAGGGGTTCAACAAACCCTGAGTACAAAAGTACTCAACAAGACTGACCCGACGAAAAAGAGAGGTGAAGACTCAGGAATGCAGGCTGCTGGGATAAGGTAAGGCTTGCAGGAGATAAGAAATTTTGCAGAAAAGCTTGAAAGAAAGAAAAGCTGTTTTGTTCAAGATCAAATGACCAACCAACTTCCTTCTTAAACCTTACTTATTATTCAAGTTGTTACTACGACGATGAACACCGATCGAGTCTTCTTCTCCGAGAAGCAACGGCGATTCGAATCCATTTTCATACCCAGCTGGGACCTAGGTTACTGATATGCAGGAGACTCTAACTCCTAAGCATAGCAGGTGAACCGATATATCAGGATAACAACCGCAGCCATATATCACCACATGATACACATGAGCACTTTGACCCAGTGTACCGATATACATGGGAATTTAAACCCACAATATAACACACTATGACATATGTGGGATCTCTGGCCCACTATAAGTCACTCCATGATATACCCAGCTACAACCATCAGTATATCACTTCATGCATGTGGATTTTCTAATTTCTCGATGTCACCAGTTCACCATCGACACGGGACCTAGGGCATCAACAGACGGAAACACTACAGAGGGACTTCGTTCCCAATGCAAGTTAGCCGTCCGGACTCGATTTATTAACTAAAAGCATGATTCCAACAGATAAAACCAATCTCATTTTTTTCATTCTTTTACCTCTGAACACTTAATTAATTAAGCAGGGCTAAGCATTACTACGCATCTTTTAGAACAGGTAACAAGGAATTATGGAAGTAAGACAGGTAATGCAGTTGGTGGGTTTTCACTCAACTCCTATTACTTAATGCAACATATAAAAAATTTAAGCGATAAAACTTTTATAAAATAGAATAGGGTTTGAATTCATCCGGGGCTTGCCTGTGTTGTAGAGAAGTTAGATTCCAAATGTCAGATTTGACATCAACTCTGTGGATCGACGATATCGACACCATGGATGGATGAACATTTTCAATACTTGTTCAACACGAACCTTCTCACTCTCGTATACACTACACGTATATAAAAGATATATGTTTTAGCATGATGGAATGTATGACATGATGCATGATGATACATGGACGAAAGCATAATAACTTAATTAACATGCCTTCACGATAAAGTTGCAAGCCAACCAAAACATTTTTACTAAGTTCATTAGGGTTAACTATATTATTTAAGAAAATTATGAAACACATGAAATAACGTTAATTAAGCCCTAATGACATGATCCAGGTAAGCGCAAACAATTAATTGAAGTGCCAAAGGTCATTAGGGTTAATGACCCAAGGTCATCAATCAACCCAAAAGTCAAGCAATTCCTATAATGATTAACTTAATCCCAAAAGTCAAGCATAAAATAAAGGCATAAAAATTAAAGTTATCTAATTAAGCTCAAAATTTTATTTTGAAAAGCTCTTGGTCTAATTAGATGGAAAAAAAATTTGAGAATTAAAAGCCAATTATTTTATTTATTAAAAATCATTGAAGGTCTATTTTTTTAATTAAAAGAGCTAATTTTAACTTATGCAAAAAGTACTCAAATTTGGCATTTCATATTTTTCCTAGGTAGATGACATCAAAAATAACACACACAAAAATTTTTAGAATTTTTAGAGCTATATATGAATTACTATGATTTTCTAAAGAAAATAGAATTTAAATCATTTTCTAAAAAAAGAAAAAGAAAAATCAGCACAGTGCTCCTGCGCTGACCGACGGCGGCGACGATTTTGACCGGCGATTGCTCACCGACGGCGAGGTCTCCGGCGACGAGCTTGGGCTCTACGGACTCAACACATCAAGACAAAGCTCCTGGGCTAGGTAACGCGGCGGCGGAGCGACGGCGGCACCCTCGTCGGCGGCTATGGCGGCGCGGCGGAGCTCGGGTGCGGCGGCAGGGCTCACCGGAGCAATTCCAGCGACGGCGAGGACACAGACAGATGCAGGACATCGACTCGGACGCGTTGGGCCAGAAGATGGAGCTACCCCTGGCTTCTAGCTCGGACGGCTACGCGCGCGGTGGAGCGGCAAGGTCGCGCCGATGGCGAGCCACGGTGACCGGCGTCTACGGCGCAAGGGAGGTAAAATTGAGGGCATGGACAGGTGCAGGAGCTCACGACGGGTCTAATGCGCACGCTATTGAAAGCTCGGAGTGGCGGAGTCGAGCTGTGGACGGCGGCGCTGATGGCGGCGGCGGCGCTCCGGCGGCAAGGACGGTGCTTCCTGTGCACCATCAGTCCGACCAAGAGGCGCATAAGGGGCAACGAAGCACGGAGAACATGATGAGAGGGTTAAAGGTAAAATATTTTCCACCTTGGCGGCGGTGGACGGCGAGGAAGCTCGCGGCGGCTCGGCAACCGGTCGCGAGGAAGACGACGTCGTGCGGGCGGCTCGGGCGGGGAGAGCGGGCACGAACTAGCTCAATCGAATTGCAAGGTCAAGGCGGAGCTTCAGGCAAGATGAAGTGAGCAGAGATGGAGCGACAGTGGCGAATTTGGACGGCGGAGCAAGGTCGTCGGCGGCGGCGGCAGGGAGAAGAAGAAGAAGTCGGCCACGGCCGACCTATTTATAGGGCAGGGGCGATGTATGGACGGGCGACACGACGACGATGAAGCTTCACGCGTCCATGAGCGCGCTGGCGGCCGAGCATGTGCAGCGGTGGACGGCGGCGTGGCTTAAGAAGCCGGCGATGGCGGCCGTCGATAGGTCTCGGTGCTGTTCAAGAAAATTACAGAATTGCCACTCGTTTGAAATTACAAATTACTCCAAAATTTATATAAGAACTTGAAAATCTCCAAAAATATCATTTGCATAACTTTTCAAGAGCTACACTTTTCCTGTAACTGGCATCCTCAAATTCTGTTTGGATTTTGAAATATGAATTCAAATTCAAAAAGGGAATAAAACCCTAGAAACAAATATTTGAAATTACTTTTGATTTTTCAATAAAACTTGAAAATCTTAAAAACTATGAAATGTTTAACATTTCAAACCAAAGCTTTTTTATATACAAATTTTTCCAAAATTATGCATAATTTTTGAATTATGGTTTTAAAATCAAAAGAGGACAATTGCTTGAAAACTATATTTTCAAATTCATTTGAAATTCTCTTTTGGAACTTGAAAAACTTTGAATACTAACTTTGTAGCTCTTGTCTAGATCTACAAACTATATTTTTAGAGTATCCCCAAATTCCTTATAGATTTTGAATTACAAAAAAGGGGATAAAACTAGGTTTTGAAATAAAGGGTTTTTAAAACCGAATTCAAACTCGATTTAGTTTCTAACTTAATTGGTTGGTCATTAGTGATCACAAACATCATCCAAGGATATTTTTAGGTCAATGACCCAATGACACCCTTGGTTGACCAAGTTGACTTTTGAAAAATATTTTTAATATTGCCCCAATTTGAATTTAAACTTGAATTACCCAACTTGAAGCAAGTTTTGGGAACCCAATTTCAAAGTCAAACTTGGAGCCAAATTTTTAATTGTTGCTCTTGAACTTATCCCCTACACATGACTCAAGAGTAAAGCATGACTTTACACCTTAATCCATATAGGGCATAAATCAAGGATTGAAAGTGACATTAAAATTTAGGGTTTTATGAGTTCATGCGACACAACAGTTTAGAAACACAAGCAACCTATGAAATGTAAACTTATTTTAGTTGATACATATCAAGATTGATCTAATATAAACATCAAGCAAAGCACAAGGTAACAAGATGGATTTTAGGTTGTTCTATAAACTTGTAGAAATACATAAAATGACAAGAAACTTTACATAAACAGAAAACATCATCATTTCATGTATAAAACTAAGCATCACATAAAAGATATCATTAAAACATGAATGCATTCACGCCATGATGCCCAATGATTATTCTTGATAACGCACTTGATCAATTTTTAGTTGTCATTAACTTCTAGGATGTTAAAATCTTACCCCCTTAAAGAAATCTCGTCCCGAGATTTCGGAGCAACAAGATCCCGTGGGGTAAGTAATGGAAAAGGAAATGTGTCAAGCAATATAACTTGACAAAAATTCATTAAACAACAAGGAGCGATTCAAGAGTTACAACCAAGATATGCAAAAGGTTGCAACTAATAAGGTATCTAGATTTTTAATGAAGCTTAATTAAGGATTCACAGGATAGGTTCAAAGAGTAGGGTACGTTAATTGCAAAGCTATAGTAGCATCATGTACATAAACCTCTATCCTGCGCGCACCCAGTAGAAACTTGTGTGCCTGGGTCACACAAGAGACTCTAGGTTTCATCATGGTACTAGGGTTACGAAACACGACACCACTATAGGGCACAACATGAGTAACCCATGTCTCACAAGATTGAGAATGTAACTGAGAGTTTAGAGTTGGTCATAATCACAAGACGTTTAGGAACTCAAAGAACAACTTTGAATCCCTAAGGAGTGTTCAAGGAGTAAGAACGCATAAATTGTGAACAATAATGGTTCAGGAGCACTGACTACGATACCAGTGTGTGCCCTGGTAAAAATTCATGTGATCAAAAATCACAGGAGATCCCAGGTTGTCACGGCACCATAGTCACGGGTCGAGACACCACTACAGAACACAATCAAGGTAACTCTCGAACAATATTTATTGGATATCAAGGTCAAGAGAGTGACATGAGCAAGGAATGAAATCACTCTTATTGTGAACTATAAGTTATCATGACCATAGACCTGGATAACGGCGAACACCCAGTAGTAACACCACACAGGTGACCCCAGATTTCAACGATGTTTCCAAGTCATTTCATGGTATCTTAGAGGACACAGTCAAAGTGATATTCGAGCAAGATATTCATCGCCTTACGATGTTAAGGAGGTAGCATGTATCAGAGTTGAAAAGAATTAAGGTGTGACACATACTTAACAAAAGAATCAAGGAATCGTACCAGGTTTGAGTTTTTAAGGTAATAGTGTATATCAAGGTATATCCATAAATTCCTAAGGACCAGGAACTTATGAACTAAAAGATTATCAATAGGAAAACAAAACCTGGTGGAGGATGAGATTCATCGATAGAACACTACAAAGAACAATAGTTGCTCCTAGAATATAAGGAGGAAGTTTTTAATTATCATATTATCATGTTATGCATGATATGCGATATGCTCGTCCTATACATCCTTTCAACGTTAGAAGCACTTCGTCTTCATCATGTTAGTATATATATAGGGCTTTCTACTATACACCATCTTCACTACGCCAGAGCAACTGTTGAATCACTTTAGTAGAGCCTTGGCAATGAAATCGACTCTCCAAGGAAGCATGATCACCGTTTGCGTCGTTTGGAGGATCAGGCACATCTTCCTCCTGAGTCCCCTCTCCGTACCTTTTGGAATCCCTATACGGAGTGGGATGCTATGCATGGGGTCTCTACTGGTGGTGCTTCTCAGTCTGGCCATGTTGGTCAAGAGCACCAGTTTTCTGCTCCAGAGGGTGGTGCTGGACTGGAGGGCTTTGCAGGACAAGCGCAGGACTTCTCTATTCACGAGGGTGTTTCTCCTCATGGTCATGCTTCGTATGCCCTTACTCTTCCTGCTGGCTACTCCTTTGAGGACACGGATCAGGGTAGCTCCTATGGTTTCTTTGATGAGGCTGATGAGATCACTCGGACTTCTACCTTTGTTCCTCCTGATCAGGCTGGCACTTCTTCAGTACTGTTTGGCAGGAGCCGCTACTCCTACCATATCGACCCCGAGTACGATATGATGCCTTCTAGTCATTGTTGCTGTCCTTGGAGCTTCATGGTGCCTACCCTTTTTGGCATTTGATGCCAAAGGGGGAGTGTTAGGATTTATTATGATGTAATAGGATAGCTATCTATTCGGTTATGTAAAATAACTCTATGTGGTGAACTATGTAGTGAATTATGAACTATGTGTGTGATGAATGGTTGTAGGCTAAACACTTATGCTTATTTGATATATCATGATATGATGGCCTATATTTGATATTGTGATGTTGATTGTTGTTTTTAGAATGGTTATGTTGTTATTAAGTCTTTTTCTTTCTTGCATAACCATTTATTTTCTTTTAATTGTATCTTTGTGATATATCTTGTCATAAGCATCACGGATCATTACTGTTACACACATCTTTTAGGCACCCCACGGATTACAAAATTTAGGGGGAGCTTGTTCTAAATTATGTTGTCTTGATTTTATTCAAGATTTGAAATTCGAAATCCTATGCATACATTTAGGGGGAGCTCTCCATAAAATTTGGGATTCAAAAGCTTTAATTCTTTCAATTTATTGTAAGCCTAAGTTGGTTGTCATCAATTACAAAAAGGGGGAGTTTGTAAGTGCATTCGTCTCCGAAGTGGGTTTTGGATAATTAATGACAATCAAATTAGGGGACTAACAAGTTTATTTGAGTGTATTCACAGGTGTTAGTCCATTGAAATATTTAAATGAATATATTTGGTGATACAAACACCCCCAAAATTTCTATTGATGAAAGGCGCTTCAAGTCAATTGGCTTACTCTTTTATATTTAAAATTGAGTTATAGGAAACGCCGCACTATCAAGAGGGATGCAAATTAGACTAGCTAGACGTGGTCTACAAGTGCTCATGTTGGTTTAGCTATCACGTTTGAGAGACACCGTGCACTCACATTCACTTAAAATGTTTGCAGCTGGTGCACCCGAAGTTCTGGTCCAACGACCAGAAGTTCCGGTTGCACTATGCTTGCGAGCGACCGCGTGCAAGAAAGAGGTTCCGGCCTTGAAGTGGAAGTTCCGACTAGGACCGAAAGTTCTGGTACCCAGACCGGAAGTTCCGGTAGTGCTTTTTCCAGGAGCAACTGTGTGCGAGTATTAGGTTCCGGCCTCCGGCCGGAAGTTCCGGTGTTCGGACCAGAAGTTCCGGTCATCCAGATGTGAGTGTTGACTTTCTATTCCCCAACGGTCGAATCTCAAATTAACCAAAAGTTTCGATGGTTCCACCAGAAGTTCTGGTAGTGCATCTGAGGCTGAGTATATATATTTTCTCACCTCCTTTTCTCTCTCCCTGGCCCATTCTATTCAAAATGCCCAAGCTTTGCCAAACTCTCCTGTGAGCTGAACTCGCCCACTCTCTCTTCCCCCCTTTGCTTCCAAGCTTCAATCTTCTATTGTTTGAGCTAGGGACGTGAGATTTGAGAGCGGGAGCATCGATTGTTGACTTGAGCACTTATCTTCCTCGTCTTGCTGGTGTGGTTTGCATTTATTACTCTTGGGTTCTTTGAGCCCTAGCCGGCTAGGCATTCTTCGTGGCTGCCTGTGTTGATTCATTTGTGAGGGTAACCTGAAGTGTTTGTATTACCCCTTATTCTTAGTGGATATCTCGAGTTTACCTTTGTGGTTGCTTGAGGGAGGAAACCTTTGTGGTAACCTCAACAACGAGGACGTAGAAATCACAACTCATTTCACTCTGATTTCATAGCTCAATAGGGCACCGGAAGTTCTGGTTGGTTTGCATCGAAAGTTCCGGTAGGTATTTAACTTTCGCATTTCAAGTTTGTGAGTTTCAGGATTCTCAAACAGGCCTATTCACCCCCCTAGGCCATTTAGGTCCTTTCAAGCAGTACATGTAGGTTTAGGCAACTAGTAGGACATTATCAGGAGTAGAAGTGAAATGCAATGACATTAGTACCTTGATGTGGCCAAGGTAGTGCTCATGGTCAAGCATGATAGCATTGCAATGTTCATCCCAAAGGGCACCACTAAGGTCCTTGAGCTTGGACACTTTAGCCCACTTCTGCCTCCACTTCCTCAAGTGGTTGTACACTTGAGTTTGGGTCACAACCTCACCACACCAGTCCTTGAGGGCTTTGGCCACAAGAGTCACATCCTTGTCCTTGAAAACCTTGTCTAGCCTGCTACCATCAGTCACTAGTGTAGCCATCCTCCTAAGCACAAAACCAGAGGTGTTGTTGGACCACCTCATGGCTCTAGCAGCACCAGCCACTACTAGAGGAACCTCAACAGCGGGAGTAGCCTGTGCTGCAACTGGAGTTGCACTAGGACCAGTACCAGGTGCCACTTAGGCATCAGCACCAGCCCCAGTGGCAGCTACAACAGGAGCACCATGCCCCCCACTGATCAGCTCATCCATGACATCAGACATACCAACTGGGATTGAGGCCATCCTAGGACTGATGTTTAAACATACCACAAAATGAATGACCAACAACAATGTTCAATAATTAGTCACAAGTACTGGACAACAGCAGCAAATGAAAGACAAATACAGATTCATGAAAACAAAGAATTAATGGAGAAATAGGTGGTCTCAGCCTTGTCCATGAAATTATTACATCACAAATGTCACAAACATGAGTTCCATAGCAAGGTAGACAAACTGAATTCAAGTTCAAATTACATGCACCATCAAATAAGATTATTTCCCCTTCCAGCCCACATAACATTGCAGATGGCATGCCTCTGAGCAACCATGTCCATGGAGTCAAGATGTGCAGGGGATAGGTCATGTGGATCAGGTGGGGTGCCAGTGAAACCATCCTCAGCAGGCACTACTTCATCAATACCAAAACCTAGGATCCATTTGTGCAAAATGGCACAGGCAACCATAAGCTTGACTTGTGTCCTGTACTTGTGGAAGGGCTTGTTGTCCAAGATCCTAAACCTGCCCTTGAGTGCACCTATAGCCCTCTCCACTGTGACCCTAAGTGCTGAGTGTCTTAAGTTGAAAAGCTCCCTAGCATTGGTGGGTCTGTTCCTAGGCCCATACTCAGACAAATAGTACCTCACTCCCCTGTATGATGGTAAGAAGCCAGGCTTGCATGCATACCTAGCATCTACTAAGCAAAATTTACCTATAATTGACATCTAAGTGTGAGACTCTGTGCCATTGATTCAATAATGTAATTTTAATCTGCACTATGTTAATTTGTGCAATTACCTTTAGGAACATGAAACCCATCTTCCCTAGCTATGGCATCTGCCAAGATAGTTGCATCATTGGCAGATCCCTCCTAGCCAGCTAGGACATAAATAATTCACAGCTACCATGACATTTTGAGTGGGGTCCTTTTTTCTACCCCTGAAAACAGCTTGCCTCCTCCTACGTACCCTGGCCAGGAAATGTGTGCCATCTATAAAGCCAATGCAGTCCTAAAATAGTGGTGTAAGATATTGGATCATGTAAAATTCAACTAAAGAACCCAAGCTAAACAATTACCTTCAAATATGGATTCCATCTAGGGTTCCCAAGAATCTTAGGGTGAGTGGATGTGCTAGGTGCCTTGATCATTTCATTCCTAAGCTCACCAACAGCATACAAGACCTAGTGGAAGTGTCTGTGCACAGTTTGGATGGACCTGCTAAAAGACTAGTGGACAACTCTTAACCTTTGGTTGTGGCCTACAACATGCAAGAACATGGCAACCTGCTCCTCTACTGATATCCCCTCCCTATCAGTTACCAGGCTCCTCTCTCTAAAGTGTTAAGTAACCAAAAAAAGGCAGCTCTCATCATCCTAATCATGGAAATGCACTCACTATCAGTGGAACTATGAATCATTTGCACTGTCCTAATTCTGTGCTGCTCATTTTCATCTCTAATAACTACAAGTGCAGCTGGGTCAAGCTGTGATGTTTCATCAGGTTCAGGGCTTTTTCTTTTCAGCCTAGTGGAGACAAAGGAAACCATGACAACAGTCAAGACAAATGCCTGCCTACAGAGCATCTGACTGCTCAATGAGGGATCCATCTACAAGCATATAACAATGAAATAGGAATACAGTTCATCAGACCCTGCTAGGCCTCAACATGCAAGTGAATTGAAATGAAAAGGAGTAATGCACGGCTACATCATAGATGCCTCCCAGTGCACATAAAGACCACATCTTAGAAAATAATTGCAAAGCATAGACTTTCATGTACACATGACAGTACCAATGAAAAACAAATCAACAAAACCATCAGGTAGCAAACATTACTGAACCCATGGAGCATTAGGTACGAAATGAAAATAGAACAAGAACAAACTCAGGTATGAAAACCTAACAGCATGCACATAAAGGAACAAGAAAGCAGTGGGGGTGCATTTCACCTTGGGCTCGGGGTCGAACCAAGCAAGACATAGTAGATCTGGAAGTAGAGGAACAAGATCTGCTAGTAGACGAAGCAGATGTGGAAGTAGATGATGCAGGACAGGCTCAAGTCAAAGCAGTCGGGGACGGAGAAGAAGATGAACAACAATGCCTTGGAGTCCTGGAAGCAGCAACCAGAGTAGCGTCACAGCCAACCCCAACGAAGACAGAGATCTCCGCCGCCGTCAAGCACTCACCTGACCACCGGTATCTTACGAGGGAGCTGGAAGGTGAACGGGAGGAAGAAGAAGATGGAGGGGGAGGGGAAGCCCTCATAAAGGCGTGAGGTCGTCGGCGGATTTCGCTTGGCGCACGGCGGATTCCCCTTCGCGCGCGGCAGCAAAACGCGCGAGGAAGTTTCACCTTCCCGTGTGAGCCCGCCAGTGCCACCCCAAAATCGCCCACCGCCGCCCCGAAATCGCCAGTGAGCACCACGCGCAACCGAGCTCTAGAGAAACGACCCCCGAAAAACCACCCACCGCCGCCCCGAAATCGCCAGCGAGCACCGCGCGCGGCCGAGCTCTAGAGAAACGAACCCTAGCAGCGTTTCTCCGGGGCCAGGCCCGGCGTCGTTTTAGCATGGGGGGAGTCGGGCTGGAATTTGGGCCAGGTCCGCAAACACGGTGACCTGGCCCCCGCGGGCGCAATTTGGCCCATGGGCCACCCCCGCAAACGCGCCCATAGTGTCAGAGGAAGTCTTAGGAGGACGACAGGAGGAGGAAGGGTGTTTCTATTATTTTTCCATCTATTAGCTGCTATTATTTTCTAATTTGGTCCAACTACAGAGATATAATTATTATGTAGACTAGAAGTTCAGCTAACAATTAGCTATCTATACTTGTTTGGATCTAAAGGAGATAATTATTACTCCCTCCATTCCAAATTAAAGTCATTTTGACTTTTTCGGTGCATGTATTTTGCTATGTACCTAAATAAATAATATGTTTAGGTACATAGCAAAATGCATGTATAAAAAAGTTAAACTGAATTGTAATTTGAAATAGAAGGAGTAGCAGATAACTACTATCTACGTCTATCCAAATAGGGTCTGATCCAGGTTTTAGATGGTGTGACCGTCCAAAATTTCAAATCACTGGATCTGAATGAGAAATCACCACAGCATGCTGAGACTATTGGCACTCTTCATTCTCTATATCTCAACTCTAAAAGAAATATTCTATCCTAGTCAGCGACATTCTTTTCTCTATACAATTTTCTCCCGCACTCATCCATCCTCTAAATCTCTACTCCATAGCAATGGGGCCTATGTGTCAGTGTTTTTCCTTTTTTCCACTGGGCGCCCTCCTCCCCATTCTCTCTCCCTCCCGCCCCTGTTCTCCCGTGACGCGCATAGAGGTCGCCTGCACGCCTGGCGGCGGAGCGAGCCCGCTCGGCCCGGTGCCACCGCCGCCGCCACTTGGATTGGCTGGGATTCACCGCACCGCCGGAGCAGAGCTTTGGCGAGCTCCTGCCTTTCACGGCCTCCGGCGAGCTCCTGCCTCCTCCCTGTTCGGCGCGAGTGGGCAGGCGGGGCAGGGTGGACGGCGCGCGGTGGATGAGAACATCCATGAGGAGGTGGCGCGGCACCCGGCCCCGAAGCAGGGCCTCTCCGCGTGGTACGAGGCCGCGATGGAGGCCGACAGCGGCCATGGCGGAGCTGCGGCACTCGACGGTGGCGTGCGTCCACATCTCCGTGGCATCGTTCCCCATCCTCGCCTCCCCCTCCATCTGTGGCAACCGCTGCGGCGACAGCAGCGGCGACGACGATGACAACGGCAAGGACGCCCACCGCTCGTCCCCACTCCCTTCCCTCTCCCGCGCCGAGGTGGGACCCAGCCATCCTTTAGCGCGCGCCCAGTATCACCGGAAATTTGGCGCATGGGCGCGAGGATGGCGCATGCGCACGACGGATAGCACACCCCACTGTACGGCGTTTTTACGCTATATGCCTTTACCGATGCGTTTACAGCATCCCAGGTAGTCTGAGGCAGCAGCGCAGACGGGCATCCGCTAGGATGCACGCAGGCTGGCTCGCACGTGCCTCCTAGTCCGGCCCAAAAAATAATCTGATGCAGCCACACTAACACTTTCCAGAATTTTTTTATTTTTAATTTTTTTAAAAAAAAATTTACAAAAATAATCGGCCGTTTCAAAAAATGACAGAACTAGTCGTCTACAGTGGGCGTTTTTTAAAAAACGCCCACTGTCTGGGCGTTTTTCGTGACGTGGCAAACGGCTGGCCGGCGCCGGTGCCGGCGTTTGCGGGCGGCCCCCTGGCGGCCAAAAAACGCCTACTGTGTGGGCGTTTTTTGGCGAACAGGGGGCCGCCTGCAAAAGAGCGCGGCCGGCCGTGCCTGTTTTTTCGGGCGGGCCCTGTGGCAGTAAAAAACGCCCACACAGTGGGCGTTTTTTCCTGTCCAGGGGGCCGCCTGCAAAACAGGCGAGGCCGGCCGCGCTCTTTTGCAGGCGGCCCCCTTGGCGCCAAAAAACGCCCACACAGTGGGCGTTTTTGGCCAACTGGGGGCCGCCTGCAAAACAGGCGAGGCTGGCCGTGCACTTTTGCAGGCGGCCCCCTGGCCGCCAAAAAACGCCCACACAGTGGGCGTTTTTTGGCCGCCAGCTATATATACCCAGCCCCCCCTCAGATTTTCATTATATTCACTAAAATTTTCAGAAAAAAAGGAAGAAGAGAGGAGGGAGGAGAAGGAAGTAACGGCGAAGCCCTGCCAGTTTGAGACCTCGGCTTTTAGGTAAGTTTCTTATACATTACAGGTCTGTTGCTATGCATTAGTACAATATAATGTGCACTAGAGTTGTTTAGTTTTTAGTTGACTCTGGGTAGATCTGTGAGTAGTATGTATATTAGATCTATAAATAATGATGTTTCTTTTATGATTTAAACAATGGATTGCATGATTTGAAATATGACGAATATCGTATTTTCTCTGAATAGATATGCAAAACTTATGGCGGACGGAGTTTTGGAAAAAACGAGGTCGCCCTAGAGAATTGTATCCCGACGTGTCTAGCAAGGATGCTCTTGTTCCTCCTGCAGTCCCTGTCCCAAATTGTGACTGTGGAGAACCGGCTGATATTGGCCAATCTCGCCATGAGGACACAGCTGCCCGTTGCTACTACACATGCGGTGGATTCAATGTAAGTAATTGCACCTCTGTCATTGCGCCTTTATTCATTGCTAGTAATTGCGGCTCTTGCATCTCTAACAATGTCGTTAGCAATCATGTTTTGTAGGCCCATGAGCGGTGCTTTTTCTTTCAGTGGATTGACGGTCCAGACAAATTCGACCCAAGGTATCTCCAGTTTGACGAATGGTGGAAAGGGAAGCATAATCCACCTGATCAATTCGAGCGGTGGGTGGCACCTCCCCCTGACCCCCCCAATGACAGACGAGGAGAAGAAAATAGCCCAATTGAGACGGCTTGAATCTCCGCCTCGTTGCAAATGCGGAGATTATTCTGTAATAAGTTCAGATAGGCCTAACGAGTTCGAATGTCCTAACCCCGCCGGAGTAAGTGCAAATTGTATGCGGTCATGGCTTTCTTAGTATTTGTGCATGTACTAACATTTTACATTGTAGGGTGGGTATACCTTGTTGCGGAAGTGTAACTTCAGGGAGTGGCTGTGGGGTCCAAAGAACAAATGGCCGGATCCGAAGGTGGACAAGAAGAGAAAAGTGGTTACCCCTAAGCCTCCTGTGTTGTGCAAATGTGGTGTCGAAGCGCAGTATGGCCTACTACCATCGGAGCTTGGAATAGGCTATTGGTGCGGCTATATGGTTGATTACAATGAGGTCCTTTTGTTGCACTTGTTGCTCACTTGATATCCAAGCTTTTTGTATTTGCTGACTTTAAATTGTTCCGTTTGATCACAGAGCCTTAGAAAATGCAAGTGGGAGGTTTTTGCCCATGTTGAAGACCGCAGGGAATACATGGACACACTGAAGCAAAAGCAAGTAATGGACCTGAAGTTCAGGTCTGGTACTCAGCTTGTGGACAACTACATTAAGATGCGGAAGCGAGCGCAGGTTGACTATGCCCGACGATTGCGTGTCCAAACCCCAAGTGCTGCTCGGTGGAAGAAAGACTGTGATGCATGGAAAAAGAAGAGAGAAGAGGAAGCATCCTTGCATGCGAGGGAGGAGATGAAGGAGGCCGAAAAGAGGAGTGCTGATGTGAAGATGAAGCAGAAGATGACGGAGGCGGAGATGCCGATGAACGACGAGGACGAGGAGTATGATGAAGCGTTCACCCAAGCCCTCGATGACTTGGAGGCCGCTTACTATAAAAAAAGGAAGAAGAGGAGTATGATGAAGCGTTCACCCAAGCCGTTGATGACTTGGAGGCCGCTTACTACAAAAAAAAGGAAGAAGAGGCCAACGCAGCTGAGCGTAGCCGTACCAATGAGTTTGTGGGAGAGGATAGTGGTTTTGAAGATGAAGACTTGCTTCCCGGTTATGTTTCGGATTATTAGGGTCGTTTTGTTAGATGAATTCGGATTAGTAGCTCATCGCCCTAGCGGACCTATAATTTTATTGTAATAAACTGTTTCCGTGACTTTTAACTGTGCTGTAATGGACTATTATAACGGATGTAATGCAAGCATGTAAGGGTTTAGGGTTTAGGGTAAATTTTTTAGGGTTTAGGGTTTTTAGGGTTTAGGGTTTAAGGTTTTTTGGGTTTAGGGTTTTTAAGGTTTAGGGTTTAAGGTTTAGGATAAATTTTAACAAAAGAATAATGCGTATCATACATGAAGACAGTAATTACATCGTACAGGGTACTACTGTCCCGGAGCCTGTCCCTGCCCCTGCCCCCTACCCCTCTTCGGCCTCCTCGGTCGCACGTGCCCCGACGAGTAGGTGTAGCGATCCGGTGGAACACCTCGAGTCGCGCGGACGTCCTGCATTGGAGTCATCTGTGATAACTCCTACGTGTAGGGCGGAGGTGCTCCTGCAAGCTGTGAGGGGCCGATCTCGACCTCCTCGTCGCTGATCGATGCGTCAGTGGGGGGGGTCATTAGGTAGTCGGTAGGTCCGCGACGAGGTGCCGGCTCCCTGGCCCGACGTCGAAGCTGCTCCCTGCGCGGAGGTACCCAGGACTCCCCAGGCTGCTCCCTGAGCGGAGGTACCCAATCCATGGGGCGAAGGCCAGGCTCCCCAGCCTGCTCCCTGAGCGGAGGAACCCTCACCATGGGCCGACGAGCTGGGTGGAGCATGAGTGAAGTGCCTAGATGCCTCTGCTCCGTGCACCGAGGACCCCCTCCGGAGGAACGAAGGTACAGCGTAGTGAACGCTGTGAAAGGTGTCGTCGTAAGTCACACAGTCATCCATATTAGGAAAACATAGGTAGACGAGGTGGGGTACACGGAGTTACCTCTGTTCTGGGGTGCAGGAGGACGTGCTGTGGGTGCCGGTGCAGGAATTTGAGGCGCTGTGTCGTTGGTCCAACAAGTGAGAGCCCTCATCACGGATCTAAGCGTCGTACGCATCCGCGTGTACGAGGTGTGCTGCTCGTCGACTGTCAACGCCAAGCCACCCTCCAAGCGGCGACACACGGAGTCCATCTCCGTGTAAAGTAGTTGCGTACCATCGACCTAATTTCAGTTTGAAGTTACATGAAAGATATACGTAATGAAGTACTGATATATATGAGAGATTCAAGTACTCACCGCACGGAAGTAATCCTGATCACGGTGCACAGGGTAAGTGTCACGCACGACGGCGACGTGTGGCTGCTGCTCTGGAGGAACGAAGGTGACACGTGTGCGGGTACGAGGCTGGTACCACCGGAGGTACATCATGTACAAGTCCTCGGTGTGGGGGCGGTACTCATCAATGACGTCCTCTGTGGCAAGCAACCAATCGTCCACGTATGGCTGCAGACGTGGAACCCATAAGTTGCCGCCGACCTGTCCCCTCCGAGTCAGCCTGAACACAAATTTAAGTAAGACATGTCTACTGCGATTAATTTTTCAAAGTCAGTTGTTAGTAGTACTTACCTATGAGCATCTGCAGGGACGGTACGGATGATAGGGACGGGGGACGGCTGCATGAGACCGAACTGGCGCAAAACACGCCCTGGGCAGTGCGGTTCGACGAAGATGTCGAACACCATCGGTCGGAGCGTCAGCCAGAAGGCCTGGTCACGTGTGCACAACGTGGACAGCCCAAGGGGAGCTCGTGCGTGGATAGCCTCCTGGCTGTAAGGCTCCCAGATCACGTCGGTCGGCTGTATCCTGTCGAACTCCAGCATAAACTCATTGTACGACCGCGTGACCTGCATATGTGCCCATCGTCGCTGAAATATAACAATAAATGGGTTAGAAGGTACGATACGAATTAACTATATACGTCAGCTAGGAACACGAACCTGACGACGGCACCAGACTGTACCCATGGTGGGGTAGTCCTCAGGCGGAACCTGCAAGTACAGGTCCTCCTCGTAGGCGGTGTGATCCACCACAGGTCGACCAATCGTGAACCGTTCAGCTGCCCATAGCTGTAGAAGGAGGGGGCAACCAGTGAGCAAAGAATTTGTTTCTATCTTAGTACACGCTTCGCAAAGCCCCCTGTACATCGCCACCAGTACGGCAGATCCCCAGCTCCACTGTGGCACTGCTCCCTCGTCAGCATCAGCGATCGCGCGCGCATAGGGGATCATGACCTTGTCGACGGCATGTCCCGCGCTGCTGGTGAACATGACCCAGCCAAAAAGCCACAACAAGTAGGCCTCCAAGCTCCGTTGCACAGAGTACACGTCAGCCTCTGGGTGTAGCTGATCGGACTGAAAAAGATATAGTTAATAAAGTTGAGTAGAACTGTAAATTGATTGATAAAATTCTTTTAAATTAGGCCTTACGGTAAACTGCATGAGCCACTGCTGCGATGGGCCCATGGTCGTGTACGGAGGGAAGCTGCTCAAAGCTGGAAGTGCAGGGTGACGCTGTACGTGGCCGAAGCGGGCCATCATGTCATCTCGCCAATCATGAAGTCCGTCGACTGGCCCAACGGCATCGCCAGCGAGGGGAAGGCCAAGCAAGAACGCAACGTCCTGAAGCATCGGTGCGACCTCCCTGCACAGCAGGTGGAACGTGTGTGTCTCCGGCCTCCATCGGTCGACCAGGGCTGCTAGAAGAGACCTATCGAAACTCCACCTCCTCGTCTCATCGGCCTCACCAGCTCGAGCCTCTATAAGACGACACAACGGGAGGAGGCCTGCCTCATGTAACCTGCACATAAAAATTTTATGTTATTAAGAAGCCATGTGTACTTAATTGGGAGAATTGAAAGAATCAACGGATACCTGGAACAGAACCGAGGGTCCACTGAAAGTAGACGTCTGGACGGTCGCGGTCGAAGTACGGGCAGATTGGCGTTCTGCACCGCAATACGGTACGAGCGGTGGTGCAGATCGATCCCTCGATCTAGCAGCTCCGGTGTGTCGTCGGCCATCCCTGCATGATAATATCACAGTTAACACATATCATACATGCAAATAGAAAGTGAAAAAGTATACAACAATAAATTTAAGATACAACAACAAATGATCGAATTTGAAACATAAAGACTGCACATACAACATGTAACAGAAATATATTCAAATACAAGACTGAGATTATGAACATTACATCCGGAATATAGGTTGAAACAATAAGTTTGTTCACTCCAGTTACAACAAAGCAAAAACCGTACATTACATAATCTTAACCAAGCTCTCTACACATCACTACACGACCGAACCATGAGGCACGCGTGCACGCCTTGGCCTGGTGGGCCTAGAAGTTGTCCCTTCTCCTGTTGGCGGGGTACCATCCAATCTGGATCCTGATGGCGGGGCTTCTGCTGTTGTGGCCATGTCTGAGTCCTTGGGGCACTTCTTGTAAGTATGTCCTTCCTTGTCGCATTTGCTGCAACGTGTGTACCTTCCACCTGCTTCGGACTCATCCATGGCGTTTCGAATACGTCTTGTCTTCCGACGCCCAGCCTTGTCTCTGATCTTACTTGGGTCTGGAATATAGGTAGGTTACGGTACTGTATCTGTAAAATTCCCCGCTATGCCAAAACCATAAATTTCATGTGACCATGTATGCAATATGGCTTCCTTGGTGAAATAGGGAGATACAAAAGTATGATCAAGTATTCCACACTCCGAGCTCGCTGCAATAACATGGGAACATGGTTTGTGGTAGAGTCTTGGCTTGTGGCACGTGCATGCGCAATACCCATCCTCTCTAAGTATGCATTCTTGCACAACTCTTCTTCTATATATTCCACGCTTGGCCTTATCAGCACACAAGATTTCAAATCAGTGCTCTCTAGTACCTTGAGTTATAACTCTATGCTCCTTTGCCTTCTTACGTTTTTCCTCCAGATAATTTGTCAGCATTTGTCCGAAGAAAACACCTCGCACTTGCATTGATAGGGCAGCGACTTGGTACCGGTCTCTGAAATATCTGCATGTTCCATACAGGATGAACTCAACAATGGCAACCAAGGGAAGGTCTCTAACACCACGCATCACCCAGTTGTAAACTTCAGCCAAATTAGTTGTCATAATACCAAACCGCGCTCCGCCGACATCATGCAGCAAAGACCACTTCTCCTTAGGCTCATTCTCTATCCAGTGCGAAAAATTTCTCACAGCAGATGCCGATCTCCTTCTGATGTTTGGACCATCTGTGGGCAGCGGTCCTAAGGACTCTGGACCATCCTCACCAACAGGTGCTGATCGGCTTGAGTGTTCTTCCATATGCTTCGTTGTGAGCTCGTCCAACCTCCTCCAAAGCTCGTTGAATTTTTTCTGTTGATTCTGTCTGCACAGCCTCTTGAATAGATCCATCAAGCTCTTGCACTTAAACTGCTTGTAAAAATTAGCACCCATGTGACGCATACACCACCGACTTTGAACATCTGGCCAATCTTTACCATATCCCATCTCTGCATCACCGTGCTTCAGATATTCAATTGCCCGAAGAAGGCTAGCGTGACGGTCATGAATTAGGCATACACCAGGCCTCATACCAACAATGCTAACCTTCACCTGCTTGAGAAACCAGTACCAACTATTGGTATTCTCGCTCTCCACAAAAGCGAATGCCAGTGGTAGAACTTGATT
>CM041643.1:14084195-14343712 GCA_023333625.1 Bothriochloa decipiens
GTCAACTAAAAACTAAACAACTCTAGTGCACATTATATTTTACTAATGCATAGCAACAGACCTGTAATGTATAAGAAACTTACCTAAAAGCCGAGGTCTCAAACTGGCAGGGCTTCGCCGTTACTTCCTTCTCCTCCCTCCTCTCTTCTTCCTTTTTTTCTGAAAATTTTAGTGAATATAATGAAAATCTGAGGGGGGGCTGGGTATATATAGCTGGCGGCCAAAAAACGCCCACTGTGTGGGCGTTTTTTGGCGGCCAGGGGGCCGCCTGCAAAAGTGCACGGCCGGCCTCGCCTGTTTTGCAGGCGGCCCCCAGGTGGCCAAAAAACGCCCACACAGTGGGCGTTTTTTGGCCGCCAGGGGGCCGCCCGCAAACGCCGGCACCGGCGCCAGCCGGCCGTTTGCCACGTCACAAAAAACGCCCAGACAGTGGGCGTTTTTTAAAAAACGCCCACTGTAGGCGACTAGTTCTGTCATTTTTTGAAACGGCCGATTATTTTTGTAAATTTTTTTTAAAAAAATAAAAAATAAAAAAAGTTCACACTTTGCACACCACACCTGGGCCATCCACGACGCGATGCTTCGCGCCGTTGGGTATCACGACCAGCCCACTTCGCCTCCCAGGGCATCCTCGAATTTTTTTTATTTTTAATTTTTTTTAAAAAAATTTACAATTTTAATTTTTTTGTTTCGAAACATGATAGAACTAGTCGTCCACAGTGGGCGTTTTTTAAAAAACGCCCACTGTGTGGCCGTTATATGTGACGTGGCACAGGGCCGGCCGCCGCCGGTGCGCGCTGTTTTACGGGCGGGCCTCGGAGCAGCTAAAAAACGCCCACTGTGTGGACGTTTTTTACGCGCCAGGGGGCCGCCTGCAAAAGGACGAGGTGACGGTTGCAAAAGGGCGAGGTGACAGTTGCCTCGCCCTTTTGCAGGCGGCCCCCTGGCGCGCAAAAAACGCCCACACAGTAGGCATTTTTTGGCTGCTCCGAGGCCCGCCCGTAAAACAGCGCGCACTTTTACAAGCGACCCCCTCGCCACCAAAAAACGCCCACGCAGTGGGCCGCCCGCAAAAGCCGGCCGCCGCCCCGCAAAAGCCGGCACCGGTGGCGGCCGGCCCTGTGCCACGTCACATATAACGCCCACACAGTGGGCGTTTTTTAAAAAACGCCCACCGTAGGCGACTAGTTCTGTCATATTTCGAAAAAAAAAATGAAAATTGTAAAAAAAAAATTTAAAAAAAATTAAAAATAAAAAAAGTCGGGCATCCTCGCCGGAGCTGGATTCAATAACTTTGTGAAGCAAAGTTACAACGTAACATTTCCTCAATCTCCACCCTCCAGCTGCCATCTGACGGCTACGGTGATTTCCAAGCCAGCACTATGCTTTCCAGCCCACGCCAAGTCCGCCAACAAACGCAATTCGGTCTTAGGAGTGCAAAATTAAATAAATTTAATTGAAACAAATATTATAATAATTTTACAGAGTATGCTACTATATAGTTTAAGCTCTTCTTATTATTTTGAAAGATAATTATAATAACAAAAGGAAACAATTCAATATTTTTGAAGGAAGAAAATGATCAAAGACAAATTAAATAACCTTGGCGGATAAAAAATAGTGTTGCACAATTTTCAATAATACATCTCATTAGTTCTCGCTAATCACTAGCATTAGATTTACAAGTAAACAAAACCTTCTCAGCCGATTCTAATTTGTTTTGTAAAATAAATCTCTGAACCGTCTAATATTAAGTGTTTAAATAAAGTAAATATAATGTGTTCCTATCACCAAATAAATATAAATACACAAGTAAGGTTATTAGACTAACCAAATATCTTGAACAAATGAATGTGGCATGTATTGGTGCTCTGAACCAAGAACTTCCAAACAGGAAAATGCTAAGTTCTACTAATGATTATAGCATTTATTTCACTTGAATTTATTTAATTTTGCACTTCTAAGACTGAACTCCTGCTGGTTGCTGGGATCTGCAGTCGAGTGAATTGCGTTTGTTGGCTACTTGGCGTGGGCTGGAAAGCAGGGTGCTTGGCTTGGATAGCCGTCAGATGGCAGCTGGAGTGTGGAGATTGAGGGAATCTCTACCAAACGAAATCCGCTGGGATTCGCGGGCGGTGGAGCGGGCCACGTCGCCTGTTAACTCGCAAACCGTCAGATCCGACGACCATGCAATATCCACCGTTGGATCGGGTATCATCACGGGTCGGACTCGCCGGGTCTTCGCCCAATTTCGCTGCGGACCCGAAACACTAGAACCTTCTCGCCCATCGACCATCCTCCCGTGCTCCTTCCCGGTCCCGACGCTCATCCTCCCGCAGGCTCGCGCCGCGCCTCCGCCGCCGCCGCTCCCGCCCGGTCCCGGCCATCTCGGCGCGGGCGGGGCCCCCAGCGACCCTGCAACCCCGGCGCGGCAGGCGGTACGGGCGGTGCGGCCGGAGCCATCACGGCGTGGATGGGGGCTGCGTCGCCCCAGCGGCCGCGACGACCGCGGGGTACGGGCGCGGCGGCTCCGGTGCCAGCCACCCCGTCGACCTCGGCCGCCCTAGCCCATCAATGCCGGGGAGATTGCCCCGCCCTGTTCCTGCTGAAGAGCCGGCCTCCCTCTCGTTCCGTCATCCCGACACCTACATGGCAGAGACCAACTGAAGTCGCGGCAGAGACCACCATCATATCAAATGCCGTGATAGACGATGTCAGCATGGAGGCTGCACACAACATATTTGATGAAATGCCCGTGAGGTATATCCTGATGAATGCAAACAGTGCTTGTTTCATCTTCGGTTCGTCTTTTATTAAATGCAAGTGCACAAGATGTGTTCATCTTTTACAAGGCTCTGAATATTTCATACATTCATTCATCATTGAGGTAAAATTTCTACCACACGTCCACACCCCTGTTGGAAGTGTAACAAGAGTTCAAGCTTAGGAGAAAGCTCCCACTCCATGATAGTGCCAGGAGTAGGGCTTCCAGAATTTAGCTTAAAGACCTGTTACTGCTGCAATAAGGTGCACCAAAATTACTTCTCCCTTTATTTTAAATGTGAAGCTAAAAGCACAATGAAAACAAATATAAGAGAGGACATTGCTGCATCCCAGTCGCAAGATATCTTCTTTTGCTTTCTGGACTGCACAATAGGGTTTAGAGAACTGGCATGCTTTATGATTCAAGGTATTCTGTATGCCATTTGGGAACCCTACTTATCTGAGGTAGTCAATTCAATTTGCTTCTCTCATTGACCATTTTGAAATAATCAATCATTCTGGCTGAATCCAAACTTATGCATATATATAGTATAGCGATTGACAAAATCTTACATTGACTCAGCATATCTCATACAAGTATATTTAACTAGCCATTTGGTCACTTTCTTAACTACAATATGCTAATGTACAAAGGTAGCTATGCTTCAACTGAACTGCAATTGGTTGGCAAAAAAAAAAAAAAAAAAAAAAAAAAAAAAAAAAAAAAAAAAAAAAACTGAACTGCAATTTTCTCTTTTTTTATATTATTTATTAAAATGTGATATCAGTTTTTTTCTATTCATAAAAGTCAAACCAAGCATTAATCTATTAACATGTTAGAAAGATACAGGCACAGCACTGCTGCAATCTCCTTTTGTTGTCCTATGTGAACTCTGAAATCTGTATATGTTAAGTACCGAATTTAGATCCTGCAGATCATATCATAGATAACATCATTAGCAATAGATAACTCCAGGTGACATAAATATTTAAAAGCCCTAAACAGTCTGTTACTTCTTTTACTTCATTTGTCTGCCATGGGCTTTCACAGGCTCAGCGTTGAGGGATTCTGCAGCTTCAGATACTTTGCAGGAATGCAAGTTCATGATTTCAGATTATGGCATGGTAAGTGGTAGAAACACAAGTTCAAGGTTTGAGATTGTACAATAACAAAAAAACATATAGAATTGAACATTCAGACTGCAAGATGCCACAAAACAAGGACTGCACGCTACACATCACGGACTGTACTGAAACTATTCCTTTCTTATTTCAGATGTATATATAGATTGATTGTTCTTTATGCCTTCCAAGGAAATGGTTTTCAGTTGTTATACACAGTTTGGCCTTTGTATGCCGCCCGTTCTACTGTCCTTGGAATAACAAAAACTGCAGCAAGAACCAATTTAATATTTCTTCTTTTTTGATTCACATATAAATATAATGTCACTTTATCTGATTGACAAATATAACGCATCGATGCAATGCCAATGCTTGCCAGTTACATATACTCATCGTTACTATATAAGCATAGAGAGCCATACTTAGTTTGCCACTGAATGAGTGTCATTTAACGATTCACATTGTGGGAATAATATAAACTCTCACTGGCATTACAACGAGTTACTAGCCTTGCAATACAGTTCGGCGAGCCCTGCAACACAGTTCCTTAGCAGGCTATCTAAGCTGCCGGGCCGGCTCCTACCAATCCCATGCATCAACAAACGGAGGAAGAAAAGGATTCCGCCACCCAGCCAAGCACCGCGACGAAGCCGCCGCCTGGCTGGTTTGGGAGTACCAGGAACGGAGGCCTGTCCTGGACACCTGAAGAAACAGGTTATGCGGGCCCTGGAATTTGATTTGGAAGAAGAAAGGGAGCAACTCAGCCAGCACATCTTGGAGGAATATGCACAACGCTTTCAACAGCCTCTGTCAGCCCTGCACATCAAGGCATTGGCTGCTCTCTCTGGATGGCTTTCTCCAGATGATGTCCGTGTTGAGGAGCCAATCGAGTGTCTGGTATGATGATGGCTCCCTTTTCATTTGGTCGTTTTGACTCACTCTTCATGGATCCATCACATATATTGGTTTGGAATGTAAGGGGGCTTAATTCTGTGACTAGACGAGACGCTGTCAGGGTAATTGTAAACTCTTACAAAATTGATGTAGTTTGTTTACAAGAAACAAAAATGGCTGCAATTTCACGGCAGACTGTGCTATCTATGCTTGGTAGTGATTTTGATAACAATTATATATTTCTACCTTCGGTTGGAGCTAGTGGGGGAATTTTAATTGCCTCGAGAAGTTGCCTGGGTACTGTAAGTGCAAGAAGAGTGGACACATTCTCAGCATCTGTTCAGTTCAACTCTGATAATAGAGGCGCCTGGTGGTTGACATGTGTGTATGGGCCACAGGATAATCAAGCAAAGATCCAATTCTTGCAAGAGTTGCGGGATGTGCGTGCTCAATGTACAGGCCCTTGGATGGTGGCAGGTGACTTTAATCTCATATATAAGGATGAAGACAAAAACAATAGCAATTTGAATAGAGCAATGATGGGTAGATTCAGAAGGCGGATTGAGGATATGGCAGTTAATGAGATCCCCTTACATGGTCGTAAATTTACATGGTCTAGCTCCTCATCCAATGCTTCTCCTACTCTGGTAAGGCTAGACAGAGTGTTTTGCCCTCTGGATTGGGAGGAAATGTTCCCTAACAGTCTCCTTCAGAGCGCAGCTTCCGATGACTCTGACCACTGCCTGCTCATCCTCGGATTGAGTGATACAATGCCAGGCAAAAGATGCTTCCACTTTGAAGCTTTTTGGCCCAATCTTGATGGATTCCAGGAAACCATTGAAGAGGTGTGGTCTTCTGTTGAACCCTGTCACTGTCCTTTGGAAACTTTATCCCTGAAATTTAAAGCCACAGCAAAAGGTTTGCAAAGCTAGAGTCAAAAGAAAATTGGCCACATCAATTCCCAACTGTCTAGCAAAAGAAATTATTCATCAGCTAGACATAGCCCAAGACAGCCGTGCTCTCCAGCCAACTGAGTTGTGGCTGCGCAATAGCCTAAAGAAGCACTTGCTTGCTCTTGCTTCTCTAATGAGAACAATAGCCAGGTCAAGATCCTGAATAGGATGGCTTAAAGAAGGGGATGCTAATACCAGATTGTTTCACATGCATGCACGGCATAGAAAAAGGAAGAATTTCATTGCTAAATTGAAGGCAGGAGACCGCATTATCACTGCACATGAGGATAAGGCGGCTGAAATCTTCGAGTTCTACTCAAATCTGATTGGTACAGTTAGTGACAGAGAAAGAACCATAAATCTTGATGCGCTCAATATCCTAGGATATGATCTAGAGGCTTTGGACATACCTTTTACGGAAGAGGAGGTTTGGAACACCATCAAAGACCTGCCATCAGATAAAGCCCCTGGCCCTGATGGGTTCACAGGAAAGTTCTATAAGTCCTGCTGGCCAATAATCAAAGGGGATATAATGTCTACTCTGCACACCATTTGGAAAAAGATTTCAGGAACTTCTGGATGCTGAACTCTGCATATATCACACTAATCCCAAAGAACGCCGAGGCTGATCAAGTAAAGGATTTTAGACCCATTAGTTTGGTCCACAGTTTTTCTAAATTATTGACTAAAATCCTGGCCAGCCGGTTAGCTGGTCGTCTTGATGAATTGGTTTCCCCCAATCAAAGCGCATTTATCAAAAGGCGGTTTATTCAGGACAATTTCATGCTAGTGCAGCAGACTGTGAAGTATCTACACTCCCAAAAGCAGCCAAGAATCCTCCTCAAATTGGATATCACAAAGGCCTTTGATTCAGTGAATTGGTCATTTCTTTTGGAAGTACTCCGGAAGCTTGGTTTTGGTGATCGATGGTGCGATCTTCTTTGCGGACTGCTTTCATCTTCCTCCACCCAAGTCCTCCTTAATGGCAGTCCTGGAGAGACCATTCAACATAGGAGAGGGCTCCATCAGGGAGATCCTCTTTCTCCAATGCTTTTCATCTTGGTCATGGATGTGCTGAACTGGATGGTCACACAGGTTGATGAGGAAGGACTCTTGCAACCCCTGGCTAGAAGGCCTATTCAACATAGAATTTCTCTATATGCTGATGATGTAGCTCTCTTCCTCCAACCTGCAGCGGCGGATATCACTTTTACGTTGACAATGCTTCAGCTCTTTGGGGAAGCTTCTGGACTAAAAACAAATGTGCAGAAAAGTAATGTTATGCAAATTCATTGTTCTGAAGAAAATCTGGGACTTATTCAAAGTCTGTTACCCTGCGGTATTCAGGAATTTCCTTGCAAATACCTTGGGTTGCCTCGCTCCATCAAGAAGCTGACCAAAGACCAATTCCAGCCAATTATTGATAAAATAGCAGACCAGTTGCCAAGATGGAAAGCAGATCTCATGACAAAGGCAGGAAGGGTGGTGCAGGTGCAACATGTCCTGGCTGCAATGTTAGTATACTTAGCTATGGCAATTGAACTACCACCATGGGCTGTTAAGGCAATTGATAAAATTAGAAGGGCATTCTTATGGAGAGGCAGAAAGGAAGCAAATGGAGGACATTGTCTCATTGCCTGGCCCAAATTTTGTCGCTCTAAAGAACTTGGGGGACTAGGAATTATGGACTTAAAATCTCTAGGTTTTGCACTCAGAGCTAGGTGGCCATGGCTGAAAAAATCTGAACCAAATAAACCTTGGGCAAGTCTGCCACTTCAAGTTAGCAAGGAGGTGGATGGTCTCCTCTCTATGGCAATGTTTACTGATGTAGGAGATGGAGCTAACACTCTGTTCTGGAAGGATAAGTGGATTGATGGGAAAAATATCGAGGAATTAACACCAAATTTTTTTTGTTTGGTCCCTAAAAGAAGAAGAGGCAGGCGTACGGTGATGGAGGCCCTGACTGATGAGAAATGGGTTGATGATATTCCAGTTGATCTACCTGTAGAAGCTCTGATGGAATATTTGGAATTATGGGATAAATTATCTAATATTGAGCTACAGGAAGGGGTACATGACAAACACACTTGGAGACTCTCGGCTCCAGGAGAATACACGGCAAAGTCTGCATATGATGTGTTCTTTCAGGGCTCCATATACTTCAGACCATATGAGAGAATATGGAAGTCATGGGCTCCTCCCAAATGTCGTTTTTTCATGTGGCTGGTTGCTCATACCGGTGCTGGACAGCTAATAGACTTGCTCGGCGAGGACTTCGTCACCCAGCCAAATGTCTGCTCTGTGATCAAGAATAGGAAAGCATTCAGCACCTCCTAATTGGGTGCGTTTTTGCTAGGCAATTTTGGTTCTATCTTTTGCAGCGAGTTGGACTCTCTTCCCTCACACCTCAGCCCGAGGATTTAGTTTGGGATGACTGGTGGGAAAAGGTGGAGCCAGCCACCGCTGGGGATGTGAGAAAAGACTTAAACTCTATTGTCATCCTTGGCGCCTGGAGCATCTGGAAATATCGGAATGACTGTGTCTTCAATGGAGCTGTACCAAACATTAACACAGCCCTTAGTTTAGCTAGGGATGATGTCCATTGGTGGTGTTTGGCAGGAGCTAAGGGTCTGTCCTTGCTCACTGCTAGGGGCTTTTAGTTCCTTAGTCCGCTCGGTCGATGTAATCTCAGTTTCAGTGAGGTAGCCTTAGAAAACAGGGAAGGATGTGGTGGTGTGTGTGACTAAGTGTGTTTGGGTCTATGTACGACTTCTTTTTCTTCTACTAATACAATGATACACAGCTCTCCTACGTATTCGAGAAAAAATGCCGCATAGGTTTTCTAGTGTTACGTTGTAACTTTGCTTCACAAAGTTACTGAATCCGGCTCCATCATCGCCTTGCTCTTGTCCTTCGCTTAGGCTCTGGCATCGCAAACACCAAGGGGTTCCGTCAAGTCATCGCCGCTAAGGGGCTCCACCATGGCTATCGCTCGCTACTCTACTCTACAGGTGATTCGGGATCTTATACATCTGGTTCTTGTAAATTAATCTCATGAATACCAAGGCAATCTGCACCACTGGGTGTTTCTTCCAGTTCAGAGAAAAAGGTGTGTCGTCAGTTTCAGAGATGAGACAAAATAGAGGTTCAGAGGCGTGTCCTTCTTCAGTCTCGATCAGAGATGAGACGGGCATTGTGAAGTGAGGTTGTTTCTCATCATGTTTTTCATATCTTACTAGGAAGCATCTATCCTCAGTTTTCTACATAACAATTACGAACTTTGTTGTATATGAACCGTGATTGCATTGGCCTAGTGAATGAAGGAAAGCTAGCCAACAAATATGCTGCTCAATTGGAGATCCAAGTACCTTAAATTCCATGCAATATATATAGTCATTTCTCTTCAAGTAATAAACAGGTCAGTACAATAGGAACTTTCATTATCACGTATAGTACGCATGTGTCTATAAATGCAAACATTATATCGCTGGGCACTAAGTAAGGATCTTATATGTATGTACCAAAAGGAACATTTTGCAATGTTAATGATGCTACATTTATATCTTGGTTGGCAATAACTGAGGGTGGAGTATTGAAGTAGCAAAGGGATAGTTTTTATATATTATTTATGATTCTAACTAGCAAATTTAATAACAATTAAAGGGAGTTGACATGGAACTTTGTAACTAGGGAGCAGCTTATTATAATGAGCTAGTGAAAGAAAATATGACAATGACATGTATGGAGTTTATAATTAGGACCATAATGTTTGTGGGCTTCTACGGTGTGTTAGAATTTGATCGCGTGAAAATGATGGCTTAGAAAGAAACCTCTTTTTTTTTTACTTGACAAAAATCCTTAGTTGATCTAACAAATTTACATTCAAGTCATATATTGTTTTTCCTAGATATATAACTCACTCCAATCATAGAAGAATGTGTGCTGTTCTAGGCATGGGTGGGTTACAGAAAAGGGCAATTAATTATACCTTCAGGTTCAACTAGAACATATTTGTAATAACAAATATGTATTTAAGTGATGTTCATATGAAAAATATCAAATGCTCTTTATTTATGTAACATCTCAATATTTTAAAAAAATTTGTCTACACAACCATGAGATTTTTCTACAAAACTCAATACTTGTCTATTGAATATACATATATGTTTTCATTTTGATATATATTTCCATTATATTTGCAAACTATATATATATGTGTGTGTTACACTGTAGCTGGCTACAGAATATCTGATTCTGTAGCCAGGTCGCTGTGTAACGCCGGTCTGGTTCGGCCGAGCACCCTTTCTGTCCCCGCGTCTGAATTCTCATTAAACAAAAGCCACCAATTAATACACGCATGCATTGTTTTCCCCTGATTTGGCTCTTTCCTTTCCGTAGAAACCATCATCCACGTCCCTCCCATTCTTCTTTCCTCTCCTGAACCGGAGCTCCCCAAAGCGACGAATCCTCCATCACCGGCGGCCGTGGCTGCTCCTACCCTGTGCGCGGTCCGCCCCCGCCTCGCGCGCAAGCGGTCCGGCGTCGGCGCGGCTTGACCCACGCTCACGATGTTCCCCGGCGTCGACGCGTCCCGCCTTGTTCGTATGGCGGGCTGGCGGCCTCGGTGGAGGAGAGACGGCCTCGCGTAGACGGCGGCCCCGTCTGCAGAGCAACTCACCTCGCGTGGATCCGTCGACAGGAGGCGGCGGCATCCTCCTTCCTGGCGCCCATCTCTATGGTGGTGCCGCCCACCCCGTGGTGGCGCGGCGCACAGGAAGCCCTGGCGGCGGATCTGGCTTCTGGCTATTGGAGAGGCGACAACATCCACGCCGGGAAGTTGCCTGCTCATGTTTCTGCTGGCTGCTGGGAAGCTTCTTACCCGTCTGTACCTTGCACATCCGCATCTGAGGCTAGCGGAGACAGGCGACGAGGTGATTTATCTTAGCCATGTGTATTTGTTACTGTTAATTTGACACTGTACATACTTGTTCACGGATGCCACTGGAACTATTGCCTTGGGTTTATGTTTGCCTTCTGCCTCTATTTACCGATGGGCTTCACAAGTTTCTATGATTCTAGTGAATTTAAGTAGTATAATAATTGATTTTCCTGCTTTCAACCAAAATAGTTGAATGTCCAGTATGGAGGACAGCATTATGGAAAATGCATACCATTTATCTAGTGTATTGTACACAACATTGTCGTAAATATATCTTTGCGTCCATACGATAATAGCAATTTTGCTAGTCGGAATGACATGAGTGCACTGTTGAAGGAGCGACTCACCTCGTGTGGATCCGTAGGTAGGAGGTGGCGGCATCCTCCTCCGTGTTGGCCTTCACTCTAGCGGTGGCCTTCACTCTAGCGGTGGCAGCAGCGCCCGTCTCCACGATGTTGCTGGCCTCTACGCGGCGGCACATGGGAAGCTGATCCGGCTAGCGGCGACAATTTCTCAAGGTGAGCACTGGGGTATCTTTGTCTAGGTACTAGCAAATTACCCATGCTAGACCTTGCATTCTGTTAATTGGAGCAAAGTGAGTTATCTGACAGTGATTTGGCTGCTTTCATCCCACGAATGATTGATTGTTCAAGAAAAGGAGGAAAATCCCCCAACCGCAGTCCCATTCATGGCCATGATTACTAATATATTGTAACTTTCTTCCGGTTACGATACAAAATTATCGTAAATAATAATATTTATCTTCCAGTAACCAATTCTGTGTCATGGTAACTGTGTCCAACAATTGACAATACATGGTTCAACTATCCTGTATTTTTCTAGCTCCTGTAGTTTGAAACAAAGCTTGCTTTCTTATTTTGCCAGTGACACTTCTCACAATGATGTTTTCTACTTTTCACCCATGGGGATTGAAATCTGATTTGACCTAGAAACCAGAACTGAACTAAGGGCGTACCCAGTGTCGTAGGCTCCCACATTGCGGGGTCTATAGAAGGAAAAATAGCCAGCAGCCATCCCTGCACAAATGTTACTTGGGCCATGGTTACAGTAAATTCATTTGTCTTGTTAATGATTTATCAAGTATCTTGGTTAGCTTATAATGTGAATCACTGCTTTGTTATTCATTCTAATGTTCATTCATTCACCACATATGCACGAGAAGGGGCCAAGCTTGGGTTAGATCTGCACTTCTACATGTTTTTACTACCGACTGAACGCTGACTAAGAAGCTTCCACCCGGAACTGAGGCTCGCATGGCATGATCTTGATCTTCCCCATTATTTTTTGATTTTTCTTCATATTTTTGAACCTATACTGTAACTCAGACTCCAATTTTTATGTCCTACCATACATAATTCTAGTAATTTTTATTTCTTGTAAATCATATTCAAAAAAACTAAACGACAACAGAATTCTTAATTTACATTGCAATATTTTCCCATGGTCTTAATTCAAATTGCAATATTGTAAATACTTCACATCATTAGCTATTTTTTTCTTGGGATTCTTTTTAGGAAATTGAGGTGAAGGAGCAGCCTGCAGCCGGTCTCCAAATACCCTTGTGATATCTTTTCTCCTCCCCAACTCATAATTGGTAAATTTACGGGTTCAATTCCTGCTGGATGCATGCGAACGGGAACGGTCTATTGGAACTGGCTCTCTATCCATAGAATCTCATCCATCATCCATACATAATGAATTGGTATGGTATATTCATACCATAACATAAGAACAATAAGGAAGTTGCAAAAAAAGGCTCCCACGACGAGTGTTTCGTGGACGCTGATGGCATCATCGTTAACACAGACGCCGAGCTTGAGCAGGGTGTCCTCTCTGCCAATGCACGCGCTGACGCGCATGACTGGGTAGCCTTGATTGCACGCTGTACCTGATCAGCTCGGTCATCTCATTGCCCAATCCAGCCGACCCATCAAACGAACGGGGGGTTTGTCTGAAATATGACGCAGCTTATACTGATGTTATAGTAAATTAAATTTGATCATTGTACATAATTCTCGTAATTACTTGTATTTATAGTATACAAAGTTATCGTAAATATTCTTTGTGCAAGTTCTCTTAAATGTAGTAAGTAAAGATATTATCGTAACTACTGTGAAAAATCTAGTAGAGATTACTGTAAAAGACTAGTCTAGTAAAGATTACTGTAAATTTCATGGTTCATAATTCTCGTAAATATTAACATAGTATAAAATTCTCATGCTAATTATAGTAACCAGAATATGAGCTAATTGTCGTAACGAGATTATTTGCGTGCTAATTATAGTAACTCTCGTGGGCATGCAAGACACTGGATTCAAAATTTCCCAAATCAACGTGACCGCATTAATTAACGTAATTTGCGGCAGTGCACAGGGTCTCTGCATGGCTGCATGCACTGCAACAGGTGGTGGTGCGGTCGGGTGGTCTGGGTGGTGTGGTTGACCGGCCTGGCTGCAGAATATCATATTTTATAGCTGCTACAGAGTATAGTCTTCCTATATATATATATACTAGTAAATATATCCATATGTTGCGACGGAAGAAAATATTTAAATATTTATTAAAAATAACAATGACAGAATGGTAAGTATCTCTGGGGTGATACTAAATATCGACCTTTGCTCGTGTGTTCGTGTCTTATATGATCCTCCTCCATCTAGAGTTGGTGCTTTTACATTCTATCTGATTTTGATACGAAGACTGGATTCACATGCCTACATTCTATACGAATTCCTCATGCTCACTTGTCTCGATTTAGTAAAAAATTAGGGATGAAAGGTTTGCTCTGATTTCGAATTTTAAGGATATGGAGACGTATTTTTAATATCCGCGCGGATGCATATAATCCGAATCCGATTTATACGCGGTTGTAGTGTAGGATATAGTATTGGCGAAATCCGACAGATATGAATTATCTGATAATTAAACACGGATTATTTGACATTGTTAATAGGATAATCCGATTTTAAAGAGCTCAAGCCACAAGAACGTAAATCTGCCTGGCACATTATTATATTGTAGCCTACATCAACTATATTCTAATTTAAGTATCCATTGAGGACCACTCTCACGGTAGTATCGGGCAGCTTGTCGTAACCAACTTTTCTTCCTCCCCTTCCTCCCAAGCCAATCCAGATCTCACCCTCGCCGGACCCCTCCCTCCCGTCTCCGGCGTCCTCGCCGCAGCGGGCAGGGAGAGGGCCACCCCCGCCCCCTAGCTATTAGTAAGTACTTCTATTTCCAGTTCCATGATGGGTAGTCAGCGCCTTGCCACCATCGTGGTTGTCGCCCTCGTCGCTGCTGAGGTAGCCTTCATCGTCGACGACGACATCTAGGTCAAGGTGAGTTTGATGAATAAAAGAAATTCGCTTTCCTACCCAGCAGATCTCTTCTTTGCCCCAACTTCCACCTCCACCAGTCTCCGCCGAGATCCGCTCCCGCCCCTACCATGTTCGTCTCCGCCCGCTTTCTTCCCCCTGCAGCAACCTTCGGTCCAGCTATTCACCTCATGGTGGCTTTTCTTGTGGTGTTGGTTTGTCGATTTGGCCTCCCCTAGGATCCTGGTTCGAGCTTCCTCTTCAATCGTCAGCGACGTCTTCAAAAAAAACCTTTCGGTCGCCGGCATGCTACTCCACTGTCGGCTCAACAGCCCCACCTTAAACCTTCGCTTCGCGAGGTCAATCCATCCAGGTGCATATGTTCGCGACGCCTCTGCGACCCCCCGCCGGCGGATTCGTCTGCACCTTCGCCGTCGACTGAGCTGCCTTGCTTTCCTGCTTAAGGACCTTGATGTAATTTGGTTCTCTATGGAGGACCTTCTTGTAAAACGGTTGTCGTTATAATTTAATAATATTGTTGTTGTCAAAAAAAAGTATTCATTCAAAGTACGTAAGGATATAGCAGCACTTTGATCCCATCTTGATCTTTGCATGTCTGTGCGTAAGGATTATGCAGTAGTGGTGTATCTATATACTATTGCGTGTAATTGATTTTTTTCTTTTTGTTATTGTGTAGTAGTTTTGTTACTTTTGGTTAATCAAAGTGTTTTTCATCATAAAGAACAATATGTAAGCACATATTATCCGACTTAGAAAAGTCCGCTTCCGCTCCGATTCTAGTCCGAACCCGCACAATTTTCGACATCTTAAAAAATCTGCATTCGCATCTTGATCCGTACAATATCCGATCCGCTCCGAATCCGATGACAAAAATAGGATTAGGATATGGGAAGCCATTATCCGCTCCGATATGATCCGTTTTCATCCCTAAAAAAAATTCATGGCCTAATGTAACATAGGAACAGATATCTAATAAGATGGTAAACGATTGATTTTAGAATTCTACAGAGCGACGGTACATACCTATGCTTATGTCGCACATGCTTCTTGTCTTATATTTCCTTTTGTTCTTGTTTTATTTTTCGGATCCGCACCGAGTATATCAAGGGAACATCGTTCAACCAAAAAAAACATATCAGTTACGGGGAGCAATAAAAAGAGAAAAATAAAAAGAGAAAAATAAAAAGAGAAAAATAGAAAATAGGACAAAATTGGAGTTTCAAATAATTGTGTGTTTTATTTAAAAAAATAAAGACTTGGATTCTTTTCTAAAGGACGGCAAAAGCTTTGCCGTGATTTTTCGAAAAGACGGTAAAAAATTTGGATGTTTTATTTAAAAAATAAAGAATTGGATTTTGCCTCATAGATCTATACGTGAGTTGTACACAAAGAAAAAAAACACCAGAAAACGTAATTAAAATCATCAATATTTTTCATCCAGAACCCCGGTCTATTTTAAAATTTATTAAGATCTTTCCACCTTTTTTTATTAGCATTTTTATATCTAAAACCTCGTGTATATATATATTTTTTCTCTTTCCTACTCCTAGTTGGCTTTGGACGGACTGATGGACGTGGAGGCCGAGTCGTGCAGCAGAAAAACTGGCGGACAGAAACTTTGGCGGAGAGAAATTTTAGCTTTTTATTAGTATATATATATATATATATATATTCCAAACTAACATGTCATACACAAGATCTTGGTAGTAAACATGCTCGACATCAACAAGCTAAGGAGTTGTTTTTGAAGAGGGACAATTAATTGTTTGATCCCTTATGGTGAGACATCATTAACCATTCTGTATCAAGTTTTCCTTTTGGTGTACGTGCAATTATTGCAAGAACTTGGTAGTACTAGCACTAGCATGTTGCAGCTATTGTAGAGGAGAGAAGACTTGCATCATAGGTAACTGAAGTTGATATTTCCACATCTACCAGCACATTAATACCAAGGACATGGACACCGGCCAGTGTATCAATATCAATGTCAATGTTGCATTAGTGATGATCAAGACTTGTTTGATTCTGGATGGTGCGTAGGGCCGGCACCAATATATGTGGTTTGTAACCAAAATTGATTATCTATAGACTTTTGCTATTTACCTATTGACAGACTTTTATACTAAATCTGTCAAATGTTTATATGTTTGATGTCAACAGATAACTAGACACTCTGTTATCTATATACACAATGTTGACTAGAGAGTATCATCAACATGATCTCAGAATTTCAATTCTCATGATGTTTTATTTTAAATTGTATATAAAGTATCTTTGATTAAAGACCAAATTAAAGCTAGGTAGTTACACCACATTTACCCATATTTTTTAAAATAATTTACTAATATTCATCCTTACAATTTACAAAAGCACGTCGTCATTTATCATTTATATTCTCATATGTTTATTAATTAGCTGTAGACCTGTGTAGTTCATTCTAGAGAAATAATACAACGAGTAAGAAGCAGAAAAAGACATATCCTATTTGTGGGGCACACTATATATGACCATGAGAGTGTGTGAGGGCTACAACCACATGTTTTGGCGCCCACATAAACATAGGAAAAAGACATGTACCAGTAATTTGGAGTCGTGGAAGCTACTTGGCACGGCTGTGTCCATGTAGCCGATGTATGGAATACGAGATGCCAAGTTGTGCCAATGTGGTGAACATGCATCATCTTTGTAGCTAATGTTAGCATTGTTATGATCTTCCAGATATATGGATGGAGTACGTAACACCCTTTTTTCGAGATATATATATATATATATATATATATATATATAAGCATCAGCGTCTCAACCTCTATATCCCTTACTTAAAACTTTCCTTTAAGATTTATTTGACGAGCTTTTTTATTGCGATTGATTTGATGAGTACGTTGCCCTTTCCGTTGGAATGCCTATGCAAATCCTAATTAACAGAAGGTACTAATCCAGTGTGCAACTACTTATGAACCTATTGGATGATGACTTGGTGAGTCAACGTACAATTTGTTGGCATGAAAACTAGTCCAGTGCGCAACTAGTCTAGTAGTACAATTTTTGTAGCACCTTTTTGGACACCGCTTTTCTACTTTGTGCTTTTCCAAATTGATGGAAATAAATAGTGTCCTGTGGTTGTTTCGAAGGAGATGTAGATATGTTCCATAATTGTTTCAACCAAACAACTTACAAATTTTTTGTAGGATGTAACTTAAATTAATGTCTCCACAGCTCACAGTAGTCATTTCACAACTCACATTTGAACAAAACAAAAACATTGAGAAAACAATGTCAGAGGAACCAATTACCGGAAGCCAGAAGATCCACAAACACACACACTAGCTGCCCATGTTACCTCTCGAAGTCATTTATGATTAGTCAAACTAAAGTCTCCTACCTAAAGATGGCCCAACCGTGGAGTTTACCTGCTCCATATACAATAATAATTTTGAGTCCAAGAAAATGACTTACTATAGTATATTAGCATTGGAATATTTCAAAGTTCATAGAAGTCTTTATAAGGTCATCCTCTTGATCAAGTCAACAACAAAGAAAACCAAAGACTTTATATGGTAGATATGTTACATAACTATCAGAAGTTGACACGATAATGACTATATTCAATGTAACTGGGAATCCAGATGATAAATCAACAGAAGGACACTATACTTAGTAATTCCTCAAAGAATCTTTGGACTTTGGCTCGGGTGGTATATTCATAGATCATAAATGTCAAAATTGTTTTTTGATTGTAGACCGCATTAATGTTGAAACTCATAGCAAGCCACAACCAATAACGGAATAACGTGTATAGCACGTTGCTGCAGGGTTTTCTTAAAAATAAATATGTTATATACATAACATTACTACAGGTATATATGTTGATGATTTGTATGTTAATAGATCAATGATTTGAAATATTTCACATGATAGAAATGAAATGAATATTTTTTAATTAATAAGGGATGACGTGGACTTAGTAAAAAATGATATGTATACCTTACATGAAGAGATAGAGCATTTAGTAATGTCACTTAGTGAAGAATGATGTGGACAACTTGCACGAAGAGAGAAATATTCTAGTGAGATTTATCTTTAAGTTATAGATTATAAATATATAAAAAGCAATTGAAAATGAATATTTAATTTGTTTAGAAGTGAAAATGTTATGGAACGTGTTATATAGAAGATTATTTGATTGACCACCTAAAAGTTCATGAAGTCTTTATTATTATAGAATTAAAGGTTGTCTCATCTTGAAGAAGTCAGCTGTAAAGAAAACAACAAGACTTGATGAATTAGCGGTCAAATAATTAAGTTGATCCTTCCACATTATGGAAAAACTTGGCTGTAAAAAATAGAATATTTTTGAGCATACGGAATTATGGTGTCACCTTAGATTCTTTTACACGAAGCAAGGATAAAAAGTAAAAAGGTGCTACACAGGTACCTATATGTACGCCTGTTCCACCTACAAAGCCGGACTATATACTCACTCCGTCACTAAATAACTATCGTTCTCGCAATTCAAAAAAATTATCAATAATTATATATTAATATATTAATATTTATGCTAAGTAATTAGTATCATTGGAAAGATCTTTAAATCTAGTTTTTTAATAAAATTATTTAAAGACATAAATATTGCATATATTTTCAAAAAATCAAGTTAAACTTGTGACACGTAAACCAATGACGATATTTATTTAGGGACGGAGAGAGTATATAGTTTTGGCCACAGGATGTAATATAAATACACTGTGAATTTCAGTAAATTATATACTTGAATATACTAGAGCACTGAATCGTTTGTCTCACGTGTACGTACTACTGTATATTGAATCTACCGTATGCGGTACGGATCAAGGTACACTCAATTTAAATGAAACCCAGGACGCAAGTATCAAAATATTAACTCCGCTCAGGCGGGAAATGAAGCCGCAAAATTTTGGACTTTGAAATAGTCACTGGCCCGTGTTTGGCTACCGAGATATAAAATTTAGCTAGCTTATGCAATGGAAACCACTCTACGACATCAAGAATTACCGTAGCGAGCCCAAATATCTCTCCTTGGCTGGCACCTATTTATGCCCATATTTTTTATTTCTCATAGCGGATATTTTTGCCTACTGCGGTAAATTAATTTACTGCATCGAGTCTCCTAAGACACCCGTCACAATAAATGAGATATCTACTATGACAGACGTCTTAAGAATGCGGTAAATAGATTTATCGCGACGGACATCCTTGAGGCCGGTCATGGTAAATCAGGCCCAACCTAATAACCACGGCGGCCCATAACCATGCTATTAAGTATTTCCTTCGTTCTAAATTGTAGTTCACTTTGATTTTTTGTTGCATGTATTTTGCTATGTACCTAGATAAATAATATGTCTAGATATAAAGCAACATGCATGCATCAAAAAAGTCAAAGTAAACTACAATTTATGAGTATATAAGCAAGTGTTAGGGTTTACAGTCACCCCTCACCCCCTCAGCGCCGCGTCTCTACCACTTCATCCTACAATTTGGAACTGAGGGAGTATATAAGCAAATGTTAGGGTTTACAGTCACCCCTAACCCCCCTCAGCGCCGCGTCTCTACCACTTCATCCTCTCTGCCGCATGTCACTACTCTCTCAAGCGCGCGCAACACCCTCTCAATCCCGTCACCACCCTCTTCCTCTCCCACTCCTCTCTCCCTCGCCAACGTGCGCGTGACCACGGTGGTGTGCCCGGGGCCGCGATGGCGCGCCCGGGGCTGCGAAGGCGCCTGCGGGAGCACGGTGGCGTGTGGGGCCATGGTGTGTGCACGGGAGCTCGACGACTCCTCCACAGATCGAGAGTTGTGGCACGCGACTCCTCCGCCTCCTTCCCCTTCACACACCCGGCGGCGTCTCCATCCCCTCCCGTCCCCTCTCTTCACATGCCTCCCTTCACACACCCGGTTGCGGTTTGTGCCCAAGCACCACGCATCTAGAGGCGGATCCAGCCGGAGCAGGGTGGTGGCGCGCGGTGGCCACTAGATCCGGCCGGTAGCGGTGCACGGTGGCTGAATTTGGAGCAGGAGCTAGCAGGTATGGTCACCCTCCCAAGGTCTCCTCTCTCTTTGTCTCCCCCTCCTTTGCTTGTTCGTCTCCCTCACTCTGCCCTCTTTACAGATATGGAGCTGGACGGCTCAGGCGTGGGTCTCTGGTGGTGCGCAATGCAAAGCAAGCGGAGGCGGAGTGCGTGGACGGCGGTTTCACCTCGCAGATTAGGCAACGGCAGCACTCTTCTTCCTCAGATCCAGTGCCCCCCTCCCCAGTGCACCGAATCTGGTGGTGGAGTGGTCGGCGGCATAGCCCTGGCAACTTACCGTGACCATGCCCTGGCAGCGGACAACTTTGCCCGCTGCGGGAAAGCAAAATGGCCCGTTGCGGAAAAGCTTTTCTATAGCAGTGAACATGAACGAGAATAAATTAAACTGCCACTTTCTTTGCTAATAATATATGTGCCATGTCCAATTAAAGGTTAATCGCAGCTCGCCATTTTTTCACAAAATAGTTCATAGCAGCAAGCAACCAATCAGACTCTTTCTTTGTTGAGTACTCTTCTTTGTTTATATCCAGCTCCCACTCCATACACTCCTTCCAAACAAAAAAAATGTTTTTATCATTATTGACGACATCTCTTATTCTCTTGCCATAGAGGGTGTTTTTCCCATCTTTGATGCCTAACCTACTTTAGTGGAAGCTTGTACGGGTCCAAAGATGCCTAAGAAAATGTAAAGTACTTCCTTCATCCAAATTGTATGGCGTTCTGAATTTTCTAAATATGTTTTGTTTCATATACTTAGATATAGACTGTGTCCAGATACTTTGTAACTAAAAGCAATATATCAAAAAAAAGAAAAACGTGGAATGGTGTTTTTTTTATCTTTGATGGGTTGAAGAATTGTTCTATTTGAAAGGATCTACCACGTTCAGTGAGAAGGCCGGCCTAGAAATTACTATCATGCATGTTAAATCAAAAAAAGATTTAGACAATTTAAAAATGATTTTAACAATAGTCTAACAATCTAAATTAGATAAAACAGTTTATTTATACAAACTATATTACATTCTATACCGATATCTCATAGTGTGGAATACAACGGTTTAGGTATACGTGAATTGGATAAGAAAGTCACGGACCATACTGTAACACGTGACAGTGAAGAAATATATATAGACTATTGCTCGATTGGTGTTTGGTTGGGTATTTAATTTGGTTGTAGCATTATAGGTAAAGGAAAAGCAAAATGTTTGAACCATTCCGATACAATCGGGCTGACGATAAAATAAAATAAAAACAGTTCTTCCTTGGTCAACCAAACAATGCAAAAATCAATTTCACGCAAGGAGTAATACACTAGTACAGAAGTGACATTAAAAGCCACTAAATCGTGTTTTCAGCCACGGCTAATCTGACCAACACTAATCAAGGGACTGTAAAATAAAGATCCGATAGCTGTAACGATGGACTTTTAACCACCACTGAAGATACGTATTCAAAGACGGCTCTCTTACGAAAACTGCCCCTAGAAACTCTATATTGAGTGGCGGCTAAATTACAATAGCCGCCTCTGAAGATAGCTTGTCAGGGGCGGTTAGGTTACAATGGCCGTAAGATAGCTTGTCAAGGGCGGTTATGTTACGATGGCCGTTTAGAAAGATAGATGTTTCAGTGGCATTTGTCTTAAGTTAACTGCGTCTAAATTTTGATTTCGAAGAGCGGTTCTATTAAGACAACCGCCTATAAAAATGGTTTCTTCAGGGGCGACTTTTGCAATGCAACCGTCCCTGAAATATATTTTCAGTGAAAATCAGTTTCATAAATTTTGTATGTAAAGTTTCCCGTCATATTTGAAATCACATTTGCCACAAATATCAAAATTTCCCGCCACATTTGAAAACACATTTTCCACCAAATTTCAGACCCATTGCAAATGATTCAAATTAACTAATTCATACATAAATATAGCAATGAGTCTGTGATTTAATAAACATGTACGTCAGCAACAAAGTTAGTGTGCACAAGGTTTGGTCGCAAGCAAATAAAATAAGGGAGACTTCGTTACTTGGCCACGAAGATCATCATACTTGGGATCTATCGCATTGTCCGAATCAGGATCAAAGAAAGAACCCCCGGTCTAACAACCTCTTGCGTCAAGAACTTGCAAAAATCCTCTTGAACTACTTGAACATCAACTGGGCAATAATTTCATTTGGCCTTGTCAGATCAACCTACACAAAATAAATGGGGCATAATTATTAGCTAGATTAATAATAAAGAATTGAATATATGCATATGAATGGTTCTATAGATCGACTTACGCTACCAGGGTTATTGTAGTAATGCCCCGTGACTCTGATCCAGTGCATACATAATAGCCACAAAGCACGATGCTGGCAGGCTGTCTTGCGCATTGCAGGTCGGTGGCATGCAAAAGATAAACAACACATGTACTCCCTCCGTTCCAAATTATAAGTCATTTTAACTTTTTTGGTGGTTGTATTTTGCTATGTATCTAGACATAAAAATATGCCTAGATACATAGCAAAATGTATGCACCAAAAAAGTCAAAATGACTTATAATTTAAAATAGAGGGAGTAATAGAGTAAGAAAAAACCACCAAATAGAAGAGATAGCTAGGACAACACATTATAACTCAATTTCTAGCACTTTTGGTTGAAAGCTCAACAATATGATGGAATAATTAATAATTTTGTAGGCAATGGTGGCTGCTGCAACAAAATCGGATGGTTCTTGACCATCCATTCCCTATCATCACTCATTCGTTGGGTTTTTACCCAACTGTTGGTATAGAATGGATGGTTTTGAAATGTATAAAAGCATTGTAGAACAAGCAGAAACAAAACATTGTGCAGAATCTGCCATACTAGCCAAGCAACAGAGGCATACTACATAATCAATATTCTTGGCACTTGAGTTTGAAAATCGCCATACCAATTGATGATGTGAGACATCTATCTTTTTTGGCTTAGTTGGGTCATGCTGACCATCATTTGTAACGTAATATCTGTATGTCCACTGTTTAATGAACAAAATAATCACTTTCATGTGAAATATAATCAGATGAAAAAACAAAAGTTGTTAGAAAGATCAAGAAAGTACCTACAGCTCTGTTATTATTATCCAGATCTGATTCATTAGTTTACAAAAGGCCAAACATTGCAAAGAAAAAAATTCTATCGAGACTTGAACATAAGCTAATACATCCAGGGAACCTACTTCGCAAAAGTAATAAACTACAATTAATTACTTACATTTGTACACGCTGAGGAAACCCTGGTACATCTTTTGCTTGCTCATGATGGAGTCAAAGATGGTTATGCAGCCACCTCTCAAGTCGATGGTTTCTAAGATGAAGTGATCAATGGTGAATACATATAAACCATCTATCAAATAGCATGAAAAAAGATAGTAGTTGATGTTACTTGGAATAGTATAGGGCATGTATATATTGGCATCCTTGATGAGCTAAGAATGCCTAACCGACATATATTGCAGCTTTACTCTTTGCTGAGTTGAGCGAACTTTTCACAATTTTTCTTTCTCCTCCGTTGACAGACCATGAAGTGCAAGATGCTTGTCGTCCCACAACAGGTCCGTCATGGCTTGCAAAACAAATGAGCTGAGGGTGATGGTATCCATTCCTCGCTCTCAACTGTGCAGAAGTCATCCACTCTTTGCTGCACGAATGTATGATACATGTGCGATTAAATGGATGTAAGTAATTTTGATGATGAGTTTAAAGGAAACATTACTTACAGGCACCCTAGGGCATGCTGACTTATGTCGAGTCTCTTCTGGCGTTATAAAAATTATAATTAGGCCTCAAAATTTGTAATTAGCTAATATCAGATACATAAAGCCACAATGTTTGAACGGTTGTGTGTGTCCAGTCACCCGCGCCTGATATTTTGGGTCCAAAGAAAAGAAGAAGAATAAAATCCATAGAAGTTTCTAACTAAAAATGTGTTTTCTAAAGATTTTGTTGTAATTATTGGAATTCTCGAACAAATTCAATAGAATAAAAAATTTAAAACTCATAAATCATAAATTAAGTAATAAAACATAGAGAAATAATTAAACAATACAATCCTTATCTGTCTTTTCTTTATTTTTTCTTCATATGCTAAAAAAGAATTCAAAAAGAAAATATTTGTGTGCGTTATAATACTTACTATTAGATGCTGCATAAAGTTGGCTAGGAAGTGATTTTTGACAAGTATTGACCAAAATACCTATTGCAGAATCTTTTTATGTATAATTCAAACAAGTGATCAATGGTAACTACATGGAGTTCATCCCGATGGATGGAGTGTAGGTGCTTGGAGGGAGGATAAATGCTACCAAGAAAAATAAAATTATTTGTGGACCAAAATTATTTACAAATAGAAAAAACATTAGCTAATCCCACCTTGCTACTTTTGTTTAGTTAAAATATTTTAAGGAGTTGAAAGTGGAACAGTTGTACGTGTTGTATGGGTTGCACGAGGACAATATTGTCTACCACATGAATCATGATACTATCCGCGGTCAACCGCCAATTGAGTGGTGAAGTACTTCAATTTTGGGCAAGTGGTCTAGGTTGCACGCCAAAGGAGTAAATGCTGCCTAAACCTATAACAGTGATAAAACATATGTTTATTTCTCCATAATAATAAGGTTCCTATTATAATAAAGGGATAAAACAATGACTAACTATCAAATGCAATTAAGTTTTTCTTTCTTACCAGCTCGTATTACTATCAGCACCCAATTTTATAGCCAAAACGTGTGTTTTAGAAAAGTTAAATGTAACAGAACCGCCTAATTTATATAAGCTTAAGTCCAATTAACTTGCCAAAATAGTTTAAGTTGCACCTAAGCTCATATAAATTAGACGGTTCTGTTACCGCTGGTATCGGAGCAGAACTAACTTTGTTGAATTACCTTTGGTAGCAGGGCTTCCCTTCCCAAAAGAAGCAAACCTCAAAACTAAAGATGTAATCCAAGTAGCCTTTGTATTGCCTCACAAAAGTACAATGTCTTTCTTTAGCCTATAAAGGCATGTCCATAACATGGCAATCCGTACTCCTCATTCTTGTCATAAATACCCTGCAGTCATTCGTTTATGAGAAATAGGATCTACCATATCATTCTTGTTCCTCATGGTAAAGGCAGCTATTCTTCAAACTATAGTGTCGGTTTAACTGAGATTTGGTGGGAAAACAGGTCCATAGGCCCGCAGTTTCCTAGCCAGAATCTTAGCTCAAACAGGTAGGCTTCACTGTCTAATCGTTCAGGCACCAAGACAATTTCATTCTTGGAATTTCAACAACATGGCGATTAAAAGTTGGCCTTTTATCCATTGTGGTCGTCCAAGAGCTGTTACCTGATTGGTGTCGTTGCTCTTTTAATCGGATCTCAACCCTAAGGGTTGTCAAAAACACTCTTCCATTAGCGATCATGCCAAATGTCACTGAAAATGTACCTATAACCGATCCAATTCCCACGTTTAGACGATATTCATCCGATATTCGAAGTAGAGCACATTTGGTAAATCCAAGATCATACCAAATCACTCATACAATGTGTACCTAATGCATAACCGTCTTTGATATATTGGACAATTTGGTATAATTCTCGGTGCAATTCTGATAGTGCAAACAATGTCGAATTCGCATAAGAAGCCTAGTGGTTTATAGGCAAAGCACGTCGGAGCCTCATATACAAACAGGAATATTGGTCGAAGGCTACCAGATGCAAGCATCAAGTATCGAAACAATTCTCGAGATTGGTTTTATAAGAAGCTTTTGTCTGAAGTATTTCCTTCATTGACTCCCATAAAACATGATACTTTTAGAAAGCATCAGAAAGATCTAACGATCGTAGATGAATTCTAAGCCCTTACGGGAAGGTACCATGCAATAGGGAATCATTCTCCTTACTAGACAAAATACCTCATTTTAAGCAAAATGAATCCCGAAGCCGTGGTTACTCAGGCGTTGATACCGACAGAGCCTTTCAGAAGAGAGTGAAAAGGAAGACTAGGAATTATTAAGAATTCCACTAATCTCAACCATACTCCTTTCTAAAGGTTCTCAAAACCGGTTGCACAGGGAAAGTCACTCTGGGGTCTAGGAATTATGATCCGAATGATAGCCAAGTAATTCTAAAAAGAACGTTGCTATCAATTTTTGCATAAATTCCAAGACATACGAATCATTTAAGTCAAACTTAGGTAACCAAATTTTTTTTGGCATAGTGGGAGAGTGATCTCTCATACTTCACTAATGAGTTGCCCCTCAACACTAAAAGCTTCAAGGCTTTCGCTTTCACAACAAGCAACAGCAAATTAGGTTGATATTGACAACACTAGTGAAGTACAGGGAGAAATAAACGGGCACTAAGTAGGTAAAGATCTCACTTAGACCTACGTTCACCCAAAAATTCGTCCAACACATGCATGGTGTATCTCCCTATAAACCATAGAGAGAGTGACACACATCCTACAAGAGATAGTATGATTCTAGGAGAAACACTTGGTAGAGTCTTTTGTCTACCATCTCTCGTAGTCTGGAAATGTTAGTGTTAGCGCTTTGTTTCTCAAAAGTTGTCATCATTGTTCTTTAGAAGAACACTTCACCATCAACAAGTCCCATCCAGATTGATTAACAAATATTGAAAGATAATCAAGGTAGGGCCATGCAAAATAACATATCAAGATAATTTCCATAATGGGTCGAGGTTAACAATCATGATACATGCACGTGCCAAGCAGCACGACCATGTGTGCGCGCCCACAGGGTGCTCCTGATTTCGTCATGGCACCGTAAGTTATTAATCAAGACACCACTATGGATCTTACTATTGACATGGAATTTCACATGTCATAAGTGGATACTACACAAATATGCATCGCGTGCAATATTAATGTTAAGCCAAAAATGATCATCACAAGGTTAGGAGATAACAAGGAGACGAAATAACAAGTCATAGTACCAGACGAACATGGATACGTCTCATACCCACCGTACTTATTTTCCCAATACAAAGCTTATCGGGGAAACTTAGTTTGGTTAAGTGAAAATTGATCGAGGAGGATGTATATATGTATTTAGATATTCAGGGAAGGTCACATGACGAAATACGGTATTGGCATGGGTGAGATAATGGGTCACAATCAAGAATTTAAATACCAGCATGGCCTCTAGTAACTCAACCATGTGCTGATCAGTTCACAGGGGTGGTTCTAGGTTCCATCACGGCACTGTAAATTTTGAATTGAGACGATATTAACAAATCTACAACCAACAGAATAAGTCGCATGACAAATATATATAGGGATATCTTGCACAGATGAGCTTCGTGTGCAAGATAAGGTAAAGGATTTATTGTGAATTTTAAACTTGGAGATATCAAGGAATATTTGGAACGAACACGGCATAATAAGTCATGTTGTTCACAAGGTTACGATTGGCAATAATATTCACTTAACATTGGTCTAGGCATGTGACAACAAGAATTCAACGTTGACATATCATAGACTGGAAAAAAATGAATTATAGGGACAAAAACCGAACCGGATTAAACAACGCTAAAGTTCCAATTCACATCTTGGAAAATCGCATGGTACTTTCTTACACGTGCTACACCAGAAAAGTTCACCATTGATGATCTCTATTGCGATCACTTGATTCCTTGGACGATTTTCCTCGTTGCAGGCTTTATTCTGTTGTTGCAGCACAATGTCAAACACTTGCCAATAGTTGGCAACCATAGTAATCATCTCTTCAATCTGGCCTCACAAACCAAGGATTTCCTATATAGCTGCAACTTCTCACTAGACAACATGATCTTTAACAAGTGTCATCTGCGCAAGCAGCATGATCATCCTTTCTATCTCAACCTCCTGCTCTTTTCTCACTTCACGCTTCTCAGCAGCAGCATAGATGAATGATCACATCATGATCAAGGGACTCAAATGCATTCTCCAAGCAAGAGTAACTCTTTATAATAGCAAACATGGCACTGGTAGCTAGGCCATTGCTATTCTCGGCCTCATTTTTTTACCACCAACAAGTGCAGTCCCACTAAATTGACGCAAGACAACATGGTATGGTTTATTTTTAGGAATCCCATTTGCAGTGGCACAAGCAACCTTATCTAGAAATCTTCTAAGCAATTATTTCAATACCTTGAACACAACCACATTTGCTCTTTCCCAAGGGTGTCCTACCTCGAGCGATGAACATACATCCACACAAAAGGGACGTATTTTCACTCGAGCAGGAGTCACCACCTCAACTGGGATCAAACTTCTCCGCTAATTCTCTAGTTCCTTACTCCATGGTAGTGAGGCTCTTCACCCATAGGATAGCCTACAGAGTGCAGAACTTGCCACAGCAAGGTAGGCTTCCCATACTCCTTCAAAAACTTCTTGACATCAGGAAGCTCACGAGTGGCAAGCTATTGGCGTGGAACTCTTCCTTTAGTTGCCTTGTGATTGGTGTGCTTCATGCGTGTCATCCGCACAAGTGAATCACAACTCTCATGAAACGAAAGTTAATTTGGTGAATTTTTTATCGAAAGAGAAATATTCAATTATAAGGGAAGAAGTAATGCAGTGGACATGAGATGATCGTATGACATGATGCATGCACGTTTTTCCTACGTCCTCACAAACCTAGGAAAATACTAAATATAGCGATCTAGTCGGTGGCATACATACGATCTCTCATATATACGGAACTAATTCGTTCTACATGATTCGTGTGGTTAGCGTACCTACAGAAGATTCATTTCAGCCCAACCCATATATGCCCATGCAATTTGACGAAAAAAATCCACACACCTTCCGACCAAGGTGAAAACACCGATTACTAGCACCCCCCTGCATCTATGCATATTTCCAAATATACATACATGTAATTGCACGCTACCCGAATCATCGTCAGAAGACGGCATCGCCATAATAGGCGGAACAACCCACACATGGGACACTCTCATATAAACATGCGTGTGACATGTAAATATTCTAGTGTCATATAAGCACTCCCCTAGACCGGCAGTGTATCCGATCATGCTCTCACAACTCACACTTACCTGGGGCGTAGAGGCAATATGAACCATACATTACATTTCAAGCGAATGGAACCCATACGAAACCGCCATTGTATGGGCAACGGCAAAAGAAAAATATGATGCATTCCCAAGTCAGTACTTAAATAAGCCACCTGAAATCCTATACTGGGCATAATGGATATGACACTGGCACACTCTTAGGTTTAAACTCATAGTTTTCAAATACCTATATGACTATAAGTTGGCAATTAGTTTTGATAAAACAACATCCTTTTGTTTTAAAATACACATGTGAACAGTAGTATACTGAATCCTGCTCCGATGCTAGCTGTAACAGAACCGCCCAATTTATATAAGCTTTAAGTTACACCTAAGCTTATATAAATTGGGCCATTCTGTTACAGCTGGTATCGGAGCAGAACTAACTTTGTTGAATTACCATTGGTAGCAGGGCTTCCCTTCCCAAAAGAAGCAAACCTCAAAACTAAAGATGTAATCCAAGTAGCCTTTGTATTGCCTCACAAAAGTAAAATGTCTTTCTTTAGCCTATAAAGGCATGTCCACAACATGGCAATCCGTACTCCTCATTCTAGTCATAAATACCCGGCAGTCATTCGTTTATGAGAAGTAGGATCCACCATATCATTCTTGTTCCTCATGGTAAAGGCAACTATTCTTCAAACTATAGTGTCGGTTTAACTGAGAATGTGTTTTCTAAAGATTTTGTTGTAATTATTGGAATTCTCGAACAAATTCAATAGAATAAAAAATTTAAAACTCATAAATCATAAATTAAGTAATAAAACATAGAGAAATAATTAAACAATACAATCCTTATCTGTATTTTCTTATTTTTTTCTTCATATGCTAAAAAAGAATTCAAAAAGAAAATATTTCTATGGGTTATAATACTTACTATTAGATGTTGCATAAAGTTGGCGACAAGTATTGACCAAAATACCTATTGTAGAATCTTTTTATGTATAATTCGAACACGTGATCAATGGTAACTACATGGAGTTCATCCCGATGGATGGAGTGTAGGTGCTTGGAGGGAGGATAAATACTACCAAGAAAAATAAAATTATTTGTGGACCAAAATTATTTACAAATAGAAAAAACATCAGCTAACCCCACCTTGCTACTTTTCTTTAGTTAAAATCTTTTAAGGAGTTGAAAGTGGAACAGTTGTACGTGTTGTATGGGGCTGAACGAGGACAATATTGTCTACCACATGAATCATGATACTGTCCATGGTCAACCGCCAATTGAGTGGTGAAGTACTTCAATTTTGGGCTAGTGGTCTAGGTTGCACGCCAAAGGAGTAAATGCTGCCTAAATCTATAACAGTGATAAAAATATATGTTTATTTCTTCGTAATAATAAGGTTTCTATTATAATAAAGGGATAAAACAATGACTAACTATCAAATGCAATTAAGTTTTTCTTTCTTACCAGCTCATATTACTATCAGCATCCAATTTTATAGCTAAAACATATGCTTTGGAAAAGTTAAATATAACAGAACCGCCCAATTTATATAAGCTTAAGTCCAATTAACCTGCCAAAATAGTTTAAGTTGCACCTAAGCTCATATAAATTGGACGGTTCTGTTACAGCTGGTATCAGAGCAGAACTAACTTTGTTGAATTACCTTTGGTAGCGGGGCTTCCCTTAACAAAAGAAGCAAACCTCAAAACTAAAGATGTAATCCAAGTAGCCTTTGTATTGTCTCACAAAAGTAAAATGTCTTTCTTTAGCCTATAAAGGCATGTCCACAACATGGCAATCCGTACTCCTCATTCTTGTCATAAATACCCTACAGTCATTCGTTTATGAAAAATAGGATCTACCATATCATTCTTGTTCCTCATGGTAAAGGAAGCTATTCTTCAAACTATAATGTCAGTTTAACTGAAATTTGGTGGGGAAAATAGGTTCATAGGCCCATAGTTTCCTAGCCAGAATCTTAGCTCAAACAGGCAGGCTTCACTGTCTAATCGTTCAAGTACCAAGACAATTTCATTCTTGGAATTTTAGCAACATGGCGATTAAAAGTTGGCCTTTTATCCATTGTGGGCGTCCAAGAGCTGTTACCTGACTGGTGTCGCTGCTCTTTTAATCGGATCTCAACTCTAAGGTTGTCGAAAACACTCTTCCATTAGCGATCATGCCAAATGTCGCTAAAAATGTACCTATAACCGATCCAATTCCCACATTCAGATGATATTCGTCCGATATGCGAAGTAGAGCACATTTGGTAAATCCAAGATGATACCAAATCACTCATACAATGCGTACCTGATGCATAACCGTCTTTGGTATATTGGACAATTTGGTATAATTCTCAGTGCAATTCTGATAGTGCAAACGACGTCCAATTCGCATAAGAAGCCTAGTGGTTTATAGGCAAAGCACGTCAGAACCTCATATACAAACAGGAATATTGGTCGAAGACTACCAGATGCAATCTCCAAGTATCAAAATAACTCTCGAGATTGGTTTTATAAGAAGCTTTTGTCTGAAGTATTTCCTTCATTGACTCCCATAAAACATGATACTTTTAGAAAGCATCAGAAAGATCTAAGGATCGTAGATGAATGCTAAGCCCTTATGGGAAGGTACTATGAAATAGGGAATCATTCTCCTTACTAGACAAAATACCTCATTTTAAGCAAAATGAATCCCGAAGCCATGGTTACTCAGGCGTTGATACCAACAGAGCCTTTTAGAAGAGAGTGAAAAGGAAGACTAGGAATTATTAAGAATTCCACTAATTCAACCATACTCCTTTCTAAAGGGTTCTCAAAACCGGTTGCACAGGGAAAGTAACTCTGGGGTCCAAGAATTATGATCCGAATGGTAGCCAAGTAATTCCAAAAAGAACGTTGCTATCAATTTTTGCATAAATTCCAAGACATACGAATCATTTAAGCCAAACTTAGGTAACCAAATTTTTTTGGCATAGTGGGAGAGTGATCTCTCATACTTCACTAACGAGTTGCCCCTCAACACTAAAAGCTTCAAGGCTTTCGCTTTCACAACAAGCAACAACAAATTAGGTTGATTTTATCTTTACTAGCTTGTTTGCTGGTCATGAGTAAGAGAGAATCTAATTACATATCTTAAAGGAAATCATCATTATCATGTCATACGCATTCAGTATGCATTATTCATATACCCGCACATGCATCATACAGGAACGTTAGAAGGCCTGAACATGACGTGAAACAAGGATCCAGAAGAGGAGTCCCGAAGGAAGCTCTCGCACAGGTGTCGGGACTTGGATCGTCAAGTTTATTTCGGAAGGCAAGCCCCGGAGCATTTCTCCCTGCGGTTTGCAAAATCTTACTTGAGTCCTTTTATGATGTTTGATGCATTAAGTTATAGCAGTTGCTTGGAGCCGTTGCTGCATATCGATATTCCTTGACTACTGATATATCCTTTACCCTGATAGATTCAGGACCGTTACATGCTTAGCCATGCTTTATTAGACCGGTAGAAGTCGGGTGATTTATGTCACTCGCGAGCTATAGGTGGTTACCGAAGATATATGGCAATGTGAATGATCCTGGAAATCACTAAGTAATGAACTTGAATTTCTGACTACTCTTGTCATGTTGAACGCATGCCCCACATTTAGTGGTCTATGGAACCATGAAGCTTAGTAGCTCTGTTCGGGCCGGGAACCGTCATATCCGCGCACCATATGGAGAAGGAGGATGGGTACGACAGGGGCGCGGAGAGTAAGTCCAAATGGCCGGTCATGCCGGAGAGACTTGGTAGCCGAGCGGTCCCTGGTATGGTGGCTTATCGATGGACCCACGACTTTACCCGAACAGTACCAAAGGTGACCTAATCGACCCCGACGGGGAAAGTGTGGTTTGTGTGGGGAATACCTCGCCATCTGGTTAGTAATCGATTATAATCGCCATCGTTCCTGGATAGTGAACACTTGACTCTGAGCGTCAGAACTTAATAAATCATAATGTGATGTTGATAATATGGATATGTTGAGGATATATGCCAAGCGGAAATATGGTAACCATTGATGCTTATTGGATATCTATTGATGATTAATTTTGAAATGTGAGAATGGTCTAGTATAGAGATTCACCTAGTTCAGCAGGATAATTATAAGCTATGTCAATTAAATGAATAGGCTATATGAGCATAACTGCTAACATAGGCTTATCAGGCTACAATTATAACTTATTGCTAATAAGACTAAAATGGTGCATAAATATGAGCCATGCTTTTCTGCAAAAGAAAAAGAGCCAGTCCACCTTATAAAACCTTGCATACTCCTTGTTGTCACTTTATTTTTGGTTTATGATGGATAAGTCTAGCTGAATAGATCCTCGTACTTAGGGTTTTATTCCCACTTGTTGCAAATCATGAGATGCTTTTGTTGTGGTGACAAGATGGACTTGTATCCCACTACAGGAGAAAAATAGGCCATGGGCAAGGTCAACTCTTATATCTCATCTCAGATACTTTTGTTGAATTTGACTCTAAGTTGGCACAATATTTAATCAATACTTGAAGTGTGGGTGTCTTCAAAATATCTCGTTTCTGCTGATTTTTATTTTAGAAATATGTTGTACTCATTTTTGTAAACTCCGATATAATTGTGAACTTTATGTAACATGTGGATTGTGGTTACTGAATCTCTACTATCTTGGTTATAAGTTGGTTTGAAATCCTTCGTGATTTCACGGACTACCGGGTTTATATGGGCTTAGGTGCAACTTAAACTGTTTTGGCAGGTTAATTTGGACTTATATAAATTGGACGGTTCTGTTACATCAAACATACTTAACTTTGGCTAATACATATAAATATTAATATTTAAGGTACATAAAAGATTGCACTAGATAGATCTTTGAATCTATTTTTATAATAAATTTATTTAAAGATACTCCTTTTGTCCCGTAATAAATGTCGTTTTAGCTGTTGTTGTGGTACGCCGGACACTGAGTGAACGTGGACACACATATGCATGTGAGACTCTGTTAACATGGACACTCACCGGACACTCTAGAACGACATTCATTGCAGGACAGAGGGAGTACAATGTTGCTAAAAGCCTAGTCAATTTTTCCTTAAAAAATTAAAATTGATACAATGTTACACAATGTTTTTATTTGGATGGTTATAATAATTAGGAAATGGAATTTGACACCAATACCAATCGGTGTTCACCGTATTTCTACCCTCTCATTTTCAATACGGAGCCTGTCGCGCAGTCGCCCCCACACATCTGTGACCTGCGGCCTGCCTTAGCCTGTCGCCGGCGCCGCCGTGTCCAAGCCGGCCTCGCTCAGCCAGGGACCGGGTAGGGGTTAAGAAAAAGACTGGTTGCTGATAGTGACGTCAACTATCGGGTTGATCTACGAATTTTGCTGAAATACACATCAAAGAAAAACGTGAAAAAAAAACTGGTTGCAGGCATCAGGAAGCAAATTTGGCTATATATACGCTTTGATAGCGGCCCTCTGGGCATCAAAATTCAAGAGCTCCGCTACTCCATATACGTACGTGCAAAAGTGTATGCAGGTTCGCGAACACCACCCTGAGATCATATTTATTTGCTGATTAATATAAGGCAAAATTTGCTGTAGGACACAGAAAGTGGTGTGTTTTTCTGTGGGACACTAAAAGTGGACGTATTTGCTGAAACACATAATTATTTGTTGCACATTTATCAGAATACACCAAGACGATTATTTTAATATTTTCAACGGGCCGAAGAAAGAATGGTAGCAATCTGACCGTTTTGCCCCTGCCTGTTTCTCTCTATCCCTCTCTGATATTTGATCTAGCAGCTCCTCTTGCCAACATGTAGGCCCCACACGTCAGGTCCTATCTCCCACACACACACACCCCTCCGCCCATGGCCGGCATCCCTCCTCTGCCCACGCTACCACACGAACCACCACCTCCGCCCATGGCTGGCGGCGACGCCCAGGAAAAGGCCGGCGAGGCCCTTGCGCCGCAACACGCCCCGGACCCCTCCATCCCCTTCCTCATCCCGGCCGAGAAGCCGATAGGCGCTGCACCGGCTCATCGCCATCCCCAGGGCGGGGAAGCCATCTCGAGCAGCCGCCGAGCCCTTGCCGGCCACGGGCGAGAAGCTGGAGCAGCGCCCCGGCCGCGCGCTACGCTGCCGACCCCACCCCCCATGGTCGCACGGGCTGTCTCGGCGCCGGCGTGCGCCCTTCCTCGGCTACCGGCGGCGGAGAGGAGCCACTCCGTCGAGCTCCCTCTTCGTGGGCCGGCGGTGCAGATGTGCGCGCCCTCTCACGGGATGTGGCAGCGGGGCTGGTTGGGCGCTGCAGTGCTTGGAGCGGCTGCAACGGTAGCGGCGGGAGCTCTGCCCGTGGATGGTGAGGTGGTTCCCGGGGGTAAAGATGAACCGGACGCATGGGGTCCACACGTCGGTGAGAGGAGATGCTAGACCCAAATACCAAAGGTAAGAGAGAAACAAGCAGGGGCAAAACGGTCAGATTGCCACCTTTCTCTCTCCCGCTAGAAATATTAAAATAATTATCTCGGTGTGTTCTGACAAATTTGCATCAAACGATTATATGTTTCAGCAAATACGTCGATTTTTAGTGTCACACCGCAAAAGCACACCACTTTCTGTGTCCCATGTGTGTGAACTACGCTGAGTGCCTATCAACAAGAGAGAAAAATCTCAATTAACTGTAGCCCACGATGAAGAGTATGATTGATGATTTATTTATTTGTCCCATATTACAATGACCTCAAAATGCAACTATGTTTAATCAAATATTTTTTCTCTCAAATCGGTAATACCCATATCGAGTTGGTCAGGATGGTTTGTGGACTCTGAACAACTAAATAATCTTTCTAGAAAAAAGAAGAAGACCGAGATACTAAATTATCTGCTAGGCGGAGATTTAAAATGCAACATTAAAAATATTTGCATTAATAAGAGGTCTAGCATTTGTTCAGGTTGTCACCTTGCATCATTGAAAGAATCTTACGCTGATGGAATGTCTTAGCTTAAACAAAAACATATATATATAGTATTAATTAATGAAAAATAACAATTTCTTTTTTCATACGAATTGGAAATAAAAATACCCAAATAAAGAGCCACATAAAACAAGTCATGAGATTCATAGGAAAAATATGAATGGGAGACTTTGAAATTTGATCTTGAAAAGGCATATGACAAGGTAAATTGGGGATTTTACAACGAACTCTTGGATTGAAAGGTTTTTCTCAAATTTGGTGGGGAGAGGAATTCAAACCTTTGTCCAAAGTGGAAATGTGGGGGGTCAAGGTAAATGACCATTTGCCATCCTTACTCCCAAAACAAAAAAAAAGGGTCTTAGGCACAATGAGCCAATATTTCTCATACTATATAATATGAGTAGTTGTTGATGTGCTGGCCATTTTATTGCAGATGGACAAATAAGAGGGGTAGTTCCTAATCTGGTATAGGATGGGTTATCTATCTTGCAATATGTGGATAACAAGATGTTATTTCTAGACCATGATATTGAACAAAGCAAAGAACATGGAATTGCTTTTATGCACTTTTGAACAATGATCTGGCCTAAAAATTAACTTTCATAAGAGTGAAATCTTTTACTTAGAGAAAAAATAGTAAAGATATTTACTCACATATTTTTGGTTTCAAGTTAGGATCTTGCCCTTGTTATTACCTTGGTATTCCAATGATTTACCATAAGTCAAATAACAAAGGTTGGAAGAAGGTGGAGGAGCATATAGAGAGAATGGGGTCGACTTTAGTGGAATCATCTAGTAGCAAGGGTAGCCAACTTTAATTAATATGCAGCAAGGTGATGATGTATTTGTGTGTGGTGATTGATTAAGAATGGGGATTTTATATTAGAGTTCATGTACAACTTCCTAGTCAGTAATGAGATGAGAGTGTCATAATTAGTCTGGTGGCTTAAGATACCTTTGAAGATAATTTTTTCTTTGATTCTTTCAAAGAGGGGTTATTCTTACTAAAGATAATTTAGCAAAATGTAACAAGAATGGAGGTCATGCTATTTTTGTAGCACCAGACACCATCCAGCATATGCCAATGCAAGTTTCTTTGGAGGGCAGTCCATATATGGTCTTGGGAACTAATTCACCTCTATATATGTTTCGTACTTATTTAAAATATCTGCTATGCTATTTTTGACCCAAAGAAAAGTAGAAGAATAAAATCCATAGGAGTTCCTAACTAAAAATGTGATTTCTAAAGATTTTGTTGTAATTATTGGAATTCTCAAACAAATCCAATAGAATAAAAAGTGAAATTCATAAATCATAAATTAAGTAATAAGAAAAAAAATAATTAAAGAATCCGACCCTTATCCGTCTTTTCTTTATTTTTTTCTTCATATAATAAAAAAGAATTAAAAAAGAAAATATTTTCATGAGTGATAATACTTCTAGATCCTTTTTACTATTAGATGCCGCATCCTTTTGTTGGTTAATTTGGCTAATAAGGAAGGAAGCGATTTTGGACAACTATTGACCAAAATATCTATTGTAGGTTTCTTTTATGTATAATTCAAGCAAGTGATCAATGGTAATTACATGAAGTTCATCCCGATGGATGGAGTGTAGGTATGGAGGGAGGATAAATACTACCATGAAAAATAAAATTATTTGTAGAAAATTATTTACAAATAGAAAAAAAATCAGCAGAAATTGCCTAACCACCTTGCTACTTTTGTTTAGTTAATATCATTTTAAGGAGTTGAAAGTGGAACAGTTGTATATGTTGTATGGGCTGATCGGGGACAATATTGTCTAGCACATAAATCATGATACTGTCCGTGGTCAACCGCCGATTGAGTGGTGAAGTACTTCAATTTTGGGCTAGTGGTCTAGGTTGCACGCCAAAGGAATAAATGTTGCCTAAACTTATAACAGTAATAAAACATATGTTTATTAATAATAAGGTTTACTATATATATTATAAGAAATGGAGAAAACAAAGACTACCAACTAATAAAGGCAATTGTGAATTGATCATAAATTAGTTGGTAGGACTGTCTAGTGGTACGCTACCCATCAGGATTCAAATCATGTTGCCGTATCTTTTCTTGGGATTTTTTTAGGATTTACCTACGTTATGCTTAAGTGGTAAGCGGCGTTTCTGTCAACAACGAGACGTCAATGGTGAATTCGAAAATCTATAAAGGTTAGTGTGCATGTGTAATTCTTAAAAACACTATTAAAGGTAATTATGTTTTTTCTTCTTAGCAGCCTGTATATTAATATCAACACCTAATTTTATAGCCAAAGCGTGTGTTTGAGAAAGTCAAATATACTTGACTTTGACTAATACATGTAAATATTAATTATTCATGTACATAATTAATATCATTGGATAGAATCTATTTTTCAAATAAATTTATTTAGAGATACAATGTTACTAATATCTTTAAAAGTCTAGTCATTTTAAAAAAAAAATATTCGGCACGAGCAACCCCTTACAAGGACAGAGTGAGTTTGTTAAACCTATCTGGGGTTATATTATATGGTTAAAAATAAATCAAAGAACTGTTCTTAATATTATATGAATATACTAGCATTTGACATCCGGAGGCAGCAGCGCCCCCTCGCATTCACATGAACAGCATGACCAGTGTCAGCTGGTTCAAACTTTGAATACTCACCTCTATTTGTTTATAGCACAGCTAAGCTGCATGCAGCACTGTAAAAACACTACAACAACCGGTGCTTTACATATCGGTCAATTTAGTCATAAACAGTCGAAAATACGTCACGGGTAACTTGCCATGACGATCAAAAAATTCATCATGTTTCTCACGTCATACATTTGCTAGCCGTCATGGACTAGGATTTGTGATCGTCATGGATTAGTTGTCTGTCTTCTATAACCAGCCCATATCTAAGCCCAGATCCAAACCATAGTGACAAAAAAGAACATCACAAATTACCATCAAATCATCACAGCATTAACGATACACTCAACATAATCCTTTGTCACATAAGCTGGAACGTAACTCACAATTGACAAAAAATGCTCATCATTTTATTGAAACCATCAACATTTGTACTTGTACAATTTTTCAAATGATCTAAGTCAATAACCTAGCTACACTCAAGATGCTCAAAGCTAAAATATGTTGGCTTGTACAGCACAACTCATATGTGCTGCTCACAAACTAATAAAAATTGCCACCATCAGCCCCTTGATCCCCCTGCTGCAATCCAGAGATAACCTCATCAAACGTCTGCACTTCCTCAGTAATAAAACTCACATTTGGATCAATCTGCAGCAGCAAGGAGGGAAATTTACATGATTATAGAAACAATAAGGCCACTTGTCTCCCTGAAAATGACAAGTGTGCAAGTATGTAAAAATATTACCCAAGTATGCACTACTATAGCTTTCACAGTATTAAAAATGTTACCCAGTGTGAAGATTATGCAGGCAGCAGCCTTATAAATCTCATTTACTAGAGCCAAGATAGATTATGCAGGCAACAACCATATCTCTGAAGGTGAGAAAAATATCAGTTCATCAAGGTCAGAAAAATCAGTTCATCACTAAGTGTTCAGGTACCCCAAATCTATCAGCTAACAATTCATCACAAATAGCCAGAGGTATAAATCTACCAACTTATGTTCAACACAGGCTTTGTAAAACACAGTTGCTCTGTCTGCATCTCCATCGATCTTCTCCTGAAAATCAACATTTGAAAGACTGCCGGCACACCATTTGCTCTGTCTGCATCTCCATCGATCTGCTATTTGGTCTTGAATACGAACAACAAAGAAAAAGGAATAATCAGATCAGCTGCATCTAAATTACAGATGGGCTACATGTGCAGCGTGCAGCGTGGGCTAAATGTTTTATACCATTTTCTTTGTACACTGGGCATCTAAAAAGGAATACTAAACTGTAGACAAGGAAACTGTCTAAATGTGCAGCATAAGGTGTATGCCACTAAATTACAGATAAAAAAGGTTTAACATATTTTATTACTGCACTTACAGATGCTGAACAGGAGCAGTGCACGGTTAACATAATATGAAACTTTTATACCAGAATAGACAGAGCAAAATGGAATGTAGTCACTAGTATTTTGGGCTGACTATACAATTTGCTGTTACAAAACCTTGAGCAGTTACTAGCTGAATCAGTACATGAAAGAACTTATACTTTATACTAGAAATTAAAAACATACAAAGTAAATCCGATACGGTTTCTAGCTGAAACAATATTCACATCTATGTAAAATCTCAGTACAATAGTATGTAAGCAGTAAAGTGAGAATTAAACAATGGAAAGGGGATGTAGGAACATAACACACAAAGTAACACGCAAAGTACCAGCAAAGAAGTGGAAAGGAAGGGATTGCAGGGACTTCTGCTGCTACTGTTCCCTACACTTCGCTCGCCAAAACTGCAATAAATGAAATCCACTAGCTCGCCAGAACTGCTGCTGCCGGTTCCCTACACTTTGCCAGAGCTGCCGCTGGGATTGCAGGGATCCGAGAAGTCGTCGGTGGAGAGAGGGCCCGAGCGCGCCGGGAAGTGACTTACCTTGAGGCCGCCGGGAACACGCCGCTGTGGGGGCCGCCGGCGCTGCTGGTTCCGCGACGGGGGGCTGCCGGCGCTACTGCTTGGACCTGCTTGGTTCCGCGACGGGCGAGCAGGAGGGACGGAGGGGTACGCCGACGCTGCTGGTTCCGCCGTGAGGGGGTGCCGGCGCTGCTGCTTGACTTAGGGGCCTCCGGCGCTGCTGCTCGACCTAGGGGCCGCCGGCGCTGCTGCTTGCTTTGGAGATGGAAGGACGCGGGCGAAGGATGGGAGGGAGACCGGCGCGGTGGGACGGAGATAGACCGCCGCGGCAGGGACGGAGGGAGACCGCCGCGGCTGGCGGCGGTGTTGCGAGTCGGGGAGGGGCTGCGGGAGGAACGGAGCCCGATCTATTTTGGAGAGGATAAGAGAATGACGGCTGTGGTGGGAGGCAAAAACCTAAGTCCACTGTTATATATACTTGATGCTGGTAAATGGGCCGGCTTTTGGAGTCCAATGAAACCCCTACTTATTCATGATGTTTTTAGAATACATTACCGTTTAATAAACATCATGTAAAGCACCATCTCTTACAGTGAAATTTGGCTGTAGCAAAAGTTCAACAGAAAAAACAGGTCATACGCGAAGTCGTACTAGCAGAGTATATATATATATATATAGCCGTAGCTGTCACCCAGTACACGTTACTTCTACCTTGAGTCCTTGATCGATCCAAATGTTACTCCCTTTCTCTCTCTACGTCACTCTCTCTCCTAGCTCGCTCTCTCTCCTCTCCTGCTCCGACTCTCTCTCTCCTCTCTCGCTGCTGCCTGAGCAATAACGCTGCACCCTCTCTCAATAAATGCGTTTGCATCCATCCGCTCTCCACTCCCCAGCTCGCAATAACTCCTTCCTCCCCATCTCCACATTCTCCCATCTGCCGCCGTTCCCCCCTCCAGCCATGGCGTCTTCGTCCTCCCCGAGATCTCGCCGTCCTCCTCCTCCCGCCTTCTGCTAGCTACCCAGCTGTGTGCGTGCACGGAGCGCTGGTTTCCGCAGCTTCCTGCATGCGATATCACCGACAATCTTTGGAGGATCGAAGGCGTCACAGGCCGGGATCAGAGGTACAGATCGCCTGTCTCAGATCTCGCTGCCTAGCCGGCTTCCTCCTCGCCAGGTTCTTGGCCTGGGAGCCCTTGCGTGTGCATGCCCTAGATCTGCTACGTGCTGTTACGTGGCGTGTAAGCTAGTGTGATCTATCTGTGGACATTTTTGGGCTAACGCTTACTATTTTATTTCCTCTCTTGGTTGACTTGCTTGGGCTCACAGACATATATGTATATGTGACATGTATCTCTTTTTCTTGCAGGACGAATGAAAGCTGATGATAGAGAGCAAGAGCTAGGGTTTGGGAGGCACTAGGATCGTGCTGCCATTGTTCATGACGCCGGCGAGGCGCATGCCGGCCATGATCAGCCGGAATGGCATGGCGTTTGGGTCCTCGTCGGCGCTGTCTTTAAGCCAGGTGATTATTCCAGTGACAGTGAGAAATCTTTTGGAGTGTACAGGACTACAGGATCAGTCGTCGTCTCTCTGAGTAGCTAGCTACTAGTTTAATTGTGGGGAAAATAATAAATGTTCCTGCTTGCATATATATCTTTCTCTTGCTGATTAATTTCCGTGAGCTAACTATGGGATGTGTATGCAAGTATTTATGGGCGCTACGTTCAACGATACTGGCCACTAATCTGCTATTTAATGTAAACTGAATAGTACCTACCGACCAGTAGGAGGAAGAAAAGACAACCTTTTTTTTTTTTTTTGGAAAACTCATCGAGTATGACGTTATATGAAGTTTGTTATCTCGTTCTTGATCCTATTCCTACACGCTTTTTTGTTCCTAAAAATAAGAAGCAAATATGTGGTCCACCAACCTACCGGATTTTGTGCTTATTTTCATCCTTTTAAAATTTTATTACTAGCATCCTCATAAAAGCAATATATTCTTGTTTTCTCATATTGAATGGAAGCACCTTCCCTTGTCATGAATACAATTAACGAGAAAGTGTTGCTTCAGTCAACTGTTCGTGCATTAATTCATCAGGGTTCTGCATTCAAACTCAATTTTGGAGTAGTACTAATCCAAACGTTTTTTTTAAAAAAAAAATGTTGCATCTTTAATGTTCCATTAACTTTGTGTAATCCCCAGATGGCCAGATCTCAACTGTTGCATTATGAATCATCGTCAGCGCTTATACATACAAGTATCAAACTATTCATAGTATCATCTTAAATTGTGACTCCCTACAAATTTTTGGACCAAAATTGCAGGCTGACCTCCTAGACAGCCATCACCTGCAGCAAGCTTTCCAGCAGCAACTCTTTGATCAGATCCCAGCTACTGCAGTGGATAGCAGCGACAACATCATCCATGGTCGCTCCGACACGCTGGTAGATGAGTTTGAGAGCAAGTCCTGCAGCGAGAATCCCGATGGCACCTCTGGCGATGATGGCCAGGAAGACCCCAACCAGCAGCCAAACAAGAAGAAGCGGTATCACCGCCACACCCAGCACCAGATCCAAGAGATGGAGGCGTAAGAACAATGACTTGAACTCTTCTTCCTTCCTATAAGCACCATACAAAAGGCTTTATTTGTTGATAGATAATATTATTCATTAAAAAAATCATGTCTGATTGTTGTTTGGGTATTGTGAATTGTGATTGATCAGGTTTTTCAAGGAGTGCCCACACCCGGATGACAAGCAGAGAAAGGAGCTCAGTAGGGAGCTCGGCCTCGAGCCGCTGCAGGTCAAGTTTTGGTTCCAGAACAAGCGCACACAGATGAAGGCAAGCTCTACTACAACACTATACGTATATTGTTCCCGATTCAGACATTATGATGCATGGTACACAAAAGATGAATTTATTTTGGTTAGATTGAATCCATGTGTGCATATTTGCCGATTAATCATGACCTGACAACGTGTTAAGCATATTAAGTTATTGTTACACACAACTGAACAAGAGAGCTAGCATTTTGAATTCAGTCATATGAAACTATGGCATGCATAGAAAGAGGAACATGGAATATGTGCAAGTATGCCAGTCTTGCTGATAATGCAAACGTGATTTGGGTGTATGCAGAACCAGCACGAGCGCCAGGAGAATGCGCAGCTGCGTGCAGAGAATGACAAACTGCGAGCTGAGAATATGCGGTACAAGGAGGCGCTTGGCACAGCCTCCTGCCCCAGCTGTGGCGGCCCTGCTGCCCTTGGTGAGATGTCCTTTGACGAGCACCACCTCGGTCTCGAGAACGCTCGCCTTCGTGACGAGATTGATCGGATCTCGGGCATCGCTGCCAAGCATGTTGGCAAGCCCATGGTCTCCTTCCCTGTGCTCTCCAGCCCGCTTGCTGCCGCTGCTGCCAGATCCCCACTTGATCTTGCTGGTGCTTACGGCGTCCAGCCTGCTGGCCTCGGCACTGACCACCTATTTGGTGTTGGAGCTGGTGCCGGCGATCTGCTGAGAAGCGTGTCAACTGGCCAGCTCGACGCTGACAAGCCTATGATTGTAGAGCTAGCCGTTGCCGCCATGGACGAGCTCCTTCGAATGGCACGGCTTGATGCACCGCTGTGGGGTGGGGGTGTGGCAGGGGTGCAGCTGGACGAGGAGGAGTATGGCCGGATGTTCCCGGGTGGGCTCGGGCCGAGACAGTACGGGCTCCGTCCGGAGGCATCTCGAGATAATGCTGTGGTGATCATGACTCGTGACAGCCTTGTCGAGATACTCATGGACGCGGTCAGTGACAAACTGATTGTTGGGTTTTCAGCTGAATGGATTTTCTTGATCCCTGCTTGCTGATCCATGTGATTTATCAATCTTCTGCTTGTAGAGCCGATTTGCTGCAGTGTTCTCAAGCATTGTGTCGAGGGCTTCTACACATGAGGTGCTGTCAACTGGCGTGGCAGGGAGCTATAATGGTGCATTGCAAGTGGTGTGTGTATTACATTTCTGTTCATGGTGCATTATTCTTTGATCAGAGTCAAAGTGTGAAGATTGATGATGACCAATACTATGTAGCTGACAATATTTGTGTTATCAATTTGCAGATGTCAATGGAGTTCCAGGTACCGTCACCGCTGGTGCCGACGCGGGAGAGCTATTTTGTGAGGTATTGCAAGAACAACCCCGATGGAACGTGGGCTGTTGTCGATGTCTCACTCGACAGCCTCCGCCCTAGCCCTGTTATGAAGTGCCGGCGCAGGCCATCAGGATGCCTTATCCAAGAAATGCCCAATGGCTACTCAAAGGTCAGTTAGCTCCTTGAAATTTGTCTTGCCCAATTAACTGTGTGTATGTATTACAAATTTACAATGAATCGTAAAGTGCACATATTCAACATGTGTCTCCCAGCAATTGTGATTCCTGTCAGGAAACCCATGTTAATGTCACACCATGGGTTCTTGTGCGTGCAGGTGACCTGGGTGGAGCACGTTGAGGTTGATGACAGATCAGTGCACAATCTCTACAGGCCTTTGGTCAATTCAGGCCTCGCATTTGGTGCAAAAAGGTGGGTTGGCACACTGGACCGACAGTGCGAGCGCCTTGCCAGTGCCATGGCCAGTAACATCCCAAACGGTGACCTCGGTGGTAAGTATACCCATACGAATTCTAATACCCAATGAAAACGCAACGACAGAGATTTGATGCATGATATAGGCAAGTATATATGGAACTATAGATCAATGTGTATCCTTGAAATTGCAGTGATCACAAGCATAGAGGGGAGGAAGAGCATGCTGAAGCTAGCAGAGAGGATGGTGGCCAGCTTCTGCGGTGGTGTGACGGCGTCTGCCGCACATCAGTGGACAACATTGTCAGGGAGTGGTGCGGAGGATGTCCGCGTTATGACCAGGAAGAGTGTGGACGACCCTGGCAGGCCGCCGGGCATCGTTCTCAATGCCGCCACCTCCTTCTGGCTACCCGTCCCGCCCAAGAGGGTCTTCGATTTCCTCCGCGAGGAGACCTCTCGCAGTGAGGTAGTCATACGCACAAATGCCACATCACCGATCGACATTTTCTCCCAACTGCACTTGTGCGATTGCTAAGCTAAGCATTTTCCTGACAAAATTTAAATCTGCAGTGGGACATCCTCTCAAACGGTGGTGCTGTCCAAGAAATGGCTCATATTGCCAACGGCCGGGACCATGGCAACTGTGTCTCCCTTCTTCGTGTCAATGTAAGTGCTCATTTGTGTCTTTTCTTTCAGAAAAAAACAAGTGCTCATATATGAGATCAAATTTAATCCAGTTTTCCCTGAAATCCTGATGATTATTTATCGTGAACTATTCATGGTCATCATGAACTGAATCTTTTTGTCCCCTGAATTCCTGATAATTATTTATTGAGAACTATTCATGGTCATCATGTTTTCAGTGACAATTGGATCCATTATTTTCGTTGTGTTATGCAGAGTGCAAACTCCAACCAAAGCAACATGCTGATCCTCCAGGAGAGCTGCACCGACGCATCGGGCTCGTACGTGGTGTATGCGCCGGTGGATGTGGTGGCAATGAACGTGGTGCTCAATGGTGGTGACCCGGACTACGTGGCCCTGCTGCCATCGGGCTTCGCTATCCTCCCAGACGGACCACCGGCCATGGCTCCCCATGGCGAGGGCGCCACCTTGGAGGCTGGTGGCGGCTCCCTCTTGACGGTGGCGTTCCAGATCCTGGTGGACTCAGTGCCCACTGCAAAGCTCTCCCTGGGCTCTGTAGCGACTGTGAACAGCCTCATCGCCTGTACCGTGGAGCGCATCAAGGCTGCCGTCTGCGCGGAAGGCAACCCACAGTAGCCTTTCATCCATATGATCTCGAGGTACATGTACATGCCACTCGATCAGTCTATACAGGTATCCATACGCAGCATATCCTTGCAGTCAAAAATAAACTTTGAACTGTTTAAATGTTTTGTAGGGGACAGCAAGGTTTTGGTGAAATATTAGTGGGGAGTCAAGAACGCACCTCAGACTCTCCTTGCCATGTGGTGCTCATACTACAAGCGAAAATTCAGTTCAGTTCGTTAGGAAAAAGAAAGGTGTCACCACTATGCAAGGGGGGATGGTTCGGGTATTGACTTCCCCGTTGATCGAGTCGTCTACAGAAAGGTTGCTGCGGAGAAGATGCTGTTTCTGGATCTCTTTCCATATTTTTAGGTTTTCCATTTACTGCTGTGTACTTCGTCATGTTCGTGGTGTTGCTGTTGTGTTCAGGCTAAGGTGCCTGTGCCTGCTCGTAGCTAGAGCACAGAGATTTGTTGCCTCTTTCCTTTTTTGGATTTGCAAAGATTTGTAGAATCTAGGATCAGTCATTTTTCATAACCAATGCTTGGCTAAAACGTGCATGTTGTTGTTTGTAGCATTTTGTTATTTAAAACGATGTAATTTCAATCTCTGAGTTTCTAGCTTCTTGTTTTCAGAGAATTTTCGGAACGAGAACAGCAGGGGTTTCCATCCACTGGAGATACACATATCGTCAACTTCATTTCCTTTTTTGCATAGTACGTATGTATCATTAAAAAAACATAGACGTGCAAGGGGAGACACCCCGTCTTGTACTCTTGTGTAGAAGAAGACTTTCTTACATAGGTCGAGAAAATCCTTGAACCTCCGTCCCATCCATACACAGCGGCATCATAGCTCTCGCAAGACTAGGCTGATCACATGTGCTTTAGCATTGGACAGATGAGAGGATTTTTTTTCAATGTGTAGATAAATTGTGTCTGCTCTTGTAACAAATCCGCTCCTGTGAGGGTTCGAACTCTGGACGACAGGATGCAATGCGCTTAGCTAGACCAACAGGACTAAGGAACACTTGCAAGTATGCATGTGTCGTCGTTGAGAACTAAGAAGACAAGCAATTGTTTCTGAAAAAAAAAAAGAAAAGCAATTGTGCACTTACCGGAAACAACAAAACGACAGACTCAAAAGTCGAACCGAGTGAAGAGAGAATGCAACCAAAATCATGAGAAGCTAATTAAATGCAACCATAGCTCTTAATAAATCTAGTCTAGCAATAATTGAAATCATATACTGCACTATGCATTAGGCCATGAAAAATAATATTCACCACTAGTTCGGAACTAAAACTGATGGTGAAAAGTGCCCAGCCGTGCGAACTATCGAGTGGCAAGTGTGCTTCGTTGTGGTCGACAAGCGGGTCCATTCGCCTATGTGTTGCCACACACTGGTGCTCGCTGGGAACACACAAATATGAGGCTCCACCAACCCTCTCTCTTCTCCCTCTCGTTACCTTCCACCTGGCTCTCTCCTTCTATCTTCCCCCGACTCCCCTCCTTCCTCTTGCACGGGCATCGATCTTCATCCTTTAGCTCCCTCCCTCCCTCCCTCTTCCCGGCTCTAACCTTGGCAATGAAAGGACTTTGATGTTGCTTAGAGGGGATGAATATGTGTTTCTAAAATTTAATATAAAACAAAACTTTGTCACAGATTAAATAGGAGTCAAAACTTCCGATGCATGTCGGAACTTAGTGTAACTTTTGACGTTGTCAATATGAAACAAATAAAAGTATGCTTAATGAGTTCGGTTTCAAACCAAACTTGAAAATATGAGTTTTGGGATGTCCAATAGTAAGTCCACTAAATACCTATACTTACCAAACACAAATATTGTAATTCAAAACATAAATGAGATAAGATTTGTTTCACAAAAGTTCAAGCCTCCATGTAGGCCGTATGTCTTCATTGTAGAAGTCATGAATGGCCACTACTCCAGGGTGCACTCTAGTCATGACACTAAGCTTGATCTCTTCCCTTGTGGAGGCGAGATCGAGCACTCTGAAACTTGTTGTGGCACACCACAACCACGGTTGCTCACTGGCGACTCCTACCATGTGTTTGGTTGGAGAGTTGGGACCAACCCAGATGGGTTCGACCCGCTTTTTAGTTGTTTGGATGGAGGTTGGGGATGGGTTGGGTTGGACCCCAGGAGAATATTCCTCCAATATGCAGGTTGGAGTGGACCGCCGAAATCTGACGGACGGAGCCGCTCCGCTCGGGTTAGGCATTCACGTGCGTACAGTCACCGTCCGCACCTCCCTCACCTTATCCTTTTACTCTTTCTCTTTCTCCCTCACCGCCGCCGCCCGCACCTCCCTCACCACCACCACCCGCAGGCTCGCCCTACGCCCGCCAGGTCCACGCCCGATCTCCCCCAGCGCCGCGCCAGGTCCGCCGCCCCACCGTCGCGCCATTCCTCCGCGCCGGCCCCGTCCACCGCCGGCCCCTCGAGGAGCCGCGCCCGAGGAGGCGCCCCGCCCACGCCCGGGAGCCGCCCCGTCGAGCGCCGTCGGCCCCGCCTTGTCCGCCTGGTCTAGGTCTGCCCGAGGAGGCGCCCCGCCAGCGCCCGAGGAGCCGCCCCGTCGAGCGCCGCTGGCCCCGCCTTGTCCGCCTGGTCCAGGTCCGCCCGAGGAGGCGCCCCTCCTGCGCCCGAGGAGCCGCGCCCGAGCAGCCGGTCCCCATCCCGAGCTTGCAGTGCCGGTAGAGAGGATGGCGGCGCTCGGCTCCGGCCCCGGATCCGCCGTCGCGCCAGCCACGATCGACGGTTGCGCCATCCTCGACCAACGGCCGCGCCGGCCTCAGCCAGAGCCGGCCCCCTAGGTCCGCGCCCCGCCAGGGGAGCCCCATCTCCCTCCGCGCTCGCTGGTCGGGCTAGGGAAGACGCCGTCGGGGGCAAGGGAGAAGAAAGGGAGAGGGAGAAGAAAGGAAGAAATGTTTTTTCAATGACATGCGGGCCCCACTGGAATTAGAGGAGGTAACCTCACCATTTCATTGCAAAGGTGTCCATATCCAGGTTCTGTTTTAATCCATCCATCCAAACAGAAAATGGGATGGATCCGACCCATCTCACTCCTCGAGCAACCAAACAAATTAAGGGTTGGAGCCGTCCCCAAAACATGGGTTGGAGCCACTCCAACCTATTGATCCCACAACCAAACACACGGCTAGTGGTCTAGAAGCCAAGCTCACTCATGCAAGACACAATGTAAGTACTCTCTTCTTCACCCTCGCTAGGTCCTTAATTAAGTAGCCTGCTATGTCCTCGAAGCCCTTTCCTCTCTTCACTTTTCTAGTATCCCAAGCCGCACAATGATTTGAAGCAACAATAAGCATACATTTAAAACCATTAGCTTTGATGCACCATCTCCAGTGTCTCACTAGAGGATTCCGGTGAGTTCGGCAACAATCAGACCATTCGGGATGTGAGCAATGTTGCTACCTTTTGATGATCTATTCTAGTGTACCCACCTAGGCTTTCTAGTGATGCCTCTCAGTGCACATTAAGCTCGATTTCCCTATGTCTAATTGATGTCTTCGTCTTCTTGTTTATCTTCTAGGGTCTTCAACACAACTTCTAATTTCTAACCCTTTACTTGAGATGTGGAACACTTAATCTTCATCATAGCCTTGTCTAACTCATTCTTCCATCCATAAGACTCAAATTTTGTATACTAGCAACCATATCAATCTCTATGATCATGTTGTCGCTCAATCACCAAAATCACTTAATGGCTCTAGCTAGGTACCTAGGTGCCATTTCATTCCAGAAGACTAGGAGGATGATCAGCCAAAGAAGGCATGTTGTAGCTAGGGAGGACGAGCTCTCGAGCGGATGGCAAACAAGTAGGATCGCACGTAGGAACAAACGCCAAAAAGATTGTGCACATGGGAACAATAGTTGGTGAGGGCAGAATTTAGGAGACTATCACTGAAGAACATGGTTGAACCTAGGGTTCTACCTAGGACCTAGAATATAAGAGAAAAGTGGGAAAGACAATGAGGGTGTTCAGGACATGATTTTGTCTTATCATTAATGCAGAGCAAGGGCAAGAGGGACACATGGCTCCCGTTAGGGTATGGGTTGAAAATCAAACTAAAAGTTAGTGGCCTTGAGAAGATCCATGAACAAGGTCTTAGAAAATCTAAGATTGATTTTGGGAGTGAGGATCCTATTAAAGTTGTTTTTTATGGTCCCCTAGCATTTAAGTAGAAGCCCTCCTAAAGTTGATTTCTATCCCTTCTATTACGGTTTATCCTTCATTTCAAATTATAAGATAAGATGTCTTGTTCTTTTCAAATACATTTTTTTGTACTATGTATCTTGACAGTATATATTTGATGTATTGATGTATACAAAAAAAAAAGGTATGTATCTAAAAAATCTAAAACATCTTATAATTTAAAATATAGATAGTAAATTGCCATGTCTTAAAATTTCTGAACCAAACTACACCGGTACAATTTTCTGATAATTGTCATGTCTTCAATTTTCTGAACCAACCTGGTACGAATTCTGAACCAAACAGCACCTTTTTCATCATATATGATAATGAGAATGATGATAGCGGCAATTTAGACCCTACAGGGGCAGTCATGTGGCCACGTGACATCAGAAATCCATGTCCGACCGCACCAACTTATCTAAAACCACCACAAATTACAGACTACCGAACAGTCATGCATACCACGGCAATGATGATACGAACTGAGAATCGAGTAAAATTCACACGAGAATATGGGGGAAGGAAAAAAAATAAATTTGGATTAAAAACCATCACGAATTTGTTTCATTAATAGTTTGCCAGAGCACATACCATCCAGAATAAAGTACAAAGTCTGATAAGATATTCCCATCCACATTTTGGAGTACAAACATACCAGAAAGATGGAACTATACAAGCAACCAAGAATAATCGTCACAAACAATGCCTTTTAACTTTACAAAGGAAAATACTAAAAGATTGGCAATAAGATAAAATGACAGCATCTAGTCCCTTTCAATACTCCAGGAAAGCCATAGATTGAGGCCAGCACTCTTGGTCATCTGGGCCGATGCCTTCCAAAGCTAACAGCCAACCAGTAGAGAACTGGTATGGATCCTGCACAAGATATTAACGAGGAAGAAAGCAGGACTATTGAAATATATTGCTTCCCATGTCCAGTGAAACCATGGTTACATATACTGCTGTCAACTGTGCTGCTGAACCCAAAACATTAAGTTTCAGTATAGATCACACTACGGTTATAATGAAAAAGCAGCATTGTGCAACCAAGGACAAAATGACAGGGCACAAGCACAATATTATTATGACAATAGTGACTGTAGGGGCAATAACTAATGCTTTCACTGAATTACAGAAAAAATTTACAGCTATACACTATTTTCACATTAACATTCTATGCACTGGCTGTTAAGGGAGCCACATCGAAAAGAAGCTAACCATACCAAAATCCGACTCTCCGGTAGTATAAAGGTCATGTCTACAGCCGCAACAGGAATAAAGCTATCATGTCATCCCTGCAATGAAGATAAAAATAGTTAGCAATCAACACAGTGACATCTTTATTAACCATTAGATCATCGCAAGTGTGAGTGATTTATTGCCACGAGGCTAAAACAAGACTATGCTTACTTATCTTGTAGCTTTATCAACAATTAATTAGGGACAGAAAGTGATTAGCGTTGAGCCGTTGAACCCATCAAATGGGACTGGTATGAACACAAATATTATGCATTCAAAATAATCATCACCATGGGGAAAGAATAAACCAATGAACCCATCTCATTGGATCATACACCATTCAGGAAAACACAGCAGGCTTTTTAAACAAACTTTGTTTCCTATTGGCATGTACCAAAAAAGGATCCTTTTGGAGCCAAAGAAGAAAATGGTTTGTTGCAACTCTTAACCTCATCCCTAATAAAATGTCATTCTGGCTATGCACCTCTTTAAGGAATGGAGGTAGTTAGCTGATACAACGGCATGTAACTAAATTACATGGGATACAATGGCATGTAACTAACTTACATAGGCCGAGTATATCTTAATTTTACCACCTTCCAACTTATAACTGGTCAATGGTCATTGAGGATTTCATAATCCAAAGGAAAAAAATATGGGACAAAGAAAAGGTAATAAACATATGATTGTTCAGTCAATTACTTCAAGTAATTTCATGTCAGATCAGTTTGAAATTAGAACAGAAGAAACAATCAATATCCTCACAGGAATCGTGATGTCATCAACAAGAGGTCACCAGAACTTCTGTGTATGTGCCTATGTGGCTTACTAATTGCATGAACACTGACCAGATGATCAAAAACACAAAATGCTTGCAAACATGGTAAAAGCTAGCACAAAAGGACAAAATAAAAATCCTCACGAAAAAAATAAAAGAAAAGGCCCTGTGCAGCAAGGTATTGCCGTCAGGAAATGACAAAAATGAGAAACAGTATTAGTTCCACTAAATGTATGAATCTTTGATTGGCAGACATAATAGCAGTGCAGATTAGCAATGCCATGATGGGCAAAAATAATGAAATACAAATGAAATAGAACTACAATAGTCCTGAACTCTTGATTATCGCCACTTCTTTACAAATTAGACCAAAGCCTGCTTAAGGAAATCTATCTTAGATACCAAAACAGCTGTGCAGATTAGTGATGCCATGATGGACAGTGAAGTACGAATGAAAAGGAACTAAAATAGTCCCGTACTCCTGATTATCGCCTTTTTTTACAAATTAGATCAAAGCCTTAGGAAAACAATCCTAAATACCAAAAGCTGAGATATACTTAATCCATCCCAGATTATAAGACGTCTGACTTTTTCAACCCGTTTAACCAATCTTATTTAAAAAATTTGTGCAAAAATAATCAAATTTAAATCATTCTTAAAGAATTTTATTAATAAAGGAAGCCACGTCAAAAAAGGTGATATTTTGCAAAAAATTTTGAATAAGACGAATGATCAAACTTAGTGTAAAAAAAGTCAAACATCTTACAATTTGGGATGGAGGGAGTATTAAAAAGCATAGTATTGCTACAAAATTATGACTTTCATAAATTATCATCACAACACACTAAATGATACATACAGAACTGTGGGTCTGCAGAATTACAAATGCCATTAGCATAAAATTACACTACATAGCATGATTACCTTTGTCATTAGAAAAGTTACACCAATTAAAAAATCATACTACTCGAACGAGCTTGTGGGCTCATGTTTTCGTTTTAAAACCTGAATCTAGAGGGTAACTGACTATTCAAGGAAGCAACTCAAGGTCCTCTTATATTATATATATATATATATATGCCAGTATAAATGGACATAAAAAAAACATAATGGATCTGCACAACTAAAAACCAAACAAAAAAAAAGAATGGGTCCCAAATGCAAGACAAGAGTATATATATTCATCTAATAGAGAACACTGACCCTAGACAATAAAGAGCAAAATGCATCATGGGTTCTTAAACTTTTCCGGCATTCCCATCTGGGTCCATAAACATTCAAAGTGGTTATCTAGGTCCTTCAACTTTTCAAATGGTTCATTCTAAGTTCGCTCTATGTTCAATCATGGACACTACAAATGAACCACATGAAGCTGAAGGACTCAAATCACTCTGAGAGTTCATGGACTCCAATGAGAATACAGAAAAAGTTTAGGGGGCCCACGGTGCATTTCACTCATAAATAATCATCATGAACATTGCATCACATCCACCATTCTTATTTAGTCAGATAACATATATATAATCGTAACATGTTGCATACAGCCAAATACTGGCAAAGAAACAATATCCCCTAATTACAGTGAGATTTACCTCAACTAAAACTTTACTGTCTACCTTATTATTAAGGTTCATATATGACATATTTGTTATAGCAAATGGAAATAAATAGATACTCACCAGCTATGCCCACCCTAAGAATTATTGCTGGGCCCAGATCGACATTTAGCATGGACAATAGGTCCCAACTGTGACCTTTCCAGACCATCAATATTACCATCTGGCGCATTCATGTAGACTGCACCTCTGTACATCCACTCATCAGTCTCATCACTGTAGAAATCTTCAAATGGCTCTTGACATAATGCACAGGCTGTTTGCTCCTCATCCGCAGGAACAGCAATTTCTTTCTCTTCCTTTCTGTCTGGGACTGGGTCTGAGGGCACAAAAGCAGGAACTCCATCGTTTCCTACTGTTTCTGCTGCTCTTAACCATTCCCCCACGGTGACAAAATATTTACGTGAAGATTGCTTACGGTTCTTTGAGTTTCTATTTTTTGTAACATGCCAGTCCATGTGAGCACGATGCTCCTCTTGGCATTTAAATCGAAGGCCACATGTTTTACACTGCCTTGAAAGATCCTGATATAAAGCATTGATGACAGACTCATTCCGTAACTTGAGGTCTACATTGAAGTCAACTCCAACAGAATCCTATAGTAAAATATTCACAATTTCCCCTTCAATTAACAGCATAAATATGAACAGAATAATACTATATAATAACAATGCACGAAGCATGAGAAATACCTGAGATTGTCTAGGTGGTTCCAGTGAAATTACACCATGCTGCATAAGGTTACTCAACAGTCCAGAGACAAATGGTTGGGGGCCAGCAACTTGTGATGACGATGAACCCATCTGCAGTGGGACAGGTGGCGGTCCGGGCGGTAATGGTGGCATAGGAAACCCAGGTGCAGATGGCACACCGTAGGATGGCACAGCAGGTGATGCGGAAAAAGAAGTTGGCAGAACAGAAACAGGTGTCATGGTTGCATTACCTCCTTGCCCTTGGAACGGAGACACAGACATGCCAGGGCCAAAATTTCTAAAAGACTCCTGATGGTGAGGATGGGAATGGGGATGGGGATGTAACTGTGTGGGGCGATGAGGATGAGCTTGGTTTCCCAAAATTGTAACTTGATTTTGTTGGCTTGATGGCAACAAATCTTGGTGCTGATAAAGCGGTTGAGCTAAGTTACCTGTACCCGTTTTCAAATCCAAGGCATCATACTGATGCCGAGGAACAAATACTGATGAACTAGCTCCTTGGCTAACAAAAGGACTAATTTCTAAGCTATCCGATGCACTTCTAACATGTTTCATATCAGGTGGAATTAGTGGTAAAGTTTGTGATTGGGTATGATGAAGAGGAAGCCATTCTGTCGGAGCAGGAGCAGGTGATGACCTGTGCTTCTCCACCAAGGGCATATCTACATTCAAACCATTGTATGTGCCACTCATCTCCAACCTCTTGACTGGCATTTCACCATTGGCAGGCTGTGGTATTCTATCAAGTACTGATGGGTGTTGAGGTGCCTGTATTCGCAATGGCAGACCAGTAGGCTTCTGCCAAGGTGAAGCTGGCATGGTATCAACTCTCCCATGATTTAGGGTATGTTCAGAATTCTTATACTCCAAAAGAGCTCCATTCTGAACACCAGAATTGCTTGGATATCTCCTTGTGGAAATGTCAATATGCTGCAGGAGAAAAAGGTGGTACTGTGTCAATAGGTGTTCATAGATTCATAAGGAAAACAGTACCAGGTTGACAAGTCTGCATATGAATCCTATTTGGTGCATGGACAAAAATGTTCAAAGGGTTTCAGTTAAACATAAGACAAGAAAACAGTTAAATAATGTATACAGTGCCTAAAAACTGCTGAAAGCTACTGGGAAATAACGCACTAGTCCTACTCATGACATGCTTTAAAATCTATGAGTAAACAAAGGCACATAATATTTTACATCAAATTGTGAAATAAAAAAGGAATAAACTACTGGAAAACTACACTTAAAGTTCCTTCCCTAACAGCATACAAATGTGATACCACAAAATGTTGTCGCTAACTAATTTATCAGCAAACTTTTACCTAACTACTCTTTTGTGTTTTTAGTCAAACAAGGATTGACAAAGGATATATGTCATTTGAAATTTGGCAACAATATCTCCAGATCAGCCAGCTGAAGCATAATATTAGTGCATCTGATGTTATTTGGAGTACTTGCATAGCACATTTTTATCTGTTTTCTAAAGGGCACTGAGCTCTAGGCAGGCAGCAGAGTACAGCATCGTCCACACAGGATAACTATGTTAGCTAAGGATATGAGCAGGAAAGGAAGGAAGCAGAGTGCACAAAAGGTCATGATCTTGTTGGCCCTTCACTAGCTCCTGCTTCCACAACTCCTCTAGTGGCAGATCTGGCCTAACAAGCTCATAATGCACGCCTGGCCACCTAGCCACCCCAATTGAACTACGCAAGGCTAGCTGGAGACCAGCCTTTTGGAACAATGCCTTTTACAAATATATCAGAATAGAAAGAAGCAATCCAATTGTGTAATAGAGACCATAACTCTTTTAAAGAAAAAGAAGAACAATTATTTCAGAACTGCAGGAGGTGATGGTAGGCACACAAAGTGTTATGATAATGCTACAATTCACTATTATTTAAAGAGAGATCAGACAATCATACACTTGCAGTTGTAATCCTATCTTCAACATTGAATGGTGAACCATCAACTAATGATCTAGTAGCTTGGCTTGGGAAATTGTGCCTCCCAGCATCAGATTCCAGTAGCCCTGCATTTGCCCCAGGAAATCCAGCTCTCATGGTTCCAGGAGGAAAAGATAGCATGCCACTTCTGACTCGATCAGTCAAAGTTGGACTCATATCCTCCCACGAATACTCTTCTTCCTCTGAAGTTAACCAATTTCGTGCACTAGATCTGCTAGCCATACCATTTGGATCCAGGCGCTGCACTTTAGGAAGTCGCTCATCAGCATCTCGGCCTTGACAATTCCCATATGCATCAATAAGTTCCCTTGCACTTTGCTTCCTGTACTCTTCATCAAGCATACTGATTGTAGGCCGTTGTGCACCATCATCCAAAGCCCATCTTACCCTGCCATTTCGATCAGGCAATTTTCTGGGATCAGGTCCCAGTACAGAATGAGATGGCGGTAGCCTCTCTAGTGCTCTCTTGGGGGACTGATTCCTAGGAAACACATCAAGAGGTGGTGATCTGGACAATTTTCTCCTTGAATTGACTAATGGCCCATCTAGATTCACATCAGATGAATGTGTGCTCAAGAGATGTGGTGATGTTGCCCTTATTGTTCCGCCAAGAGGTCGAAACGTCTCTTGTTGATCAGGATTATCAGCATACTGTAAAGAAGATTTCTGCCCATATGATTACAACACAGATTATGAGCATCACAAAGTAAACCAGAGGCAGAAATAGCATTTGACAACTTGGATTGAAAGAAAGAAAAAAGCAGATGAGCTACCATGGATGTTGAAGTACTACCACCATCCCAAAAATGTAACATCTTTATATTTCTAACCTAAATAAAATCACTTCTCTAACTTTGACCGAGTGTATAGAAAAATACATTAATGTCTTCAATGCTATGGACTATCAAGACCTATTTCATGGTTAATTTAATGAAACTAATTTGATGTTCCATATATCAGAGCATTTTCCTAAAACATGGTCAAAGCTAAAGATATTTTGGAATGGAAGGAGTAGACTTGGGTACTTTGGTTTGCACTTGAAGTGAAATAAAGCATCTAACATTTTTTCAAGCGACATAAAAAGTCAGAGAAATTCAACTGGTTGTTGAAATACTAAATAAGGTACAGAGTTGTAGGAACTCTTGGAAGGAATCAAGCTTATTGGAAGGAACCATCAGTAACCACAATCCTAAATAAATTGAGCATATATTCCAAAAAAAAAATCAAGACAAAAGAGTTTTCCTTTTCCTTTTTTGGCGAATAAGGAGAGCAAAAGAAACAGAAGAAGTTTAGGAAGCATTCCTACAATGATGTCTGAAAGGCAGGTGTGGAATTGGAGACTGGATGCAAAAATGAGTAATGAGGGGAGGCAATCTAAATACCTGAAACATTGAAGACATTCCTCGCAAACTATTCGATGCTAATCCATTTATCAGATCCTCCTGCAAATCAATCGTTTGCAAATTGTCCCGAGCTGCTGACTGGTGCGCCTGATTTTTAAGGAAATAGCGTGGACAAACATCATAAATAAGTTTAAAGTCAGCTTAAATTGCATAGACTGTTACGAACACAACAGATTGTGCAACAATACGACACACTATTGACAGTTATTAGACTACAATTATCATGCTTGAACCACAACAAATACATGGTGATTCTAATATCTATACTTGATGTTCACAAGAAGTCTTACCACATTGGCCTGCTTGAACTTATGTTGTGCTTCCAGGTATTTCGGATTTACATGTATGCCATGAGATGGCCTAGGAGATAACGACTCTGTTTGATGCAGATTTGTCGATGTGGTGGGACGGTTATTGTCCACGGGAGAAAATTGAAGGTCATCCTCGATGCCGCGAAGCACAGAAGAAGGAAACACTGGCCACCAGGTACGAAAGAGGCGCCTCATTGAAGTATACTGGTTTGGATGAACTCTGTAGTATGCATCAACAAATACACTGTGCAACCTAGTTGCAAAATGCTCTACATATTCCCCGCCTATGTTCTTCACAATACTATCTAGCAGATACAAAGATGGTAATATCTGATCTGGGGGCACCTGCAAGAATATTGCAGAATAACGATCATCACACAAAAGACCTCTGAAAGTCATAATTTAATTAAAAATCAAGTAATGAGAAACAAAAAAATGAATGAACAGTTCCAAAAAAAACAATGGATTCTGAAAGAAAAACTGCAAACCACACTGGCAACTTAATCGTTGCTCTTACGATTAGTTCCCATATTGTTTCCATTTAAAATGGTACACTCTTATCTTCAAGAAAAGCAGACAGAAAATTACAGGATATTCCTAAACAAAACCAAATCTACCACAGAAGACAGAACGGATAACCGACTTAGTCCATAAGTATCCTAACCAATAATAATCCCAAAGTTGTGAGCTCTTTTTATTGCAAGTCCAAATAAAAACCAGTGTAACGCATTACACATTTATCTATAATAATGACATCGTTTATCTCAATTCCACTGGAGAACTCTCAAATTTTCCATACCAAAACGAAGTTCATCCGTCATAGTGACCAAATCTTTTTTCCACTGCAGTGCCCATACACTCTTTAAGTTATAACTATATACTCTATTGCTACATATTCCATTCGTGTATGTTAGCGCCCTGGCAATATTGAACAGGAAGATTAAGAAAATTTGAAATGGTAAGCACCAATTAATCTACACATACAAAATATTTAACAAAAAATCTAAACCCCAGGAATATGCAACCAGAACTCTAAACAGCAATCAGAGCAAACATACTGAACTTACATAGCTTCCAACAAAAGGAATAATCATCTTGTACAGACTGAAGCAATTGTAAAAACTATTCCGTGATACCATTGATTTCACGGAATTTCTTACATTACACAACAAGCACACCAATCCCCAAACCCTAGTGACTGACTATAAGGCACAAGCGCCCAGAGACTACTCGACGCCCCAAGCCCATGTTTACTTACACCGCAAAAATCATAACGCAGGCCACCTTATCAACACGAAAACAAGAGTAACGCACCCCCTGGGAGGGGAGGAGGGGAGCAGAGAGCAGCAGAACGACCTCGGCGACGCGGGCGCAGACGGCGTCGGCGATCCCCCTGGCGGCGAGCGCGGCGTGCTGGCCGGCGATGATGGTGAGCTCGGTGATGACCGGCTTGCAGTTGAAGGTGAGCTCGCGGAGCGCCTCCGCGTACACGCGCACGACCGCGGCGGCGCCCGGCTCCCCGCCGCCGCCGCTGCCGCCCGCTTCCTCGCGCAGCCGCGACCGGAAGCGCTCCACCACGTGGCCCCCCGCGGGGGACGCCGCGGCCCCCGCCATCGGGGGGGCAGGAGGATCTAGGGTTTCGGAGAGGCGACTAGGGCTTGGGGGTGCCGCGACGGCGGGAGGGAGGCGGAGGCATGTGGGGAGCGGAGCGAAGTGGCTGCGGAAGGGAAGAGGTCGGCGATTTGTTCCGTTCGTAATCGTAACGGCGAGGATCTCGCTTCCGGGATGTTTTCCTTTTTTCCGCCGCAGTATTCCCAAATTTTTATATAGTTCCAATAATTTATTACGTACTATATTATATTGTTTATCATCAACTTAATTCTCGTGGTAACAACAGAGGTATGCTTCTGAAATGGACCGTCCGATCAAAAATCTAACGTTCATGATTCACTGAGATGTGACAGTGATGTGTCCTTTTCTTAACTGGGGTACAAAGCAAGAGGATGGTATCCATATGTCAACATTGGCCATCTATATACAAATGTACATGTATGCACATTTCACATTTCTATTCTAATTCTAGTAGCATATCTAATATCTAAGAGACTTTTGACCGGTTGTATTTTGATCGTTCTCTTAAGCTTAATAAATTTCATATAGGGGCCTTGGCCCTTCCAGTTCTCTCAAAAAAAAAAAACTAAGAGACTATGGCCTTAATTAGAACCGCAGTCTTCGATTGCGTGATGAGGTAGTCGAATTGTGGCTGTCTGTCCATAATAAAAAATCAACTGATAATTCATTTCTCGATTCTTCTCCTCACGGAATTGGCAGTGTAAATTCACTTCCTGATTCTTCCTTTCACGGGCGGTGTGCGAAATCATGACCAATTTGGTGGGTTTCTTCTATTCTTTTTTTATTGCAAACGCAAGATAGTAGAAGACAAATAGGGCCGATAGATCTTCATAATAACGAAGCCGCTATAGACGCACACGTTGTTATTGGTTGACGCGTCGCCTACCACTAAAACAAACACTGATGTTTCATCCTTGAATGAATAAATTCAATTTTGAGACTTTTAATCTCGGTGAACATATTTATTCTACTAAAAGAAACATAACTAGTTGAGCATAGTGGTCAGGATTGTTTGATACTCGCCACCGGTTCTTGCAACAGAGATGAGTGGTGGAAAATCTTTCCAAACTTAATGTCGGGTATCTATGCAATTATGAATTCATAACCAAGACTTGTTAGGCAAAGGAATGCACATGCGGAGTCGAGTCAATTGAGAAAATCGAATGTGCACATTCATGGCACACATGACACATGATTTGCTAATTGAAGTTCCTTTGCACGACGATTGGCAATCAGATCAACTATGTGCTATGATGGCGAACGATTCCCATCAATAAGTAACGTACTTGTGTGTTAGTACAGCTTCATGTGCCCAACATGTGATCGACGATTCAAGGTATCTATTATGTGACCTCATTATATTGAATCATATCAATATCTTCACGTATTTATTGCTGGAGATATTGGAAAATGCTCTTAAGAGACATCTACCACTCAGGGTCTAAGGGTCTAGTTGGTTCGCTTTCAAAATTTGTCATGTCAAACATTTGAGAATCCATAAGTTTTACTAGTATTTGGGTTTATTACTAAAAACTTGTCAAACTCTCATATTTGGCTTGATCACACCTATTATGTAATCAATAATATATTAGGGAGTGTATTGCATAGAGCTAGTTAGCCAAAAAAAAAAGAAACATCAAGCGTGATATCCGTGTAGTCTTTATAATGCACTACACTTTCAATATACGCCACTATATATGATGAATAGACTGAACTGACAATTTGATTTCTATTTCAAAGCACTCCATATAAAATGCACTATAGATTGAGTAAACTGATGATCTAAAACAAATACACACAAATCGCTTATAGGTAATGTCAGACATTGGTGTCATCTTTTCAATGCTAAGAACAAATTTGATCAACTTTGACAGCATTTCAGAGCAAAACGTTCATCTCAATATGCATCATCTTTTTTTTATATCTCAGAAAACTTTGCTTCCATTAGCATCCAACTCCAGGTTTTGTCCCTGGAGACTAGTTCACGTACAAAAGACGGTGCTTGGCTCATGAACGTATGATGAGAGCCAGAGGTAATCACACATGCACCATAAGAGCATCTCCCGCAACACCCTGTGGCAGAACCTTCTAAATCATATGGCCCACACGCATGATTATTATCTAAACAGACTCCAAATAACCATGACTGTGTTCCATACGACTTAAAAAGTCTGTCGGGTAAATCCCGAATTATCCACAATTCTCCGAGCAGGATCAATCGTTATAAAGAGACATTGCAGTATTACAATAGTTTGATATAAATAACATACAATGGAGTAAAATAGCGGAAGACTTACAACAACATAAGTTTACAAACCTTCGAGTTTCAAATATTTACAACCATAAGTTTAAATTGTACAAACCATAATAGTAGTGGAGTAGCAGTAGATAACTTTATTACAATACCAAAAGATAAGCTCTGCCCAAGAGCTAAACATCTTACTCGTCGTCACTTTCCTCGACGACTGTCATGCAGCAGGATGCAAAGCATTCCTGCCCATGATGCTCACCTGCAACAAGGGTTCAATAAACCCTGAGTACAAAAGTACTCAACAAGACTGACCCGACGAAAAAGAGGGGTGAAGACTCAAGAAATGCAGGCTAGAGGGACAAGGTAAGGCTTGTAAGAGATAAGAAATTTTGCGGAAAAGCTTAACAGAATGAAAAGTTTGCTTGGATCTAGCTCCAATTACCAACCAACTTCATTATTAAACCTTAATCATTGTTCAAGTTGTTACTACGATGATGAACACCGATCGAGTCTTCTTCTCCGAGAAGCAACGGCGATTCGAATCCATTTTCATACCCAGCTAGGACCTAGGTCACTGGAATACCGGAGACTTTAACTCCGATGCACCCCAGATGAACCGATATACCGGGATAACAACCGCAGCCATATATCACCACATGATACACCTGAGCGCTTCGGCCCCGTGTACCGAAATACATGGGAACTTAAACCCACAATATAACACACTATGACATATGTGGGGACTCTGGCCCACTATATGTCACTCCATGTTAAGCGTGGTAACTCTGGCCCACCGAATACCACTTCATGCATGTGGATTTCTAAATTCTTAATATCACCAGTTCACCAATGGACGGGACCTAGGGCATCACAGATGAAAACACTACAGAGGGACTCCATTCCCAGTGCAAGTTAGCCGTCCGGACTCGATTTATTAACTATTTTCAAGATTCCAACAAGAAAACCAAACTCATCTTTTCCATTCTTTTACCTTTGAACACTTAACTAATTAAGCAGGGCTAAGCGTTACTACTTATCTTTCAAAGCAGGTAACAAGGAATAGGAAAATAAGACAGGTAATGCAATTGGTGGGTTTTCATTCAACTCCTATTACTTAATGCAACATATCATAGCTGAAGCGATAAAACTTTTATATATAGAATAGGGTTTGAATGCATCCGGGGCTTGCCTTGGTATTCGGGGTAGACGGTCTCAAACTCTGGATCAACTCCCGATTCCTGAATTTGCTCGTCCTTGGGATCTGGTGCGACAACGTTAAATCTCCGTTAACGGAAACTATCCGATAATTGATATGCTTTAACATGATGGAATAGTAAACATGATGCTCGATGGATGCATGATCAGATTAAGGACTTGAATACAACTTTTCTTCACGATAAAGTTGCAAGCCAACAAAACTTCGCTTATAAAACTCATTAGGGTTAACTACGCCATTTAAGAAATTAATTAAGCACATAAAATAACGTTGATTAAGCCCTATTGACATGATTAAGATAAGCGTAAACAATTAATTAAAGTGCCAAAGGTCATTAAGGTTAATGACCCAAGGTCATCAATCAATCTCAAAGTCAAACAAATCCTATAATGATTAACTTTAACTAAAGGATTTAATTAATTATTTAAAGGCATAAAATAAACATATAAGATTAAAGTAATCAAATTAATCCCAAAATTTTATTTTAGAAAGATCTTAGCCTAATTAGATGGCAAAATAAATTTCAGAATTAAAAGCCATTTATTTTATTTATTAAAAATCATTGAAAGTCTATTTTTCAATTAAAAGGGCTAATTTTAACATCTGCAAAAAGTACTCAAATTTGGCATTTCATATTTTTTCTAGGTAGATGACATCATAAAGAACACTCACAAAAATTTTCAGAATTTTTGGAGCTATATAGGAATTACTATGATTTTTCAAAGAAAATAGCATTTAAATCATTTTCTAAAAATAGAAAAAGAAAATCGGCACATTACTCCCTCGCTGACCGACGGCCCGCCGACGGTTGACCGGCGATTACCTGCCGTTAGCGAGGTCTCCGACGACCGGACTTGAACCATTGGGCTCAGCTTGGCACAGGCAGTCGATCAGGGTAGCTAACGGCGAGGCGGAGCGGCGGCGGCACCTACGCCGGCGGCCATGGCGGCGCGGCGGAGCTCGGGCGCGGCGGCGGAGCTCACCAGAGCTGTTTTCGGTGACAACGACCACACGGACACACGCAGCGCACTCAGGCGAACTTGTTTGGAAAAAAAATGAGGCCAAACGGGAACTCCAGCCACGACGGCTACGCGCGCGACGGCGCTGGCAACACTGCGCCGACGGCGAGCTACGGTGGCCGGCGACTACCATGCGGGAAAGATGAAATTGATAGTGCAGATAGATGTAGGAGCTCACCACGGTGCTGATGCGCACGTTGATGAAGCCTCGGAGCGGCTGGGTCGAGCTGCGGACGGCGGCGGTGATCCTGTGCACCATCCAGCCGGCCAAGAAGCGTATGAGGAGCAGGATAGCATGGAGAATACGATAACAGGGTTAAGAATAATATATTTTCACCCTGTGCGGCGATCGACGGCGAAAAAGCTTGCGGCGGCTCGGCGACCGACCGTGGAGAAGACGACGGCGCGCGGCCAGCTCAGGCGAGGAGAGCAAGCACGAACTAGCTCAAATTGACCGTGAGGATGTGGCGGAGCTATTGTCAAGAGCAATTAGGGGATGATGGAGCGACGGTGGTGAATTCGGACGGCGGAGTAAGGTCGTCGGCGACGGCGGCAGGGATGAGAAAGAAGAGAAACGGCGGCGACCGACCGGTATTTATAGGCCAAAGGTGACGCACGGATGGGCGACACGACGACGGCGAAGTTTCGGGTGTCCAGAGCGAGCTGGCGACTGAGATATTCGCGGCGGTGGACGGCGGCGCGGGTTGAGAAGCCGGCGATGGCGGCCGACGATAGGTTTCGGTACTGTTCGAGATAATTACAGAATTGCCATTCGTTTAAAAATACAAATTACTGCAAAATTTATATAAGAACTTGAAAATCTCCAAAAATATCATTTGCATAACTTTTTAAGAGCTACACTTTTCCTTTAACTGGCACCCTCAAATTCTATTTGGATTTCGAAATTTGAATTCAAATTCAAAAAGGGGATAAAACCCTAGAAACAAATATTTGAAATTACTTTTGATTTTTCAATAAAACTTGAAAATCTTAAAAACTATGAAATGTTTGACTTTCCAAACCAGACCTTTTTCATATACAAAGTTTTCCAATATTATGCATAATTTTTGAATTATGGTTTTAAAATCAAAAGGGGACAAATGCTAGAAAACTGTATTTTCAAATTCATTTAAAATTTCTTTTGGAAACTTGAAAAACTTTATATACCAATTTTGTAGCTATTGTCAAGATCTACAAACTATCTTTTTAGAGTATCTCCAAATTCTTTATAGATTTTGAATTAGAGAAAAGGGGGTAAAACTAGGTTTTAGAATAAAGGGTTTTTGAAATAGAATTCAAACTCGATTTGGTTTCTAACTTAATTGGTTGGTCATTAGTGATCACAAACATCATCCAAGGATATTTTTAGGTCGTTGACCCAATGACACCCTTGGTTGACCAAGTTGACTTTTGAAAAACCTTTTTATAGCTTTCCAATTTGAATTTGAATTTGAATTGCAAGACTTGGGAATAAGCTTTGAAACCCAAATTCAACTTCAAATATGGAAACAAAGTTTTAAGGGTTGAACTTAGGTTTATACGCTATGCTTGACACTAGTGTAAACACGGTTTACACCTCAAGTACATAGAATATAACCCAAGTATTTGCGATGACATTCAAAAGTAAGATTTTATTATTTCATGTGACAAAACATTCCAGAAACACAATCGACCTATGAAATATAAATTTGTTTTAGTTAATGCACATTAAGGTTGACTTAAGCATGAATGCTTTGCAGTGCATATGGTGACATGGCATGTTTTAGTTAACATAACACCGGAGGTGTTACACACCCCCTACTCTTGATCTATGTAGTGTGGGTCAAAAATCCAACTCTAGCAGACCCCTACTACACTCCATATGTTTATTGGTCCTCTATTTTTTCCCTAAGTCTCCCTACCATTGGCCCTCTACTCCTCGCCCTACTTTTTCCCTCTCCCTCTCATGACTCCACTGATGCCTTCTTCCCTGTGACGGCCGAACTTGATGCAAATCCGCCCTGCCCCCTTGTGACCTCTCCGGCGACGGTGTCCTTCCCAGCGCGGTCTGCCCCAACAAATCGTCGTCCCGGTGCGACCTGCCCGAACGGCGGCTTCCTCCCCGGCGCTGAATCTTGTCCAGGCACAACCGCCCCTCCCCATCCGACATCCCCACGAGCTCCACACGGCACGACGCCCGTGACTTCCTTGGCATAGGCGGCACGACGACTACAACTTCACTTGCAGGCGGCACGACAACCGCAACTTCCCAAGTGCGACACACCTGACTCCTCCAAGCGGACCGGATCTCAGCCCTGGCATGGCTCTAGCAAGCCCGCCTTGGCATGGCGGCCGCCCCCGCGTGGCTTAGCCTTTGCTCCGGCATCAATGGGAGGAAGAAGAAGCGTCGGTGTTCTGTCCCGCGGACATAAACCCAACGAGTAATTATGCTGCATGCCCCCCTAATCCGGATGGTGATGCAAAGAGAAACACACGCGATTTATCCTGGTTCGGGCAAGAGAAGGCCCTACGTCCAGCGGGGAGAGAAGAGATTGTATTGCCTTGCACCAAAGTGCTCGTACATGGGGATTACAAGCGAGCGAGTAAGGGAGGAGTGAAGCTAAGGCCTAGTCTAGAGCAGCTAGTCCTATGCCTTGCAGCTTGTAAGCTTGAGCACTTTGTCGGGTGAGCGTAAAGATGTTGAATGGATGCCCTAGAACTACCCCAGCGTTCCCTTTTATAGACCAAGGAGAGGCGCGGTGTATACAGAAAAACCCTAGGGGGTCTGTCCTTGGTAGGGCCGGCATGGTGGACGACGTCGGGGTGACGATGCTGGTGCTGTAGAGTCGTTGTACAGGCGTGCGCCGAGCATGGCCTTCGTCCTTTGGAAACGTCACGGCGATGTCGGCGATGGTCGGTGAAAATCCCGAGCCCCTGTTGCGGGCGTGCGGATCCCTGTAGAGACGCGCAGCGGTTGTTGGAGAGTTTGACTGGAGACGCCAGAAGCCGAGTCGAGGGGCAGTCACATGGGTCGAGACCAAGCGAATAAGATCAATCCCCATGAATTCCGGTACTTGTTGTTATCGTTTTGTGTTTTCGAGGGGGTCGAGTGGTGCATAGTGGTCGGTATGGTGCTACAGTGGCGGTTACATCATCGCACATCCGGGGATGGGCAGTAAAAAAAGAATTTGACCTCAGTACTTGGTCCCTGTTCCCGTAGCTGTAGCCATGGCGTTAGGAAGGAGTGGTTGAACGCATTAAATGCTCTGAGTTTTGTCCTGGGGTAGGTGAGTCGAGGGGGTCGAGCCAATCGACCTGGGGTCGTTCGCTCGGCGGTGTTTCCATCACTCGAGGGGTCCCGTCGAGGGGGGCCTCGCCTAGTTCGGCGAACGCCATACATGGGCTGGCTTAAAGCGACCAGACGGCTGGGCTTCGCGACGGTGTTTTGCGGGCCCTGGGCCGTGGATTTCTCGGGGGTTAGCTCCTTGATTCAGTGGGTTTGGGTATCCCTAATCTAGATACCCGACAAGACGAGAGAGAGAGAGAATGTCAGGTTGGTCTCACATGTCATTCACATTATGGATGGATTTGGGAGTTTCAATTTAGGTAGTGTTGCTGGAGCAAACAAGAAAATATAGGTAGTATGAAAATTTGTAGCACCCTAAATAGAAAAGTATGGGTGTGGTTTAGGTAGTATTGCTGGAGATGCTCTAAACAGCCATACAATTGGCTACCTTATTATAGATCCTAATATATAGCATACAGAGATTTTTACATATGCTAAAGTGAAAAAAAACAAGTTCTCAGAAGTGTTTAGGCTTCTATCCAATTCTGTCGTTTAAGCGCTCGGGCCAGCATAGATGCGCACATTAGTTTTCTATAACCACCTTGGTCATGAACAACGTAGGACGCTGCAAGGCATTAATTGCAAGCTAGTGCTTCGGCTTCTAGGGTGGTCTCCCATACTATTTTATTTCCTACACCTCGTTGTTGAAGATATTCTCCCATACCATTTAAATCAGCATCAATATCAATCTTGTACATGTCATCTGAGGGTGATCTCCAGAGTTTCATCCTTGTTCAGCTTATTACTATTCTTTCCACACTTCGCCAACTGTTCAAACTCCATCTAATAATGGTACACCACCACTGATTCACTGAATGACACACTTCAGCATTACTAGCCATTCTCTCCCCTGTATTTGCTTTGTTCCAAGTTGACCACCATCTCCAGGAAAGATTGTGGCCTCTTTTGCCCTTTGGTATGTAGCCGTAGGCAACAAGCTAAGAGAGGGTGTTTAGCTAGCTCAGAGGGGTAAGCATGAATCGGTGCTCACCTGGCACTGCACAAAAGCAAGTAGCAGTTGCAATAAAATCCGGTAGCACCGTAGCAGCGATGATAAAAAAGAATCCGGTAGCAGCCGATCGATGATATAATAGCTTATCCACTTATATAATATGTGATGATTGATAATGACTAAAATAGTACCTATATATTCCTCATTTCATGATTTATGAGCGAGCTGACCTATCCAGGCAAGTTTGGTGACCAACCGCGTTAAATATAATAATAATCTAACCCCAACAAGCTTTATTTTTGATTTTGCACTCAAATCCTAATTGAGCTAAAGTACAATTCGATTAGCAGCCTCTCTTAGTCTTAGAAAAAAAACTATTAGTTACTTTTACAAAAGTTGGAGAGGCATTGTCGTCCCCGTACGCGTTGTATACAACAGGACAATCAATTGATGATAAGAGAGAAAAAGATTTATCGGTCTGCTGATCGAGTACAGACAAAAATGGTACTACTATAGTGGCATGTGGTACGGTTTTCTCAAGGGCCTAGGTACTTGCGTCTCGGCAGATACGATGACAACAACCGCACCAGCTAGCAATGCAAGGTGAGCCTAGTTCACAGGCGACACACAGCTTGCCCATGCCGCGATGCAACAAGTGATTGCATATATCGATGGTCTTGATCAATTCTTTGATCACACACGAGGCTCAACAAGTGCCCGCATCAATTAGATGATTTCAGGCCTCCGGCTCCGGCGGCCCGGCCGTTATGGCGCGGAGCATCATGTTCCGTCGCGCCGTCGGACGGAGGAGGGAGGCGGCGGTTTTGGTGGCCGCCGGCGGCGCACAACTAGGACCAAAGGAGGAAAGAGAGTCGCGCACCAACCTCCAAAACTACAACCTGCCCCAAAACAGGCCGATCGAGCGCTATTACACTGAAATCAACTCGATGGGCTGCTAATCCGCTATGTTCTCTCTCTCGGCGGCTATCAGTTTTTGCCACGAAGCATGAGCTGAAGATTGGATAACGAATTTTTTAAAAAAAATAGGAACAGCTTCAGCTGGACTAATTAATATGAAATTGTTTGGCCTATTCACATGCAAGCAAGCATGTATGTGAGGGTCCCAGCTACAGAACAATCAGGTGCAAGAGGCCAAATTGGCAAAGACTACTAACCACACTTCTGTTGGGTGCAAATGTGATGTTATCATCCGCTGATCGCGGCTGTTCAGCTGTTGACCTCTTGGCTTAGCACAAGAGCCGCCACCAGCCGGGGTTCAGCAGCCTCCCGAGGTCAAAACTGTCCTCAGACCCCCAAAGGGTTCACCTACTGCTACTGTGATGCCTGTCCACATTGCATTGAGGAATTGAGGAGCCCCTAGCTAGATAGCTTCGCTTCATTGGCTCCCCAAGAAATTTGGGGACAGTTTGGGAATATGCTCGCACCAAACCTTTCTTCTGGTCTGCGGTTTCCCATGTGAGCCCTCCATGATGCGAGTAATTGAACACCGAGAGGCGTGCACCTGTTTTGTTACAAGTGAACCGCAGATTGACCTGAAATGGACGGATTCTTTTGTTTTTTAAAAGCAAATACGGAATGTATTTCTCTATTCTTTTTTTACGCCTCAACTCTTTCGGTACAAGATGTAATATTTAAACTCACGCACTAACTCACATCACCACACGCACGCAAACTCACACACTACCTCTAGTGCGTAAGCTAGACCTACACTAATTCGAAGAGACTTGCACGTAGCTGAGAGGTATCCGAAGTCATCAGGCTTCGCACACGACGAACACGTCATCCTGACCATTGTGACGCATCCACGTATGAGTCAACTGAATTTATTCAGAAATTACTATTCCCGCGGTGGGAAATCCTGGGACGAGCGGAGCTCGAACCCACGATAGGTGGTCTGCGCACCTGGAGCACTCACCAACCGAGCTAAGGCTCAGTCCCCGTATTTCTCTATTGTTGATGTTTGCAATTTTTTAGTTCTGGCTGCTCTTGAGATTTGTACGCTAATGGTGCTCTCGCTAACTAAAGATACGAAGAAGCTTCCGCAGTGCACTACAAGGTTTTTGTATGTTCTGCACTTCATTAATTTTCTCCCAGGGAATGATGAAAGCTAGGCCAAATAATTGCTCATCCAAGGCTGGAACATTGATGACAAAAGAAAAATCGGGTGAAACATGTAAGCCTAGACAAAAAAAGGATGATAATGCTAATGCTCGTAAAGGAACCTATGTTTTTTAAATGACATAACATGTATAAGTAACCGTCGATTTGAGATGTGTAAGTAAAATTCTCACGAAGGAACAAATGCATTTTAGAGGTGACATGTTATTTTTTGATGTATTTTTTCTTAAGTGCATTTAATGTAAATCTATGTAACACAAGCATATATAAAGGTGGTGGCATTACTTCACTAACTACACAAATATGCAAAAAAATATCTCACACCAACTATAGTAGGAAGAAAGAAAGAAGTCGAAAGTGATGTATGATGTATACTAATTGATATATGATACTCCATCCAATGAGAAAAAAAGGTGCCATGCAGATTTAATTGCATCCAAACCACCAATTTTGGCAATGAATTCCTTTTTCCAATGGCAACAAAAATAAATTTATGCATACACTTTTGCATGAAGTGGACATGATACCAGACTTAGGAGAGGGTATAATATTCTCTTATTGGACATGCAAATTTTACATGACTACCTCTCAACATAAAAAAAAGATCCACAAACATCTTAAGTAATTGAAAAGAAACCACAACCGATTTATTCAATAAGTATACTCCTACATGTATATGCAAATCTGATGAGATTTGAAGTGTAAGTATTTTTTTATGCAAACAATAATCTTCAAATAACTTAAGCCATAAGCTAACTTTATTAAATCACTACTCTATACCTCTATCATAAATTTGGAAACAGGTTCAATATGAGTTTTTTTTTGAGCAACAGCAGGTTCACATGAACATCAAAAAACAGCAGGTTCACATGAGGTGCATGCCTCACCAGCCACTGTTCCTTAGAACCCCAAACCACCCATGTGCAAACTCAAAACAATGGTCTGGTCTCTCAGGAAGAGCATTTTCAAAAAAGCCCTTGCACTTCTCCAGCCCAAGTGCCCAACCTAACCCCTCCGAAGGGTCAAAAGGACTAAAAAAAAAAAGAGACACGCATCGGCACCTACCAGCCGCCACCTTACCCTTTATACTCGCCGGAGGCGAACCAGTCAGGACTCGTGCCACCTCTCCATCCCCTCCAGTCCTACTCTTCTTCCTTGTGATCTCCGAATTCCCATCTCAGATTCGAAGGGCCGCTTCGTGCAATCCCGTGCTCTCCCCGCCCACCATATATCGGAGGCTCCGCCCCCCCGCGTCTCAAATCCTTCGCCGTTACCAGCTGTTGTCTGCCGTGATTCGAGCCGGGCGGACGGATTGATTGATCCCCTCGGTTCTTGATCTTGTGAGGCGTTCCTGGTTGATTGGCGGGAGCTAAGGTGAGAGATCCGTTCTCTTGATCCCGCAAGGTTTTTTTCTTTGGTTTATGCAAATATAGTTTGTTGTTAGGCTGGTGAATGAATGATCTTTGGGTACTCCGGGGAGTGCCGTCGGTCGGTCGCTGTTGGAACCGCTACCGCTGTGTCTTCCCGTCCTCCTCCCCACCCACGTTCTCGCGCCGGTGACCACCACCTACCGGCGCCGGTCCCTCGTCGCCTGGAAGGCCACGACACCCAACTGCACGAGTGCGCCACATCACCGCACAAGTTCCTCCCCTTTAGTCCGTTGTTTTTATTTATATAATTACTGCGGTCCAAACAAATCTTTTTTGTTTTCCTTGCGCGTGTGGGTATTAACCGAAAAAGGTGGGTGATTTGATTGTGAAATCTGCTTGGTTGAATCACGGGACTTGGGGCCCTTGTGCACGAAGAAAGGTGGGCACCGTTACGTGTAGATTACTACTCGAAAACGATGTGCTGGATGCAATTTGTCCTCATCCAGAGTTTTAGAGGTTTAGCCTTTTAAGTTATGCGGGGTTCATCTGCAAAATTTTTGAAGGTGCTTGCTTTGCCGTGTCGAATTCTGTAGTATGTCTTCGTGAAAATCTTATGACTTGGGGGGTGAAGCAAGGATTTATTGCTTTGGATCATATGGTTAATTCATTCATGCTGATATTTCTTTGAAGTAGTCTTCAGAAGAAATTTTCCATATCGCTTTCTGTGTACTAAAGCGCTGGTGCTCTTTTACAACTCAAAGCGATGTTTTATTCAGAGGAACATCAAAATTTTGTTTACCCTTCTCTTTAAGGAAAAGTCCAAGCTTTTGTGTCACTTTCTATGTGTACTTCAAATACTGCCATCTAAAACTTCATTTGTTGATTTGCAGAAGCCATGATACCTTCCGTGAGGCTCTCTCCTGGTCCTGCAGCCTTCTCAGGCTCCAGCCTACGCTCAAAATTGCCGTCAATTCCATCCATCTCTACTCTCAAACCCTCCAAATATGTGGTCTCCTCGCTGAAACCACTCTACCTAGCACCGCTAGATGGTCCGCGCACTGCAGAGCTCAAGTCTCGGAGACAGCCACTTGAGTTCCGTTGCGCTGCTTCTGCTGCCGATGACAAGGAGTCAAAGACTCAGGCGGCGCCAGTTCAGTCCGAAGGCGCGCAGAGGCTAAAGATCTCCATCTATTTCGCGACCTGGTGGGCGCTTAATGTGATATTTAACATCTACAACAAGAAGGTTCTTAATGCTTTCCCTTACCCCTGGCTCACCTCCACACTCTCCCTCGCCTGCGGCTCTGCGATGATGCTTTTCTCATGGGTCATCCGTCTTGTTGAGGCCCCCAAGACGGACCTAGACTTCTGGAAAGTCCTTTTCCCGGTGAGTTGGTTATTTCGCTCCAGTAATTCTTCTTTTATTTTAGTTATCTGCCTGGAAAAGTGTAACTGAATTTGGTGATTAATCGATGAAGGTTGCTGTGGCACATACCATTGGCCATGTTGCTGCGACAGTGAGCATGTCTAAGGTGGCAGTGTCATTCACACACATAATTAAAAGCGCAGAACCTGCATTCAGTGTTTTGGTGTCAAGGTTCATCCTTGGGGAGACGTTTCCAATTCCAGTCTATCTTTCTCTTCTTCCAATTATTGGTGGTTGTGCTCTAGCTGCTGTCACAGAGCTGAACTTTAATATGGTTGGTAAGTACGAATCACTTTTTTGACATCCTGTTCTAACTCTTGCTTAGAAATCAATATAGCCTTTTCTTTGTACTATTAGTGTAAAAGTTAGTATGTTTTAGAAGTACATATTTAACTAGAGCTTAATAGATCCAGTTACAATTACTTTTGGAGAAAATTGATTTGTGATATTATTCTTTTATTCTAACCTGTAACTTTTGCGCTCTCATGAACTTATGTAGACTTGAAAAAATGAATAATAATTGTTTAAGAAACCATTTGAAGAAAAATTACAATGTTTATTCTTATCCTCTTTAACAGATGAAGCATGTTCTGTTTTCTCCTTTTTTCTTCCTGAACTTTTATGCCTAGACTAGATTTAAACTAGAGACAAAATAGGAGTCATGGACATGTTTGCAATTGTTTTCAAAGCTCTCTTATGTGTTACATGAATGACCTGTTCTCCCTTTTCTCAATGTTAATGTTTACCATTTGCCCTCCCACCAGGATTTATGGGTGCCATGATATCCAACCTTGCATTTGTTTTCCGCAACATTTTCTCAAAGAGGGGCATGAAGGGGAAGTCCGTCAGTGGCATGAATTACTATGCTTGCCTGTCAATAATGTCACTGGTCATACTGACTCCATTTGCTATAGCTATGGAAGGCCCTCAAGTGTGGGCTGCTGGTTGGCAAAAGGCTCTTTCAGAAGTTGGACCAAATGTTATCTGGTAAACAATTATTTAATGTTTACATTTTTTGTTACATAGTCGTCAGGTGTGGTCCCCACTATCAGTACATGAGATGGCTTGAAACACTCCATGTTTTTCGCTATTCTAAGAGAGACCTACTTACACTACTATTTCTTTTCTTCTGTTGGGCTGTTGGGCATGTTCATGTTAGACTTAGGTGCTGCCCTATCATTTATCAACTACTGATATTATGTTGGGTTAATGTCCAGATTTATAGTGATATTATATCATGATTGTATGTATATTGATATTTTCCCTAATATGTTACTGTTGAATTTATAGGTGGATTGCTGCACAGAGCGTGTTCTACCACTTGTATAACCAGGTGTCCTACATGTCTCTCGATCAGATTTCTCCGTTGACGTTTAGCATTGGCAATACAATGAAGCGTATATCAGTGATTGTTTCATCGATCATTATCTTCCACACACCTGTTCGCCCTGTCAATGCACTGGGAGCTGCCATTGCCATCCTTGGCACATTCCTGTACTCTCAGGTAACTTGGCTTCCTCAATGTTTCCATGTGGTTGTGCTTTTCCTCTATATTCCGAAATGATCACTTTCTTCTGAATTAGGGAAGGATTTATGTTTAGTGTTTAATTTTCACTAGTCAATCTGTGCTGACAGATGTATGGCCATGACAAATTAGTGAAAAATTTGGCACAGCTTACTTTCTCTTCTCAATATGCTGAATTATGACTAAACTATAGTTAAACTAGGAAGATAAGTCTTATAATAGTTTTTCCACATTGAAACACAAGGCTGACAAGTTTGAAGGGAAAAATTACTGGTAATCTTGTGCTGCGTGGCTTTTGATCATCCAGTGATGTGCACTAAACTCTGCTAAAATTGACATTCTGATGCAGGCAAAGGCTTGAGGCATAGCTCTGGCAAAGATCCTAGGGCCATGGATGGACGATGAACGTCTCTGCAGAATCAGTAGCAAGCACTGAATCCAATTTTGCTTGTTCAAGTGGCATGTAGATATAGGGTTAGGTTTTCATATGAGAGGTCAGAATAATTGATCACTGGCTCTGCTGTTTCGTTCTTGTTTGTTGATCAGACTGAAATCCATAGGCCATAAACTGCGGTTGAGTGTACCTGAATAATAATGTAACGGAATTCGCCGATGCTATTTCTTTCTTGGTATATATAGTCCAACCGAAATCCCGGTTTTATTAGTTTGTACTATCTAAAGTTATTAGTCGTTATGCATTCCAGTATTTTAGCAGAATTTTGTTGGGACCATGAGCTCTTGAAGCATGTTCTGAAGTTTGAACTAGCAAGAATGAAGATTTCAAAGACCTGAAGAATGTTATTGTTACTACTAATATATATTGCAGGGCAAATGCAACAAAGTAGAATATGGCGTTTTCTTTGGGAAAATAATCCTTCCAAACTCTGCACTCGGTGGAATCGTAAAAACCCTTTAAACCTTGTTTGGATGTATACATATCTACTTTAAACTCCATGTGCTGAAGTGAGATTGGAGTAAAACGCAGTTTAAATACATTTCAATTCAATTTAACACAAATGGATTAAGCCAAATACATGGACATCAAACAAACTCTAAGAAAACGTATTCCGAGTAGAGGATTTGCACTGAATTGCCGCCTTGTTTTGTTGAGATTGCGATTGCGTTGCCAGTTTATTAGGAAGAAACATAGCTGAAACATAAATATATTTAATAGTTTGGGTGTGTACGCTTCTATTTCCTCGTTCATCACGCCGTGTTCCTTCCAACAGCTCGCTGTGGCGGTTGCTCAAGTTGGGCGGTGGGCCTCTCTGTGGCTGCAGATGCAGCAGCGATGCCGCAACGGATCGGCCTGAGGTTTATGCTTCGTCTGCTTTCTATGGCTAACACTTTCTATGGCTAACAATACAAGCCGACAAGGCGTACTTTCTGTAGAGACCACACATGCTTCAGCTGGCTGCGTGAACTTTTTGAAACACCTGGGGCCACGTAATGCCACCGTTTCTGTCCACTCGTCTGATAAGGTATTTCCCTAGCTTAACCACGTTATCACGATTTGGTCAAAAAAAAAAAAAAAACCACGTTATCACGGTAGCAGAAGGAAGAGTGTGTTTCTACATCTAGTTAAACTAGGTTTATATAGTAAAAAAAAACTAGGTTTATATAGTATAAAATGATACCAACAGTTATGATTCCAAGTTTTTTTTTTTGACTTAGCATGTGGATGGAATGGTAGTGCACTCTTTTTGGGACAAAGGAACCGAGCATACGCTTTTTTTTTTTGAAAAAGCAGACAGAACATATCTCTTTTCAAGTCATGTTTTGCTCATTGTTATAGGATGCTCTTTTCAAGGAAGCCTTATTTGAGATTTAATCATCTTTATAATATAAATACTAATCTGTCTTAAATTATAGTTTGTTTGATTCTTTTATCTCAAGTTTGACCACTTGTTTCATTCAAAAATCTGTTCAGAATACCATTTGTTTTGTTGTGATTTGCTTTATTGATAAATGGTCTTCGAGAATGATCTAAATTTAACTACGTTTGCTCAAATTTTTTGAATAAGACAAGTGGTCAAACTTGAGGTAAAAAATCAAACGAACTATAATTTAAAATCGAGGGAGTAAAAAGTATTAATAAACCTTTCATACACTGGATGATATTAATATTTTTTCTTTTCATGCATCAACTATATGTCAATGTCATTATTAGGTCAACAAATCAAAACTTTTATGAAAAAAATGGTGAAATGAATTGAGTGATTGATTGAACTAAAAGAGAACCTTTAAAAGTTGCTTTTTAAAAATGTTGGGAGTAAAGGGGCATCGTCGAATCAACGTGTGTACACAGCATGGAGGACAATTGTCTCGCTCAGACTGTTTAAAACTACTGGCTCTGCCACTGAATCGTGCATATCCCCGCTGTTCGAAAGTAATCGTCATTCTCTTTTTCCAAAAAATAATTGCCAACAATTGTATATTAAAATATATAAATATTTATACTAAATAATTAATATTATCAGAAAGATATTTTTATCTAGTTTTTTAATAAATTTATTTAAAAATATAAATATTACATATATTTTTTATAAATCGACACTTATTTTAGAATAGAGGGAGTAGATTATTAGATAGGGTGCAAGGGCATCGAGTTTCTCCGGTGACCTGCCTGGAGTTTTCACCGGAGAGAGAGAGTCCAAAAAAAAATGTTCTTTTACCAAAATATGCGCGCACATGTCTTTTTTCTTAGCAGAACTGAATGAAAACCTCCTGCAATCATTTTTTTGTCCGTACCTTTTCGATACTTACAACACACCAATAATGTTACTTACTCCATGTCAATTATAAGACATTTTAACTTTTCTAGATATATATGTTTTCTATACAAATCAATATACACTAGGTTAACACAAGTATTAAAAAAGCATCTACAAAAGCCAATTAATTTTTTTTAATTTAAAACGGAGGGAGTAATAATTTACTTTGCAAGATGGGATCAAACTTTTACATAAAAAAAGCAGGGGAGCATAGTATTTTGTTTTTTTGGGGAGGGGGGGGGGGGCCGCGCTTTTTATATAAAAAAGGTGCAGCTTCTTGCCTCTACTTCAAGGTTCTAAATTTTCGGCTATAGCCTTATAGCCGTTTTTTTTCACGAGCAGACGTATATGCATATATTTTATTAAGACGAAGAGATGAAGATGATCAATAAACCTATAACATAGTCGATGACTGATGGGGGCAAGCAACACGTCGATGATTGATGGGGGCGAGCGGCCAACATCGATCACCGACGAACACAAGAGAACCTAGCTTATAGCCCCTGCTATCTCCACTGTAGCTATTTGAGACGGATTTAGCTATCTCTCGAGCTGCATTCATTGACACTAGTATCATTTATCTTAAGCAACCCTTAACCTGAACATTAGTACTTGATAACCCAATAAACAAACTCAGCATCGACCACAGAAATGGCAAATCGATGCCAAAAACATCTCTCTTGTACTGAACCATCCGATTTTGTCTCTTGTCTCTTCAAAAATACTGGTTCTGATCCAGCCAGGCTTGTCCATCTTTCTGCTTTCCATGTCCCCACGTATATCCCAATCAGACCACATAAAAGTGCAGCGAAACTGCATAATATGATGCATGCAAAGCCCAACCATACTCCGTCTGATACAGCAGTCGCTCTGCACCTTTGAGTGAGAGGCGGCGAGGCCCCGAGAGTCCAGCTTTCTCGAGGTCGGTCTCCGTCTGATACAGCAGCCCACAGCTAGCAGCTCCCACGCGTCACGCGTGCCATGTATACTCTGACCCCGCGCTGCCACCTCCAGCCGGTCCGCCGGTCGCCGGCGCCGTGCCAGGCAGCCACGACGACGACGACAACGACGTCGCCGCCGCGGCCGCCGCCGTCGCTGTCCGTTCCGTCCCGCACCGCCGACCGGGACTACGACGAGCTGCGGTCGACGTGGCCGCAGCGCGCGTGGACGCTGGCGGGCACGGCGGCGATCCTCTCGTCCCTCTCCACGTCTGCCTCCCTCGTGGCCTCGGGCTCCGGCGGCGGCTCTCCGGCCGAGCCGCTGGCCGCAGCGCTGGCGGCCTACTCCCTCGCGGACCTCGCCACGGGCGTGTACCACTGGTTCGTGGACAACTACGGCGACGCCAACACCCCCGTGTTCGGCGCCCAGATCGCCGCGTTCCAGGGCCACCACCGCCGCCCGTCCACCATCACGCGCCGGGAGCCCTGCAACAACCTGCACGCGCTCGCGCGCGGCGCCGCGCTCGCGCTGTTCCCCGTCGACGCCGCGCTCTCCGCCGCGGGCTCCCCTGCCTCGGCGCACGCGTTCGTCGGCGCCTTCACGGCGTGCGTCGTGCTCAGCCAGCAGTTCCACGCGTGGGCGCACGAGAAGCGACGCCGGCTGCCGCCGGGCGTCGAGGTGCTGCAGAGCGCCGGCGTGCTCGTGTCCCGCGCGCAGCACGCCGCGCACCACCGCGTGCCGTACAACACCAACTACTGCATCGTCAGCGGCATGTGGAACGGGGTGCTGGACAGGTACAAGGTGTTCGAGGCGCTGGAGATGGTCGTCTACTTCCGCATCGGCATGCGCCCGCGGGCGTGGGACGAAACCGACGCCTCGTGGAAGGAGGACACCGGCGCTGAAGCTGCCGCTGCTGCCGACACCGCCGGTAATGATGGTTTGTTACAGACAGCCAGCATCGTCAGCTCTGACCTCTGACCTAGAAGAAGTATACAGCTACCACACAGAGGTACATACACATTAATTAAGACGGTACACAAAATGTTGCTCTCAAAGGAAATTTTATTGTTTCGATTGATGGGATTGAAGGCTCAAGCTCAAAACAGTTTTCGATAGAGGACCAGTATACTACATAAGAGAGAACACGTCTCCAGACAAATTTTAGTCTTTTGGGGTCATAATCAAAACAACATATTTTCTTTGTTTCGTTTGTGTAGATCTTATATGTTGTAATATTGTAGCTATCTTATACTCCGTATGTTGTAATATTATAGCTAGGTTCGCAGAGGAGAAAGATTGGCGATGTCTAAAATTTACTGATTTTCACACGCTTTTTCTTCTGTCTCCAAGAATTTCCTTTGCCAACAGTTCTCTTGTGGTTGGAATTTCAGAGGATTTCTATTTCGTGGTCCAAATCTTTTGTGTTATCATAGCGGGATGCTCTAGCATCAAGGAATTTCAGAGTTCTTGTCTTTTCATTAGAAAGTTCAGACTCAGCCAAGCCACATTCAAATGAGTGGCCTGGAATGATCCACTCCGTCAGTCTTTCCTGAACCAACAGTTCAATAAGAAGTCATACACAAACACTTCTAGTCGTACCTACTAATGGAACAAAAGTATTCATTCGATATACTGAAACAATGTCAAACAAACTTGTCTCCAACCCAATGTATCCCAGCCTATCTGAAGAACACCACCTTATCGAGGCTCAGTCGCTCAGATAGTTGGATCAGGGATCACACACCATCTGTGATCTGTCTAAAGGGCATAGTCCCAATTTCTAACTTGAACCAGATAGCCAAAGCATCAACAACAGCAAGTGTAACACGAACAAACAAGTAGAAGCCAGAGGATGGAAGACTGACGATACAGATCTCTCTGCAGCAACCAGCATCGATCGTAGCTGCAGAGATTTCTAGGCAATACGACAACTGCTGCTTATCAAAGCTGTGTGAATTGCATTGCTCTGCACCCTAGCAGAATAGCATCCTATTTCACAGCAAGCCATCGTTTGCATCATTCACTGCAGCTGATTATATAGCATGTGAGTCTTCAGTGATTGCATTTAGTGGAACCAAGGGAAGTCATCAATAAGACAGGCAAATTCCTCCTCTGGATATAGGGCAGATGCCTGCATCATTGTGGACTGGAACTGCACTGTTCTGAAACAGAATGCTCTTGACGAACCTTCCCTCTCCATAGTATAATTTGCTCATCTTTAAATAATATGGGAACACATGGAACCAAATCCTGTAAAATTCAACAAAAAAGTAAAAAAAAAAAATCAAGCTGCTACTTCTGCAATTGCCTGTCAGATAAGGAGCAAGACAGCTCACAGTAGTGTTTCTAGAATCTAGGCATAACGTAAGAAAATAGACTGATAAATGAAGCAACAATGAGTAATATATGGAGCGAGAGAGTAAAAATGACTACATGTATACACACAGAAGAAAAAGCATGAGAGCATACCCTCAGCTTCACACCAATTTTCTTGCAGTCACTAGTCCCAACATGAGTGCAATCTAGCCTGATAACTTCCACGCTCTTAAACGCTTCTCTCATTTTATCAACAACATTAACATAGACACCATTCCTAGCTGCTCAACACAGAAAGACTCTTTGATGAAACAAATAGCTTTTTTTTGAGGAAATATGAAAAAGATAGCTTGACAACACAACTATGCGATGGCTGAGTAAGCCCATATAATTCAAATGCTTATATATAAAATAATGTACCAACTTACTCAGTTTTGTAAGTGGTGTAGAATTTAATCCCCTGTCCCTCAATTCTTTTGTTTCCTCGAAAGTCAACCCATCAGCAACATTTTGCACAAGCTTAGGATAGATAGGAGCTAATGGTTTCCACAACATCAATGGTATATCAGGCCTTCTTTTTGGGTCATAGTTCCGACCACGATACAGGATGATGATGTTTATTTTGCGGTATATGACTTTGCCACCTGTTTTATCCTGCAAAATGTGCACTCACATGAGGAAATGACACAAACACTGGGAGAACAGTACAAATCCTAGTATCCTCAAGATTGTAGTACCATATTATGACCTCAAGATGGAAGCAAATGTTGTCCATGTCGAGTGTTGGCACTCCCAGGCATTTGATCCTCACAGCTTCTGCACGTTTCCAATGGTTGTGGATGTCATAAAGCATATTGTGTGTTACCCCACCTTTCCCTGACAGCATGAAACATCATTTTATACCAGGGCATGTAATTTTTTCTATAGCCCGAAATGATGCAATAGTTTATTCTGAAGAACAATATTCTTTCAATGCAATACAACAAATGAGTTGGAACCAGATGTAGTTCTTTATACTATGATTTCAACTTAAACTGTTCAGAATGCCAAATATATGATCGAAACATACCTAGTTTAGAAAATACACTACAAAATTTGATCAAAACATACCTAAACAGTGAGCAAAGACCATTTTCTCCATATGCCAAGAACAATGAATTTTTTCACCCATTTCACACCAAAAACTGAATCCTACTTCATAAGACAAACTTTCCAAACACCTACAAACATGGAGACTTGGGGAGCATTTAGATTACATGAAAAACCTTTCAGAACCAATCCAAACTTTTTGCAAGGTTTCAGCTCATTTCACGAAAATGGACCTAATCAAACAACTATCAACGATAGGATATAAAATAAAGCATCAGGAATAGACACCATTTGGGTGCCGGGAGCACCAAAAGAAACTCACCCAAATTGATTTGCCGTGAGCAATCACTGTGCCGGTACTTCTCCACCAGCGCCGCCACCTCCTCCTCCGACAGCGGTTCCCCGAGAACTTCCTCCCGGATCCTCTCGTCGCCACCGGTATCCTCGCCGACGCGTGCTGCGGCCGCGCCGTCCCATGGGCGGTCGAGGCGGCCAGGTCCGAAAGGCGAGAACCGGGTCGGCTCGCGGAACCCGATGGGCCTCCAGGCCGGGTCCGTCTCCGAGTACGAGTACCGGAAGTCGAAGGGAAGGTCGGAGTGCGCAGGCTCGTCGGGCCTGATCTTGCCTGCCACGGCCTTGGGCTTCGGCGGCGATGGCGCCCGAGGTGCCCGTGGTGGGTGCTTAGGGATCTGCGTGAACGGAGGGTCGTCGTCGTCGGGGTCGGAGAGCGATGAGGACGAGCGCAGGAGGCGGCCTGCCAGGGCCTGGGCACCCTGAGCGGGGCGCCGCCATGGGAGAAGCTTACGAGGAAGAAACATATTTTGTTGGGCTGCGATGAGCGAGAGGTGGGAGATGATGAAGTAGGCTTGAACAGTGAGTTGGGTTTGCTGGGCCCCCAGTTTGCATTTCTGGTAAGCAATAGATTGTTTTTTTTTTAAACTCAAGCGATAGATTGTTACTACTACTTAGCCTATTTTGGATACCCTGAATATGTATTATTCCAACTTCCAAATTACATGTTATTTTAGTTTTCATTTTGTTCAAAGTCAAAATGGTCTGATCAACAACATATACTTCCTCTATTCTACATTATAAGTCACTTTGACTTTTTTCATCCATCCATTTTGATATATATCTAGACATATTATCTATTCCCTGCTAATAAATCGTTAAAATTCCAGTCGGCAACTTTTCTGTCCGCCAGCCCCATAGCCCCCCTCCTCTCCGTTTCCTACTTTTTTAAAAGCTCTTGTCCGTGTTCTATTAGGAGTTCTGTATCATTTTATATTTTAACAAAGAAGATAATAGAGATAAATACAGGATTCTAAATGTAAAGCTAGAGAAAGAAAATGTAGAAAGACCTTAGCTCTTGGTTCCTAATGCAAAATGTCTAAAGCTGAGTGAGTCTTGCAAAATTTCACAAAAAATTATAGAAAATCATAAAAATTGTCAAGTCAGTTTTGTTAGTTTCGTAAAAATGTGATATGTCCATAGGTGTCATGAATTTTATCATGTTGCAATTGTCAATGTGATATGTCCATAGGTGTTATGAATTTTATCATGTTGCAATTTTCTATAAGTGTGTTAAATCATCCTAGCATATATTGCATACACATAGGCTTGGCGATGACCGAGAATATAGTAGAGGCAGACCCGAACTACGCGAAGGTGGTCGAGGAGTATGGAAAACTTAAGTTATGATATCGTACTTCCTTCATCCACATACGGTGGCACCCCACCTCTCTAGCTAGCAATAATATATAATTATAATTAATTATAAAATATATTATTGCTGGCATCTGCATAGACCGGTTTTACCAAATATTAATAAATTAATTAAAATATATCTCAGATTTCATTACTAGCCTAAACTACATTCCTACACCAATTGCTAAGTTTGTATAGGATTATGGTCCTTGTCCAAATAGGAATACATACAACAATTGTTCTATCATATAATGAAAATGAATAATACCGTAGAGAGCATAAAACACCGGAACAAAAAAACCAAGCATTTACATGGTAAGAAAAAAAATCCTCCAATTTCCATAGCAACCGTAATATACAAAAAGTTCAACATCATGGATACATCAACATTGATGCCAATATTCTACAAAAGAAAGATGTCAGGATTAATGTCCATCAAGATGTATATTAGGCAGACAATCCATTAAGGTCAAAATATCTGATCATGGATGCGAAAGAAAAAAATGGAAAAACAAAGAGAGCGAGTATGCATAAAACACCAAATTAATATTATTATGTCTAGAGATATTGTTTTCTCCCGTTGCAACTCATAGGCATTTTTGCTAGTTATATTTAGAAGCGCAACAAAATAGATGTACCCAAAAAATCAAAGCGACTTATAATTTGGAACGGAGGAAGTAATAATTTAAATAAATACATTGGTAAGAAATATTTTATGAAAATATTAATAAAACTAATTAGATGTTGTGGATGTTGGGGGATCTTTCTTCTTTTTAAACTTTGTAAATTTTAAAAATATTTGAATTAGTAAAAACTAAATCAATTAAAAAATTTAATGTAAGCCAACAATTTTCTATTTAATACCCGACTACTTTTAGTTATTTTCCCTTTATTTCAGTTATCCAAATTTCTTTGACATTTGTGCTTCTATGTTTCATTTTGTGAATCTGCGCATGATATGTGAAACATGAGTAGACAAGAATCTAATCACAAGGTACTGTGACGAAGTTCAGCAAAATTTGATTCTAAGAACACAAGGTATTGTTATGAAACATTAGCCATGCATTTATATGCAACATAATAAACTTTTATGGTGCATATATTTTTTTTTCAGAGAATTAGGTATATGGCCTTGAAAAAACTGCTCTCCATATGGTCCTTTTTTGTTTCGAATTTGACCCTATTGCTTCAAAACAAAATTATTTGGTTCTATAGCCTTCCGTCAGTTTTGGGCATGTAACGATGTTACGAAAGATCTTTTTGTGTGGTCTACTGATTACGATAAATTCCATCATATCACTAAGGGCCGAGTTAGTGCACTGCAGCTTGCTCGTATTTGGGTGTCTCCACATGCTCTCAAAGCACGTTAGGATTGTCATATCAACTTTTTGTAAGTAAATGTTAATTTGGTTACTATAAACATAAATGTGTCCCGTTATAATTTTCTTAGTTTGAACATGAATCATGTAGAACTCGTTTGGACGCTCTCACATGATTTTTTTCTTTTGCAAGTTACTACTGCCTCAATCTTTTTCCCCTACGTTTTGAGTTAGGAGTAAGCAGTGACTTCACTGAAGACGCTACCTGTGATATTCTCAATCAAATCTTTAGAAATGACTAATATCATCCCTAATTAATGATAACCTTTCGTACAGTCTTCTACCACCTTGTTTCCGGCATTCGAAAGAATATCTAACATGAAGCATGCGGATTACACTTGCCACAAAATGTCATCGACGATTATTCCATCTAGGTGTCTGTCATGGACCTGGACCTCATGGGCTACGAATCAGGTAATGGGCTGCAATTCTGGACATGTCTTGGCCCATCAAGGAACTATAGGAGATGCAGGAACATACATACTACAGAAGGAAGAGGAACAGAGAGGGGTGTCGATGGACAAGACACCGACCCGGCAAGCTGCGGCTTGAGGCGAGCGATTGCTCGATTTTACCTTTTTCTCTTCTTCTTCCTCCGATCTGTACCCAGAACATTGTATCTAGAACCTTCCAGAACCTTTTACTGAGTGTCAATTATTGAGAGAGCTAGTAGGTCGGTGACATCTAGTATCGGATTCATCGATCCGTGGGACTGTTTCCGCCATGGACGCCGCACAAGAGGCACGATGCACAGAGATGCTGGACCAAATCCTCGTCATGGCGACGAAGATGGCGTCGGATTTGAAGGCGTGCAACGCGGAATTGAAGTCGTGCAGCGCGGCGTTTCGATCCGCTCCTCCAGCTTTCGTCGACTTCGGCAGCGGCGGTCGTGAGGTCGACGCTGCTCCTGGCCAGGACGCGGCTCTCGATCTGCAGTTCGGCGAGGAGCAGGAGCGAGGAGTCCGGGCGGCGGCGAGCATCCCCAACAGCACGCCACCAACGGCCTCTGCGACAGCCTCCACGCCTTCGTCGACACTCGCCATCCCCATCGCCGACTCAGACGACCACGAGATCCCCAACCACCTCCACCGCGGGAACCGGATCGACTTCACGGACCACGACGACCTCCGCTCCGCGGTCTCCGATTCCGGCGGCGCGATTGGCAACTCCGAGTCCTTCTCCGCGATGGAGTCGCTCCCGCTCGCCAGCCCGGACTCCACCTCGTCCCCGCCAATCCCCATCGACGGCCAACTCGGCATCCTCTCCGACGCCGACGGCGGGGCATCGACCGCCTCAGCGGCCTCCCCGACTCGCTCCTTCGCAACATCGTCTCTCGCCTCCCTATCAAGGACGCCGGGCGCACGGCGGCGCTCTCTCGCCGTTGGAGTCCCATCTGGCGCGCTGTCCCGCTCCTCGTCGGCCACGGCGACCTCGCCGTCCCCCACGTCCACTTCGACCGCTTCTACGGCTTCGTGCCTAGGACGTCTGATGCGCTACTGGAGCAAATCCGCCTGCAGCAGCCAGGCCCTGCAGTCGGAGGCTACGATGGCTCCCTCGACGATGGCCCGGAATCTGGCTTCGACTACCTCGACGCGTCGCTCGACCGAGCCGTCGGTCGCGTTGGCCAGGCACGTGCAGCGGACGCTGCGCTCCGTGCAGATGCCGTTGGCGCTGCTGGTGGTGGCCAGCTCAATCTCGCCACACTCGGTAACCCCGTGGTGTTCATCTTCCCCGTCAACAGCCTCGGCCATCAGCACCACCAAGGAGCTCCTGCGGTCGAGCTCATGCGTCTCACCCGCCTTGTCGCGCCAGCGGATGCGGAGCGTTCGAACCGTGGCGCCGCTTTCCGCCCACTCATCGGGGCCAGCGCGCGGCTCCGCCTCACGTCGCTCCACCTCGTGCCCGGCGACTCCGCCCGTACCCTGCACACCAGAGATTCCGCCGCCACAAGCGACCAGTGCAGAGCTCACCAGGACGCTCATATGGTGTTTGACAAAATGCCGAGAAGGTACAACATTGCCGTCTACTCTCCTCACTCCAATGGATTTGTTCTGTTGGGGCATGTCTCTCTGTCGTTCAAGAGGTCCGTGAAGTGTTTGGGGAAATGGCTAAAAACCTTTCAGAGATACTGTGGCCACTCCCCACGCATATTTCAAACAAGCTATTTGCTGCCAGTGTACCCTCAGTTCAATTTTTGGTTGACAAAAGCATACAGAGCTATTTCATGCCACCAACCTGCTGCCGCTTGGATGCACTACTAGATAGGCAACCATGGCCACCTCCACCTCTGCAAGTTGAGTTCGTGTGTGGCATTGCTGTTATTCGACCAACTCCATGGATGTTTGCAAGAGTGTTGGGTACTTGGGTTCTATTGATATCTCCACTGTCATTATTGCACCCTCCACATACATCAAGTTCTAGCTGCAAGTCATGCAAAGATAGCAGGTGTACACTCACTTTTGATCCTGGCATCACGTTATTATCTGAAGGCACAGTCATGTCCGTGGGATTACTGGACAGTAGCACAGCTACTCTGAATGGGCTTTGTGACTTGCTTATGAAGGTGGCTAGCAGTCAATCAAGGAAAGAAAAGGTTCTTTTTTTTTTGACAAATAAAGAAAAGGTTCAATACCCCAGGAAGAAAGAGCTCATGAGTCTGCTAGAACTAGACAAATGCATGACTGAATATTTAGAGGGACAATGGCCATCAGCTGGTTATGTTTCTCTGGATGTTGGGTTGTACTGCAGTAAGGAAAAAATGGCATGGTATTACTATCTTCAGTTTGTGCTTGAACCAGTTTTGCTTAAGAGCCCAGTCGTGCCAGATGGTGATTTTGCCTTGCGCCAGTTACTCAATGAAAGTGCACCCCAGTTTGTTCTTACTCTGCCACTTTCAATTGTTTGCCATGGAGTTGTTCAGTGGGATTGTATCGAAGTTCTCTGGCATGATGATACTGAGAAGCCACATATGTACAATAGCTGCACTATCCTCTTTGATCCCGATATCACATTCTTATGTGCAGGCAACGGATGCAATATTTATGTTCATGAAAGCAAGCATGTGATTGGGGCGTAATGAAAAAAATGAAGTGAATCTTTTTCCTCTTCCTTAACGGAGTCTACAACTTGCATGTGGCCAGGCTTAACTTGCATGTGGCCAGGCTCTTCGGGCCATTCATTTTGACGAAAATTTTCATAGTTTTGACTTTTTTAGCAATTTATTTTTACCAACTCTCTTGGAGCAACTTCAAAAGTTCGTAAAAATAGATTGCTAAATTTTTGATTTAGCCAACCTCTAAAATAGAAAACTATATAAAAAATAGAAGACTCCAAAAATCTTTCTATTATGACAATGATAGATGGATAGCGGCACATGCAAGTTATATTTGTCATGCGAGACTCTAGAAATAGCCAGTTATTTTATAAAACAAAATAGCATAGCTGTTGGAGTTTGCTTTTTGCTCCAAAAATCTAAATATTGTATACAAAACAAGGATAGCGTGTCTCTTGGAGATGCTCTAAGTGCATATATGTGACAAGATGTATTTAGGTATCCCATACATTTAAAACCTATATGTCTTGCTTGTGCATTGTTCTAGTCCTTGAATAAAACAATTTCTAAAGTTATCTCCCATCAAATATTTTATATTCAATAAAATCTATAGAAAATAGTATAAATATACCAAATGAATATATTATAAAATATATTTTATGTATATCTAATAATACTAATTTAATGATATAAATACTGGTATCTTCTATAAATTTAATTAAACTTAAAAACTTGCACATGCGACAACAGTACCAATTAATTTATTCAGAGATGAAGAAAATGTCTGGTTTTGCCGAGCGTCATTGGAGATGTTATGATGTTCCGATTTACCACAGCAAATTAAAAGAAACGAAAATGTTTATTTTTTTTCCTTTGAAAATATAGTGGACACTGTCACCGACCTACTAGTTCTCTCAATAATTGACACTCAGTACAAGGTTCTGGAAGGTTCTAGATACAATGTTCTGGGTACAGATCGGAGGAAGAAGAGAAAAAAGTAAAATCGAGCAATCGCTCGCCTCAAGCCGTAGCTTGCCGGTTCGGTGTCTGGTCCATCGACACCCCTCTGTGTTCCTCTTCCTTCTGTATATGTATGTTCCTGCATCTCCTATACTTCCTTGATGGGCCAAGACATGTCCAGAATTGCAGCCCATTACCTGATTCGTAGCCCATGAGGTCCAGGTCCATGACATACTTCCCTCCTTGAAACACGGCTTGTCCCCAAGCCATGGCTGCAATAAACCACCAGGATCCCATAGCACTTGCAAGTCATTGGTGGTTAGCATCAAGCTGACATCATTCCAGACATGAATGTGTGGCATGCTTCCCTCCTTGAGTTTTGACTCGGCAGTGTTTGTTCCTGAATCCATTTTGTTGTCATTGGTGGAATTATTGCCAAGCTTCCATTTCGAATGCCCAATGTATAGAACAATCTTACTTGTTAAAGGTAACTTATGGAGAATTTGATCTGCATCATTCCAAGTAGAAGTAGATAAATTTGAACCCATGTAGCAACATCTCAGTGTACAATTCCTTTGTCATCCATATACGATGAGATGTTGCATTATCCATCATACATTGCCATCCATATACGATGAGATGTTGCATTATCCATCATACAATACAACAAGCTCGCGTGCTCTTGTAATATTCGTCCTCTGCCTTGTGTGCATCGTCAAGACGTTAACTAGTTCGCGAGCACAAACGGAAAAACCACCGCACGCTATTTGAAATAAAAAATAATCATCCTTCCTCGTATAAATACATAGCCTGACAAGCTCCGATCGATGGTCGCCACTTGTCCTCAAAGTGTTGAGCACAAATTACAATACCGTGCCGCCAACTCCCGCAGCTAGCTTAGCTGGTCACCACCGCCCCCCCTCACGCACCCACCCCCGCGCCGCCGTCGATGTATGCCGGCGGCCCATCCGACGACGATGTTCCGGACGAGCTGCGGTCGACGTGGCCACAGCGCGTGTGGACATTGGCTGGCACGGCAGCCATCCTCATGTCGCTCTCCACTACCGCCCGCCTCGTCGCGGCCTCCGGCACGGTCGCCACCGACTCCCTCGCCGTGGCTCTGGCAGTCTTCGCGGCCTACTCTCTCGCCGACCTCACCACGGGAGTGTACCACTGGTTCATCGACAACTACGGCGACGCGGGCACGCCCGTGTTCGGTGCGCAGATCGTGGCGTTCCAGGACGACCACGTCCACCCCTCCACCATCACGCGTCTGGAGCCATGCAACAACCTGCACGTGATCGCTGGCGCGGTGGCGATCCTTCTGCCCTCCGTCGACGCCGCGCTGCTCGCCTCCGGCTGTGGTGGCTCGGCGGCGCACGCGTTCGCCTGCACGTTCGCGGCGTGCGTACGTCAAGCTGAGCGTGCAGTTCCACGCGTGGGCGCACGAGACGTCGTCGAGGCTGCCCCGCGGGGTCGAGGCGCTGCAGGCCGCCGGCGTGCTCGTGTCGCGGTCGCAGCACGCGGGCCACCATCGCCCGCCGTACAGCAGCAACTACTGCACCGTCAGTGGCATGTGGAACGGGGCTCTGGACAGATACAAGGTGTTCCAGGCAGTGGAGAAGGTGGTCTACCTTGCTACCGGTGTCCCGCCGCGGTCGGGGGGGACGAAGACGACGACGGAGCATGGTGGCTGAGATGACGCCTCCGCCACGATCACCGTGAGCGTGATGATCCTGTCCGTCTGCTTAATGTGTATGTCGTGTCTCGTGTCTAGCTTTGCATGTTGCCGGCTTTGCTGCTTGCCCTTCCCTCATCAATGGAAATCGAGGGTCACACGTGTTCCTTCTCTTTCTTTTGTTTTCTTTAACTTTGTGATTGTATGTATTACAGAATTGCTATATGACACGCGCGTGTTTTTTGTTGAAGCAGCAGACGAATTTTTTGCGACGTTGGATGATGCACGGATGGCTGGAAGTTGTGCGGTGTGACCGCTTCGTTGCTTCGCAGACATGCAGGCCACCATCTATCACAGTTCGTCTCGCTCACTCATTTGGCCTTCTCATTTCGCCTCGTAGTAGTTCTCCCCATTTCTCTCTCCTCGTCGTCGGCGACCATCCCTGCCGGCGCGCGCTGGAGGCCATTTATCGGCGGCAGCGGCGCCTCCTACAGTAGATCTACGTCTTCCCTACGCGCGAGGTTGTCCGCGGCTGTCGTCGGCGCGGGGATTGCTCGCTCATCATGCGTTGCCCTAGTTCATGGAGGTTTGTCGGTGATTGCTGGCTCCTCCGGTTGTTGTCGGCGTGGGATTTACGGCAGGGGAGGCTTTTTAGGTGTGGGTGGCAGTTTAGATGGTCGTGTGTATTTATGATTTGGGGGATTTTGTCCTAATTTGGAGGGATTTGGTCGTCCGCGATTTCGTTGCCGCAGGGGCGGTTGCTGGGTTCTGAATTTTGGTTTTTGTTGTGTCCACCAACTGCACTGCCGCTGGTTTGTTTGGGAGGAGCTTCATGTGCAGGTTCCATTCCTTGATCTGAATCTGGTTTTGTTGTGTGTAGTGGTATTTCAGTAGATTTGGGTCCTGGGAATGGGGAAATGCAGAGTTGTTTACTACCAACTGAGTGTTGATCTATTATATTTCTGTTTTTGGCTACTAATTTTATAGGAATAATGGCCTTCATGCTTTGTTTAGTATAGGTTAGTTGTCTTTGGTTGTCAGATTTGGCAGTAGCTGTAGAAATGTTAGTGTTCTAAAATACTGTGAATCTGGACAATGGCCTAATTATGTATACTAAGAAGATTCTGAACTTTGCATCTCAATACACAAGTCTTTGTTCTGTCAGTCTGAATTTTTGTTGCACAATACTTTAATTGATAGCTTGTTTGTGGCACTTTTGCATGCTTGCTTTCGTGTGATCAATACATGTACACTATGGCTAATGTTCTAACATGTGCTTCGTCTTGCAGAACCTTGGTTTATCTGAAGCAAAAGTTGATAAGATATGCAGGCAGTTGAGAAACTTCTGGTCTGATCCTTTAAGTTGCCTTTGCTTACTATAAACTTCCATGCAGTCAGTTTTGTAAGTTTTGTATTGATACGGTCTCTTGAAATCCTCTTATTGTTTGTTTATCACAGAACCAGGGCCTCATGATAGGAACTGATCTCCTTCTTAAGGTAAGAAAATTGCATTTAAGCTACAAATTGTTGTATGCTTTGCTAGTTTGTTGTGGCTGATGGGTGATAACCAATGCTAACTGCTTTTAATATATAAACTAATTGAAAAAGGTTGATTAGTTATTCAATATTGCCACGGCCCCCTTCCTCACACTGCTATTATATGTTGTTCTGTTTGTCTAATCATTAAAAGGCATGTGGTATTTATCTTTTATTTAGTACTCAAAATTAGTAGTTCACTATGTCTGTTGATGCTTGTATCACTAGTTTTCTCTTCCATTGGCTTTCTCTATGTGTAATCATGATAAAATTTTGATATTTCTGATAGATGGCTATGAACAGGAGCGGGTACTGTATTTCTTCCTAATTTTGGTCCTTTTATTAGTGCCTCCTAAACTAGCACAGCTAGTGGATAAACAAAGGAAGAGGTAATTTGTGCCGGCTCGAGTTCACAAGTAATTACTAATCACCTTGACATGTTCAAGTAGGAGTTAGATCTGGGTTATCCTCCAGTTGGGAGCGCTCTCCGGTTGGTGCTTCAGTTTGTCAAAGTAGATGAATTTAAGAGCTGCAACAAAAGTGAATATCTGGTTAGCACTGGGATCATGAAATTGATTTTTTTTATCCATGTGTTTGTCTGATTGGGCAAATGGGTGACCAATGGGAAGATTTTAGTAGAAAACAATGATTGGTACCATGCTAATGTTGTCGTCTTAACTGGAATCTGAAACCTTTGTGTTGCTACTAGTCTACTGTTAGCTTTTGTTGTTCCATTGCAGATGTCTTCTTTGTAGTTTTTCCCTGGGTCTTGCTGGGAGTACTTATGCAGCTCTGTGATGATGTTTTTCCCTGGGTCTTGCTGCGAGTACTTGGGGACAGAGTTTGCAATATGATAGTTGCGCAGGACTAACATAGTCTACAGAATGATTGAAAAGAATCCTTGTATTGATATTGTTTCAGAAAGTTTCTAGCTACTGGTGATAAAAAAAATGCACTTGCAAGATAGCTTATGCTCTGTATTTTCACTCTGTAGTGCATGCTATACCATGAATGATATTGTATAATATATCTCACCCATTCTGAATTAATGGAAACAGTGATTGAACATAGGCCTCTACAAACATTGTCAAGTTTTATGAAGTACAGAACTGGACTTTGTTTGTTTTGTTCTGTGGGGTATGTGCATTGGGCAAGGTTGTAGAAACTTTGTCACCCTCTTTAGCATGTGTTACAAATGGAGGTCTCTCTAGTCAGTTAAACTTCTTTAACCCAATCAATAAGAAAAATCTATGGAGATTGACAATTAATAGATTCATGGTTGATGTTACTTGATTTATCATAAAAATTGTTATTACAAGAGCATTTCTATCTAAAGTATTGTACCATTTTTGGCTTTTCTTTGGCTCACACATTCTTCTCTGTTTGTGTCTGCAGAATGTGTGAGCTTACTCACCAATCTTTATAAGTTTTAGTTGTTGTTTTGCTAGGGCCACAACCAAATCCAAAGTAAACTACCTCAATGCTCTCTCCCTCGCTTTCATGATTGTTAGCTAACTGATCAATACCCAGAAACGAGAAAACTGCAATGACCTGTTGTTTGTGTTCTTTAAATCCAGCTGCAAATATTACTCTGCTAGCTGAAACTAGAGCCATTGTCGTTCTGCCAATGTTCAGTTTTTCCTTGTGCTTTGTACTGCAGCCTTATAAGAGTGATATTTGCTTTGATTTTCCAGTAATTCACTTGATTAGAACAGTTGTACTTTTTGAGTTCGTCTGTCAATGAGGTCATTAACCATTTTTTTCTATGTTATGTAGCAATGGATGATGATGAGCATCTTTCTGATGCCGAGTCTGCAAAAGGTGAGAGTAAGGATGATTTTCCTAAAAACTCTGAAGAGGACAACAACCCTGATCCTTTCAATGATGGTGAGGTACCAAGTTCACTTGATTTTGTTTTTTGTGTGCACTTGTGTATTATAATAATCTGATATATCTTGTTGACTTTTTAGGACCCAAATCTCACAGATGATGACGTTGATGAAATTGGTCATATGGTGAAGACATTTAAGCATCTGAAACAAGCCTTTTCCAGAGTATGTTCTGAAACCTTTCTGACTGAGTTGTGTATTTGATGGTGTTGGGTTGTCTATTGTGTCCTATGGGCCTAGAGAGCCCACTATGTATGCTGGCGTATATGTATAATATTATGTGAGAAAGGAAAAGACAGAGAGTTCTAGAGTCCCCAAACCTCTTCAGATGGCATGTAGTCATGTTAGTCAACTGATGGAAATATATACATTTTCTATCTTGTGTTGCTTAGTTGATGAAATGCTTCTGAGTCATTTAGGTTGTCATCGCAAACTGCATTTCTTGTTATTAGATTTTAGTATTTCACTTCTCCCAAACTCTTAGAAGTGACACTTTGCCTATTAAAATTTAACTATTACTTAATCAAATTGCTGATTAGATTTTTAAGCACACAGTTTGCCATTCATTTCTTCACAGCTATGTTATCACTGATTGAATGTAGCTATTTTCCCTATTTGTTTCACTAAAGCACAAGGCTGCTAAGGTAAACTAATGAGATGTCTATATTATAGCTTATATACTAACTTGGAATATCTGTGTGACACACTTAAAATTTTCAGATCTGCAGCCACTAGAAAGCTTTGGGTTGTGGAGGATGATAAACATTTTTTGCAGCAAAAGGCGACGAAGTTGCTTCCTGGTTACTACTTTGGCACCTCTATGGCAAAGGTTCCAATTTTTGGATAGTTATAAACAGAACTTTATTTCTATTTTGTCCATTATCAGTACCATAAACTATAAATGAGCACTTCTAGAGTTAATAATTTACTATTTGTCATTTTCTTGCTATAGAAAATAATTGTAAGTTGTCAATTCTTTTTCTGTCATGATGCTTGGCTGCTAAGTGATAGCATAACAGGTTTGCCTCATCTTAGTACTATTAACATACATGAGTGTTACTACATGCTTGATATGATTTTTTCACATGTTGCTCTTATCATATCATTAACCTATAATGTATAATATTCCTACAGATAAATGGTAGAAAAGACCACATGTTCTTTTTATGCCACAGCTGAAAATCAGGTTGTCTGTGGAGCACCATTTTTTTATTGTACATTTATTAGTAGTAAACTGCACACATCAACTACTGTAATTATGGTATGTAACATGTGCAATTACTGTGAACTCTAAATGGAATGATAATGCCATGAGAATTTGCCGATGCTTTAATGTAGGTTGTTCACTATTCCGGTTAGGAGCAGCTCCAATTTGAGCTGATGTGCCTCTAGCATCTGTTTGGTGACGTTTATATATGCCTTATGCCCTATTCATTTCACTTTGTAGTTTTTGACTGTGTTAACATCAGAATCTCATGTCCTAGATATTATTAAACTTGAGTGGGACACACGTGGATTAGAGGAAAGTTTCCATCAGTGATATTTCAACATGGTATTTTTCATCTCCTTCAGCTTTTTGTCTACTTTCTCGAGTTTTCACCCATATAGTATTATCCAGATTCACTCAGTGCGATGCTTTGTTCAGGATGTTTGTGGTGATTGACAAGATTCTAAATCAGAGATTGTCCAAACCAAACCTACAGAAATGTTAGTATTTGTCTCTTTTATTTTTGTCTAGTGTTATAATTGGATGGCCTATTATCTCATCTTCTATTTGAACACAAAAATTAAAATCATGATAACCTTCTGTGCAGTTACTTGATGAGAGGCAGGGAATTAATGCATGGCAGTTCCTTGAAGCAATTAATAGGTAACAAGAATATATCCTTGTCATGCTTGTGTTTGTGTGTTTTTGTCCCAGTGTTTATGTTAAGTCTAGCTTGATGATAGGTTTGCTCTATAGAGTGAATTCCTTTCATCTCCTGTCTGTTGCCCTAGCAGGAACGATGTTGTTTCTTGTTCTGTGTTAGACAAGGAAGAGGGAGGACCTCTATTGTCAGTTCTCACTGACAAATGCAGCACATTTTATATATTTGATTTATTTTGTAATTGTAATTGTCATTGTGCTAGTCTAATTTTTAAAATTTGTCAATTGTCTTTCTATAGAAAAAAATTATTAATTGTAATTGTAATTGTAATTGTTCTAGTCTCATTTGAAAATTTTGTCAATTGTCTTTCTATAGAAAAAAATTGTCAATTGTAATTGTAATTGATATTATGCTAGTCTCATTTTTAAAATTTATCAATTGTGTTTCCATAGAAAAAATTGTCAATTGTAATTGTAATTGTGCTAGTCTCATTTGAAAATTTTATCAATTATCTTTCTATAGAAAAAATTTGTCAATTGTAATTGTAATTGTGCTACCTTTCGATTGTTTCAGAGGGGTTAGGCAGCACCATCAGCTTCTCAAAGTGTGGAGGGATTGAGATCGAGGAGATCTGGGAAAAGGTTAAGACAAATTTTCTTCATACTGAGAGGCCAACACAACCAAGTTCACTCCTTATGTACTCTTTCACTCCTTAAGCTTGTGTTGGGCTGTGTGCGAGGTTATATTCAAAGTAGAGCTGAATTGTCGGGCTACTACTCATGACACTAGTAGAGATTTTGTACTACGTAGGAATTTATTGAGACCCACCAGAACTGAGAAAACATGATAGAGTAGGAAGATAAGAAAGCAAGAAAGAGAGCAAGGAGTGTTGTTTCTTTTTTTCTTCTTGTGCTGCTTTGGGCTGTGGCTGAAGGTCATGGACATTGAAGACATGTCATCCTTAAACTTGCAAAATGCTGACTTTATTCTTATCTTAAACTATAAATCCGGCTCATTTTGTGGCTGAAGGCCACTAAAAACATGAACCCATATTATTAAACTTTATTATTTTTTGTTATTTAGCCATGGAGGATGAACTGTGATTTCATTCAATTCTTTTATTTACAAGTATCGTTTTCTTGATTGCATATTTATTAGTAGTAAATTACACAGTCCAAATACTGCAATTAATTTGTGTAACATGTGCAATATCTAGTCTTTGTAAATAACTTTATGAGTATTAATTTTTTCTCCTTTTTACATTTGGTTAAGCAGGAAAAACAAATGTTTAGGAAGCTTGTCTCTGTGGGTGAATCTGTTATATGCACCCACATTTATGTGTTCAATATCCCTTTCAGTGGGGTGCTCCAACTTTTGATGCGGGTAAGGCTTTTGCAATGATGGTAGCATCATTTGCTGCTCTTGTGGAGGTTTAGCTCCTGCTCTTGGAAAAGAAAAATTCCAGCACATTATTGCTATATGGTGGGTTTGTATGGTGATATAATAATGATGTCACCGACTGGCTATTTTTTGTGTTTGTAGTGCACTGGGGCCTTCATTGCCGTCTCTAGGTATGCTAGTGCTACACCAATACCATTGTTCTTAGCTATGATATTATCTTGCAGTTAAATGTTATTTTTTTCATCTACCATATATTCAGGCTCAAGCACCATTTTATTGGAAGCACAGTGACATCACCCTCAAAGGACTCCTTCTCTTTGGTGACAAGCTGGTTAGTGTCTTTGGCATCATGTACCTTCATGTCCCCTCTCGTGCTTATTCTGTTCCGTACATGAATTGAGTTTGTGAGCTGATGCTTCAATTGCTTCAATTCTATAGGAACCCTGATTAGATCCCATGGGGTGAGATTGTTGCCAACTATGTCATGGAGTCCACCGGCGTCTTCAGTGAAGGACAAGGCTGTTGCACATCCTGAAGGTATAATTTTTCTTCACAGCCCTTTATTTGATTCAGAATGTGTATGTTGTTTCACTTATTGGCTCCTAGCCGCTCAACCAAACACATCAAAGCTCATCTCCTTTTCTGTTCCCATCTCTCCTCTCCTGGCATCCATCCATTCTCCAAGGTTATTTGAGATAACACTGCTCATGCTTTGATGTATATATAATATTGGTTTTGTGGTAAGTTTGACAGTCTCTGTGATGAATTGATGCATATATAGGTGCCATGAGCTGGGGCAACGGAGGCAGTATGTGAGAAGCTGCACTCGGCTGGAGCTGCAGCTGAACGACGTGGGGATGGAGGTGGACGACGTCGGCGGCGGGGGCTTGCACGACGACAGTGCCGAGCCTGTGCGTGTCTACAGCCTTGAGAAGCACAACAGGAAGGAGCTAGCTTGTTAGGTTTTTGGGATGCAACAGTACAAGTACAACTAGAACAAATCTGCTTTATATTTGGGCCTTGTTTTACACAAATTACAAGTACAACATGTACAAATACAAATTCGTGTGCTACTTCTTTGAAAAACACACGGTTGGTTTTTGTGTGCTATTTATAGGAATAGCACACGAATTTTCTTTGCTGTCAGTATGCAAAATTCATATGCTACATTAGTAAAAAATATACAGATTTGTGCCTTTCTCAGATTCGTGTGTTTTCTAGCCTGAAAACACGCGCGTGCTACAACAAAAAAAACACATACGTTTCAAGTAGACAGGCCCTACGTATTAGTATATCCCAACGTATACTTCGACCAATCTATACACTTTAAAAAACCTCAAAAGTAATTGTCTACCGGGTCATACCAAACACGTATATTATCCAATCACAAAGACTACCAAAAGAAAATTGTAGTACCAAATACATATATTATACCATCCGACCAATTACGTACGCTATCTAGCCACCGTTTCTCCGCACCACAAATGCAAAGTTGTACCAATATGCCTACTCCAGCCAAATACATACACTATCCGGCCGTGCTCTGCTGAGTCTGAAATTTAAAATAACGCCCATTTATACAGAGCCTGCGTCGTAGCCAATTCTGCACAGTTCGCGACTTTCATCGGAACGGTCGGCACCTCATGGAGCACATATCCTAGTATCCGAGAAAAGCACATACTCAAACAAAAGTTGATGTAATAGTAATTAGCCAACTCAAAATACTGCTCACTATAGGGAGCGGGCTCAGCTAGAATGGTCAATGCACCAAACTCTCGAAAGGGTGGTCCTGAGTTCTAACTCTAGGTGACGCTCTTGTTGGATGTGAGGGACGTCATCGGTCGGTCTAGAAAATATGGCGTCTTAGTTAAGCTTCGGTCAAGAAGCGGAAGAGTACCCAAACCTCTGCCCTCTTAAATACTGCTCATGATTATTATCATAAAAAAATGAAAGAGCAAAATCATTCCCATTCCAATTGGATATATATTTGGGTGAGACTACTACATAGAAAAATTTTAGCAACAGAGGCATTTTGGACAGAGGCAACTCAATCAAAGTCCATCTCTTAAAATGGTTTCTAACTGTAAATTGTTTTTTTATAAAAACACTTTTACTAAAATAAATTATGAACCACAGGAACCAAGTCGAAATACTATTTGAATCTAGTTTCAAGGGATTAAACGTGATCCTCTTAACCAAGTAGAAATCTTGTTTGAATCTAGTTCAAAGGATTAATCCTGATCGTATTAAAAAAAGATTCTGATCGTATTCTCTTTTCATTTTCGCACACATAGCCCGCTTCGGTCTTGAGCCCAAGGAACAAAAAAACATAAAAGACCGAAAGGAAACTTCAGCCGTTCGATGGTGGCCTCTACAGAATCTCTGGGCTTGGTGCCACCGTGGGCATCAGCGGGCACTGTTTTGAGCAGAAATGTTAGGTGAGGATGGGAACAAGCCATGGGGTAGAGCAACATGGCTGGATTGACACGGTAGCTATCAGGGTTAGCTGCTCTGACCATCAGCAGGAGTGGCGAAGCTAGAGCAGAGTAAAGAGAGGTGTATTTAGCCTTGTGGGTGCATGAACTTTTATATTATGGTTACATATATGATGAAAATCTAGACAAAACCACTGTTTTTTTAAAATTTGGAGGGTGCATTGGCACCCACTAAGTACTATGTAGCTTCGCCCCTGATCAGCAGTTGTCCATTTGAAGCAATATACACATGTTGAGGTAACTAACCTGAAGAGGTCATGCCTAGGACTAAGAACTGTTATTTTTTGGTTTTTTTTTATGATATTTTCTGCTAGACAACATCAGCTTCTTCTTCCTTTTTTCGGGGAAGACATAGGCTGTGTTTAGTTACCCAGAAATCATCCTAAAATTCACTATGCAGAATTCCTATCACCCGTCACATCAAAATACCGGCACATGCATGGAGTACTAAATATAGATAAAATCAAAAACTAATTGCACGGTTTTGTTGTACTTTACGAAACGAATATTTTGAGTCTAGTTACTCAAAGTTTGGATAATTTTTACCAAATACAAATGAAATGCTACAGTGCGCTGAGGTGACACAAGGTGATATTTTCTTTCAAAATTCGCGGGAACTAAACACAGTCATAGTCAGATTCTTCCTTGTCCAAAAAAAGAAGTCAGATTCTGGGAGTCAACTCTATTAAATGCCAGCAGTGTGAATGGTATGAAACGAATCAAATGAGTTATTAATTCCGTCTTGCTTTAAATAAGTTCCTATCGCTGAGTTTAGTTACTTGCCAAAGACCTTATCCAACAAAATTAACAGTCACATGCAGATGCCGTCCAAAATAACAAGGAGAACGGGCCCAAGATGGGGTATTATTGTTAACATGCTAGGAAATTATCCAACTAGCTAGTTTATATGTTGTTATTAGAAAACTGAAATTTCTTAATGGAATATAACGATGAAATAAAACTCATATAGGATGATTAAATACTCAATAACGAAGGCGACCAGCTTGGTATGTTTTGAGCTTATTACTCCGATGTGCAGAACCAATTAGTCACGACCTGGGTTAATATAGTAGGGTCAGGAAAGTAAGAATTTGTGATCTAAAAGATAATTTGTAAAGGGAAACCGGCAGGATGAACACACAAGGCTGATAATCACCACATCTAAAGATTAATTAACCTAACGTACAGAGGGCTAGGTAGCTTTTACTAACCAATCAACAGCAATGTCACGCATGACGTGCAGATCAACATGGCAATGTCACGCATAACTGTCACGCATGACCATAATCCTCTATCAAGTCGATGTTGATCTACTCAAAACCGTGTTGTCCAAATCAAAATGTTGCTTCCACGGGAGGCACTACACCCTGAGACAAAATTCTGTAGAGCAAGCCGTCACACCAGCTCATTGACTACTTCAGAATCTCAATTGCTCTATATATATGCATGCATCCCCCTGCATGGACAACACACAAGCTCCCTATAGTAGATTGATACACAAGAAAAGTGCATCAGCTCAATAGAAGAGATCAACATCCTTTCTAGGTAGATAGAAATGGCGTCGTCCAACTTCTATCTTCTCAGCATTCTTCTCATCATGATCGTTTCTGGCGCTCGTGCTACGGATCCTAGTCCTCTCCAGGACTTCTGCGTTGCAGACAAAGACTCGCCTGGTATGCACTCATGAGTTCATCAGTCTAATGCCACATTCTGCTGTATTACAAAATGGAAAAAATGAAAATTGCAAAAGTTTATAACTGGTACTGAAGGCACATGAAACGAGTTTGATTAGCTTTCTAACACACGTATGTCACTTCATTGATGCTGCAGTACGTGTGAATGGGTTTCTTGCAAGGATGTTAAGGATGTCAAGGTTGACGACTTCTTCCTGGCAGCCGACCTTGACAAGCCAAGGGATACGACGATGAGCAAGGTCAAGTCAAACGTCACGTTGATCAATGTGATGAAGCTGGCCGGTCTAAACACCTTGGGCATCTCCATGGCTAGGATTGACTATGCTCCTCAAGTACAGAACCCACCGCATACTCATCCCCGTGCCACTGAGATCTTAACAGTCCTTGAAGGTTCACTCTATGTTGGTTTTGTCACGTCTAACCCGGATAATAAATTTTTCAGTAAGCTGCTCAACGAGGGTGACATTTTTGTGTTCCCACAAGGCCTAATCCACTTTCAGTTCAATCCAAGTCATGACAAGCCAGCGGTTGCCATCGCCGCTCTCAGCAGCCAGAACCCTGGTGCCATTACCATTTCTAATGCAGTATTCGGTTCAAAACCACCGATCGCGGATGATGTTCTTGCCAAGGCGTTTCAGGTGGACAAGAAGGTTGTGGATTGGCTACAAGCTCAGTTTTGGGAGGACAACCATAATAAGTAACAGTACTGGATTGATTTATTTGTATGATTTAGCAAACTAATGTGTACCTATTGCCATATAGATTCTGTAAAATGCCAGATGACCTCAGTCATAAACTTTAAATCGTCATATATTGATTGCAGTTGTTTGTTTCATTGTGATGCAGTGGCTTTCAAATAATATTTCACCAAGACACCATGATTATGTCATATCATGATCCAGATACCTAGAGTTATTAAAATAAAACGATGGCATCCATGGCTGTGTCCATGGATCACCATTCCGGGAATTTCAGGGCACACCTAGCACGTGAAATGTGACCCAACAGGGCCAGAGCGTGAATTGGATTATTACACAAAAGACAAACTAAACTCATAGGCCACAGAAGGTCTATGTGCTACATTGGACACCATTCGATGAACACGGTTGGCCTGTCCACTTTCAACAATAAAAATACGCCCCCTTTAAAAATACTATATATATAACTTCCATTTTCAAATAATAAGACATTTTGGTTTTTTCTAGATATGCATGTTTTCCTATGCACGTAGATGTGCTCTATGTCTAGATACATGGCAAAAACAATGTTTTTAGAAAGTCCAGAACATGTCAAAATTTGGAACGCAACACTACTACAAAATCTTTATGCGCGGTGAGCAGTTTTGGTTTTTCGTGGCGGGCAAAAGGAACAGCCACGGTGGTAAGGTCACAGTTAATCATGACAACTAAATCAGGCGCTTTGCCCGACACGAGAAACCCATTAACCACAGTGAGCACTTTAGAACGCCCGCCATAATTATTCTATTAGAAAAACAAAAATAACCATGAGCCCACCGTCGAGCCTATTCCTGAGCCCGCAGGTGAGCCCGTTCGCAGCCCTATAGTCATTCCAACACCTCACCGCTGTTGCCGGAGCCAGCACCTCGCCGCTGGATCGAGGTCCAACAGATCGAGCTCCTCGATGTCGGATCGAGCTTCATGCCGTTAGATCGGGTCGCCGCCATCGTGGATCTGACCGGATCTAGGTGTGTCTCCATACCGTCACTCCATCGCCATCATGGAATTGGTGCCGCCTTCATGAAATAACAGGGGAGCTCGGATCGACGGATCTGCCGGATCCACAGACCCCAAGGCCGGATCCATTGGAGGACGCTCCCCTAGCTACCAGAGACTGCTGCCGTGCGCGCACCTGGCCGGTTCCGCCCACGCCTTGGACTCCTTGTGCTCCGCCATCATGTCCCGAGGCCGGATCTGCGTACGCTTAGATGCACCGCGGTCGCGCCCATGGCAGAGAGGGAGGCAAGTGTATTGGGAGAGGGAGGCTGGAGTGGTAGAGTGAGAGAGAGGCAAGTGAAGAGGGAGAGCGCTATGCGCGGGTAGGGAAGTAGGATGAGCGTCGCGGGGAGGGAAGTCGCGGCGCTCCATGGGGAGAGATAGAGGGTGAGGTGGAGCGGAATCCCCTAGGCCTCGCATTTATATTTGGAGGTGGAAATCGGGCCTCCTTGGCCCATTGGGTCTGGGCAGCCTAGGCGGGCCTTATAGGATGCCCGCCACCGAAAATCGATTTATCATGGTTGGCACCTTAAGACGACCGTCTCAAAAAATACCCTATTTTTCTAAGGTAATTATCTTAAGATGCCCGCCACAGTAAATTGATTTTCCATGGATGGAAAAATGCCCGCCTTGGTAAATAAAAGTGCCCGCTTCCATTAGTCGGGACAGTAATTGGGGCAGTAACTATGATGGGCACTTTCGGATCCCGCCTCGATTCAAGTTTTTGGGGTGTCTCGCAAAATCATTTGTGTAGGTGTAAGGATTAGTACTACAACTCAATATTGGACTGGATAAATGAAACATACGAACTAGTAAATGTGCATCTAAATTTTTTTTTGAAAGGACGGCAAAACCTTTGCTGCGATTTCTATTAGACAAATAAAGAAAAAAGAAGACAAGTGACCCGTCCAGTTTTTGAAGTGAAAACAGGGCGAAAACCACATATACAAATGTGGAGGGTACCCTACTCTATCCGCACACCTTGGTACCAAAACAACTCAAATTGCGCCACAAGGTGCCAACTCGACCTAACTCAATGCCACGCTTGGTCGGACTAGGACATCGACACAAGCTTCGAACCACTAGAACTCAGTCAGATTAGGTCATCGACACGAGCCTCCACTTGAACCACTAGGAGCCCCACAACTAAGGCAGCGAACAACTAAAAACTAGGAAAACAACTATAAAAAACTAAACAACTAAAAACAAACTAAGCCTACTCCACCACATGCACCAACCAGGAACCCGATGGATGAAACGACGAACTAGCACAGCCCAAAACATCCAAGTGGAGTCAAATACCACAATGACGCCTTCAAGAAGGTTACAATGCCCAAGTGCCACCGTTGTCCATCCACGGTAGGACGAGGTCAGGGAAGCGGTACCCACAAGTGTCGCCGTCGTCAGGCCTTCGCCCAAAGAAACCCCAGCACAGACGTCGAACAAGATGACGGGACCCCGATAGCCACTAAGACGTCGCTGTCGGCCACCCAGAAGAAGCCGCACCAGGGTCGACGTGCAGGCCACGTGGGCAGCCACAAAGCTGCACCAGCACCCAGCTAGACCCCTGCCGAACACCAGCCTTCTGCCACCGAGAACAACCACCAAACGCCTGTCAAAACCGTAGCCACCATCGACACTGCTGCCAGCCGAGCTTCCGTCGCAAGCACTGCCACCCCCTGAAGGTACCGGGTCTGGAGCAAAGCCCTGAACCAGCACCTCCATGAATGCCATGGCCTTTGCCTTCAAGATGATCGTCCCATGATAGTGGTCAGAGGCATGAAACCACCATAGGATTGCTCCTGCTGCCGTCGCCGCGCCATCCCTTGCCGCCCCCACAACAACGTCGCAGATCCGCATGCCAGTAGGCCGGATCCGACCGTTGGAGTGCCGGATCCGGGCCTAGCTGGCCGGAATCCCACCGCCGGTGACCCTCCCTCGAGAACCAGGGTAGCCGGTGGAGGGGGCGAAGAAGGGCCGCCACCATAGTCATTCCGCCCGGAGCTGCCGGATCCTAGTTGCCTCTATTCGCTGGTAGTCCTCAAAATTCTGTCTCCAATGGAGTCATGGGGAACCAACCCCCCACCAGTGGCATTAAACTCAATACTGGACTAGACAAATGAAACAACCGAACTTACCATCACGATTTGGAAACAAATCGGTTCAGAATACAGGGCGAGTTGGCTAAACCGACTTTCACAGGCTGCCGCTGGAGTCTGCTTAGCCGACTTGGTGACCCGGCTCAGTCGACCGAAGGAGGGGAGTCGGCCAGGCCGACTGGCTAATGAGCTATGCCGGTTGGGCTGGCTCGCTGTGGCTCGCCATCTTCTCCGCATGATTTTTTTCTTCATTCACATCGCCACTTGACCCCGACCATGTGTCTAGGGCCATTAAAACTTGTTCATGGTGCCAGAATACCCTAGGAAATTTTTGAGTGTCAACAGGAGGGGAGGAGTCATGGGGAAGGCAGGGGCAGACCATAACCACTGGAAATCCACAACCATCGAGCGGATGGCAGAAAATGGCCCCAAAATCATTTCATACAATTGATTGAATAGACTGGCTCAAGGACCTCCGGCATCAGCTCTGGTCTCCTCTATGACTACTACACGGAGAGGCTCAAGGACCCCAAGCCCCTCTAGTGGTGGATCCAACGAAGGGGAGTACATGTTCTAGTCACATGGTAGTCGTGGCACTTCTAGATCCAATGAAGACGTGGGGGAATTGACCCCCCTCCGGTGGCAGATCACTAGTACAGAACAGAGTTAAACATCTGAGACGGATGGTGAATGCCATTAGTGTCAGATATCGCACGCGTCTTCAAGTTTGGGTCTCTAATAAGGCCATAGTAGAGACGGGCAAACATCCATCTGAAACAAACATAATTTCAGACGACCTGAACGACATACCATCTCTGCTATTGCTACGGCCTTTGAACTCTGCAGCCCGTCTCTGACAAGTTTGTGACGGGTATATAAACCCGGCTCAATTAAACGACAAGCAGACGGATATATACCGTCTGTAGATACGTCCATTACCCGTCTCAGTAGAAGAAACAACAGATGGTTATATACCCGTCTGTGGATATGTTCAGAATGCGATGGCTGTAAAATACCCGTCTCTGACTATTCGTATTGACAGCTAAATACCTGTCCATCTGTAGGAATCCAGACTGCGACGGGTGAATATTCGCAACCACCGTCTCAGGTACTACAAAATTAGAGACCCAAGCCCGTCTCAGATATATATAACAAACACACCCAAAAAACTTGGGTCCATTAACCAGAAAACACAAAGTTTACATAAACACATAAAACAGCACAGATCACAGTTAATCTAGCTCGAGGTTCGCAAACGCAGCGTTTGGAGCCTTCACAAGATTGACAGCCGATTATTATTTCTATCTCTGATCAGATACGCAAATGCAGCTTTTATATGTCTTGCATCGAAGCCAATTTTTTCCCCTGTCCCACCAAGAATGAGGCAATAGCTTTTTGGATTGCACGCAGCACACTTCTGTCCAGTTTTGTGGTTGACACCTCAAAATCCTTGCATACAAACACAGCCGTAGAATGACTGGTGTTGGTGGAGTTAGCAACATCAGTGAGCTCAAGGACGTGGATGAGCTCGTTGATGGTGGCCTCTGTACAATTACTGGGCTTAGTGGAATCGATGGGCATCAGCGAGCATTGTGTGGTTCCTGGGCTTGGCAGCATTATTTTTTGCTAAATTCATGAACGTAGGCCGGCAGTATGTACCGTAATCCGTGGAAAGTGGCATTTACAGAGCCCTCGTCGCAGAGATGGATGGTTGTGCCGCCTCAAGAAAACATTTTTGCCTGTCTCTCGGTAAACCAGTTGTGTAGCAGTATTGTCCTCCATGTTATTAATTATTTGTTTGATCTTTTATGCGATGATTTGATGGTTTTATAGGTTGATAAAGCTAATGTGTACTTAAATATTCCGTTGAAACTATATTTAAAGATACCAAGTAAATGAGTTTTTAGTTAGCTTCTAATTAGATTTTTCTAATTCTAGTTAAGTTACCAATTTCAATAGGTAAGAACATATGTTGTCGTAGACTTGTTTGGATGATGCATTCGTTAGACTAGATATCCATGCCAAGTTTTTTGTTTCGAGATAAATAAATCATGAAATATTTTGGAAAAAACCTACAACTTGAAACTATTTGCTTGTAATATGTACAAGAACTATGTTCTTATGGGAGTCCATACATGTACGCCACAACGTGAACAATGTCATTGGCCAATAGGACAAACACAAAGTTAGTCAAGAGTCTCATGGCACTCGCACAAAATTTGAGATGACATACTCAGAAATGTCGAGCAGGGATCTAGCACATAAGTCTTGGTACTTTAGTCACTTCTGCTTGACCCCTTTCTATGACTGTCTTTATTGAAACTGTAAATGATCTATTTATATATATAATAACATATGATAATATCAACCACAAATGAATCGCAAGACTGAACACAAACCAAATAAAATCATAATAAATGATCAGAAGAGGATTATTTATGTGAATACATGCACCATTGGATTATATTAATTAGTTGTGGTTATCATCCCAGAACTGAGCCTGGAGCCAGTCCACGGTCTTCTCCACCTGAAATGCCTTGGCTAGGACATCATCAGATATTGGTGGCTTCGATGCAAAAACAACATTGGCAATGGTAATAGCACCAGGAGTTTGGCTGCTAAGTCCAGCAAGTGCAACTGCAGGCTTGTAAGGGCTAGGGTTAAACCGGAAGTGGACGAGTCCCTTTGGAAATACGAACACATCACCCTTATCGAGTGTTTTGGTGAATAACTTGTTACCGTTGTCCTGGTTTGATGTCACGAATCTGACATAGAGTGTGCCCTCCAGCACAGTTATATATATATTTTAGAATCCTTCTGCAGTTAATATTGGAAAGTACATTTTAGAATCATATATATATTTATATATATATCAACCACACATATATGAAATTGATAAATTTACTACAAACATATAGATAGAGTTGCTTACTCTGTGGGGTTGTGGCCGCTCCACTTCCGGCAATATTGGAAAGAAACCCCTCGAGCGTAAATAGCCATTGAAACCAATGACTTCCGACGGAGGGAGACGACGTCCAACCATCTCTTTAATTTTGACTAAAGTTAATATATTTCATAATTCAAGACAATTAAATGTATATATATACAAGCCAAATTTATTGAACAATCTATCTAATAGTACTAATTATGTATACTGTGAATAATGAATCAAGGTTTATCATCAAAGAAAGAACCTAAAGATAATATGAGTAAGACATTCTTTTTACAGTAGTTACTTTATATTCTAGTGTCATCAAAGGATTTAAGATTGCAGGCAATAATAATGTAAGAAAGCACTCATGTCTCAACAACATTTACTTACTGGAATTTTACAGATTAGAGAAAAAATAACTGGAGTATGACATATGAATCAAGGAGAAAGCCCCACTAGTTTTCAGGATTAAGAATGAGCAAACCTTGCAGGCCGATGAGGGTGCTCGAAGGCGTGGCGTGGACGTGGACCGGGGGCGTCGAGGCGGCTGGGGTTGATGGGCGGAGGGCGGAGGCGCGTCGGGGGCGGACGAGCGAGTCAGTGCGTCGGGGGCGGGTCGAGGGCCGTGACGTCGAGGAGAGCGCGTCGGGGCCGGAGATGGTGGCAGGGGTGGTGGCGTGTCGGGGCGATTTGGGTACGGCAACGCGTCAGCAGGAGATGGTGGCAGGGGTGCGGCGGCGCGGCGCAAGTCGGGGCTGGAGACGGTGGCGGGTGGCGGTGCGTCGACGCGTGTCCAGGCCACGGCGTCGAGGAGCGTGAGTCGGGGCCGGAGATGGTGGCGGCGGTGGCAGCGCGGGAGGGGTGCGGGATGGGGCGACGCAGGGGAAGGAGAGGATAGGGCGCGGGGTGGGGCGGCATAGGGGAATGAGAAAATATAGAGTGCCTTTAATCCCGGGTGGTACCCCCAACCGGGATTGGAAAACCTTTAATCCCGGTTGGTAGCCCAATCCGGGACAAGAGGCCGGGGTTTCCTCCCATTTTGGCGTGGGGCTAAATATTTAGCTCCAGCCAATTTGATTTCCCACCCTTTTTTCATTGCTTCTAGTAAATATATATATTAGATGAAGCTTATACTTATTATATTTATTTCAACATAATATATATATTATTCATTTATACGTAAGGCATAAAAATATTATAAAAAGCATAAAAACTTAGATGAAGCTTAAAATATTATATTTATTGAGATTCCTTACAAGAGAAATATACGATAACAAAGACCTTAAAATAAAATTACACATACGATAACAAAGACCTTTTTCTATATAGGTCAATGTTACAATCAAAGTGTACAAACATATTAAAATTTAACCACCTCAAGTAGCGTTCTTCTAGCATCGCATGAACCTCAGGAACGCAGGTGGTAACGAGCAATGCCGATTCGAGATTATCAAAGAGGCCGCAAAAACTCGTGCCTAAGCACGCCCCGATGAACCTATGCCTCTATGCTCTCCTGTTGGGGGGCAGTGGACACTGCATGGCTTCTTCAGCAAATGAGCCTCCGATGAATCAATACCTCTGGAATTTACATGCACAATCGTGGGCCCACCGGATTCCGCTCGGCGCCATCACCATGCAGTACCAACACCACCCCAGGACGGCAACAGTGCACAGCGCCGGATGGTTCCGTGAACCTCATGGGGACCCCAACATTCGGCGTTGCTCTATATTTGGTAGCATTCTTCTTGCACCTCTACACTGCACCATTTTGGTAGAATAGGACAGGCTAGAATATCTGTATGTGTAGGGGTTTCTCCCATAGGACCCCATTTGAGTGGATTTTCTAGAAATGGATGATCGTGTAGTGACGTAGAGTGTGTAGTGAACTAGTGTGTAGTAAACTAGTGTGTGTGTGAAATGCTGAAGGTGTGGAATAAGATGGAGAGATCGGGGCTCTATTTATAGGAGTGCCAACCGTGGGGGCAGGTGGGAGTAGTGCTGGGACATTTATCCCGGTTGGTAATAAAAACCGAGATTAAAGGTTCTTCTATCCCGGTTGGTATTACTAACCGGGATTAAAAGCCCATCTGGTCTCACTTGTCACCCACAAAATGGCTTTCCCATAATCATGGTTCTTAAAACAAATCGTAATTAAAAGTCCCTGCTCCCTCCTACACAGCCAAGCACTGCTCCCACCTACCACCAATTTTGTTTTTTGTGTAAATCAATTTATTTTTTTCAGTTTTGAAATAATGTATAGAACTACGAATTTGATAAAGAATTTATTTTAGTATTTGAATTTTTTGTGATACATATGTATTTATATTACTCATTGGTCATAGCACGAAGAGGAAGAGGTGTTACATCACAAACCGGGTTCAGTGTCTCCATACAAAAAGAAGTAATTAAGATAATAAAACAACACGATACAACTGTAGACATAAGTTATTACATGACCAAATTAAAATATGAATCTTACACATCAGACACAACAAATACAAATTATAATTAAAACCAAATTAAACTACAACCTTGCAAACTAAACAAACTAAACACTAATCACTATCATATGATTCACTCTCTTTAGGGGATATCGCCATTCTTTTCGACCCACCTATCTACAAATATGTGCCAGTTTTGGTCTCTGATCGTGTATTCCCTCTCAGTATCGATATAGTGCAGTGTCCGTATGATTGCACTCTCTCGGGCCACGTGAGACACAGAGAATGGTCGACCATATACAGTACCTACTGAAACTTCACTTTCATGGCGAGTGGACCTTATGCCGTACTATTTGCCATCAATAGTATTCTGGCCAGTGGTGTCAACCCAATCCCAATCATAGTTGAAATAATCTATAGCTTGGTTAAGAACGGCTATCAAGCCACATGAAGAATGGGTAACATCCTGGAGCGTAAACTGCAAGTGACAAAAATAAAGATAATATTATTATGTTGGTAAACAAAAATATTAAGCATGACAGAATTATCAATATAAGCTGATTTTACCACATCAAGAGTATTGCTTGCCGCGCTATATTCGCTAAATGTAAAAGCAGTGTAAGTAGGGCAACGCAGAGCCATCGTCCTGTAGTATGAGAAATCAACCATGTTATACCCTACATGTCGAAGTGCATCTAAACACAAGCCGACTGTAGATTGCTGGGCGCTCCTTATGGATATGCCTGGTGTCCCCCTCTTGCGGATAGTGTGCCCATGAGAATTTGGGACTCGCCTCCTCGAAGGGATGGTAAAACGAATTTCACACTGCCAGGTCTGATGATTGGGAACACGGAGCGTGACCTCATTGAAGTTCTCAGCAAGGAGCACGGAAAGTGCATCATGTAGCCATTCTGCTGGCTCCATCCATTGCGCAATAAAAAATGCAATGTAATAATCATATTAAACTATAATTATACTTATTTATATTATCATAAAAAATAAAAGATATTAAAATTTTTTAATACAATAGCTAGCTGAGGGCATCGCGGAACGGGCACATTTGGAGCAAATGGCTCATCGCCCTGGGTAGAAACCCGGTGCCTGTGGTGGCGGTAGAGGAGGTGCTACGTTGAAACCTAATGGATAATAAAATTTAACAAGTAAAATAAACCTAAATAATAAAATGCAAAAAATATATAGAAATAAGTATATATACACCAAAGAAATATCCTGGAGCCATATTGTTCAAAGCTAGAGAAGTGAATTAGTTTCCTCGCGGCTTCACCGATTTCACCGCGTGACACTACACATTCATGTAAAAATGTATGTACAATTAATAAAAATAAATTCACCATCTTGACTTAACCATGAAATGATCTAATTATTTACCATTGAAAGATTAGAAAATATACGAATAAGTTGCTAACTTTTCAAAAGATGGTGCACGGTGGAAAGCTTCGTTCTTGCTCCCCCAAGCAAGAACACGTAGCAGTTTAAAATATTTTGGGCTGTCTCGACGGGGGAGCAACGGCCGGGATATATATAGATAAACATAGTTCCGGTTGGTGTTACCAAGCGGGACTATTGGTGTAGAACTTGTCCCGGTTACCAACCGGGATAAAAAACCCCTGGCCTGCTACACGCCTGCAAAGGCTGCGTTAATTTGTAGCCGTTTATAGCCGTTGGGACGGGGTTTAGTCCCGGTTTGTAACACCAACCGAAATTAATCGAATTTTTAGTTCCGGGCCAAAAAATGGCCGTGACTAAAGCTCCGATTCAAAAGCCATTTCTCTACTAGTGTGGTTAGAACGACAAGGAAGGTGGTGGAAGAGGCCATTTGGATTTGCCCAGATGCTAGCTGATTGTGTTTGTGCACTTGATGCTTTGGTGGAGAGGGTGTGGGCGTCTGTATATATATCGGAGCTTGCAGTAGAAATGTTAGGTGAGTATGGGAACAAGTCAAGGGGTAGAGCAACATATGGCTGGATTTGACACGGTAGCTCTCAGGGTTAGCATGATCTGACCATCAGCAGTTGTCTATTTGAAGCAATATACATATGTTGGGGTAACTAACCTGAAGAGGTCATGCCTGGGACTAACTGTTATTTTTTGGTATTTTTTTCATGAGATTTTCTTCTAGACAACATCAGCTTCTTCTTCCTTTTTCGGGAACACATCGTCAGATTCTTGGAGGCGACTTTATTAAGCCACCAGCGTGAATTGTATGAAACGAATCAAATGAGTTATTTATTGAATTCGTCTGGCTTTAATAACTTGCTTTGTTGAGTTTAGTTACTTGCCAATGACCTTATCTAACAAACATAAGTGTCACACGCAGATGCCGTCCAAAATAACAAGGCGTGTAATTGAGATGGGGTATATATATATATTATTGTCAACCTGCCAAGAAATTACCCAACTAGCTAGTTTATATGTAGTAATTAGAAAACTGAAATTTCTTAATTGCATGTAACGATGAAATAAAAATTATATAGGTTGATTAAATATCCAATAACGAAGGCGACCAGCCAGGTATGTTTTGAGCTATTACTCCGATCAGCGGATCCAATTAGTCACGACCTGGGTTAATATAATAGGGTCAGAAAGATAATTTGCAAAGGGAAAGCTACAGGACGTAGACATAAAACTATGATAATCGCCACATCTAACAGTTAATTAACCTAACAGGGCTAGCTATAGCTTTTACTCACCAATCACAGAACCAGTCAACAACAATGTCTAACTGTCATGCATGACGTGCAGACCATAATCATTTATACGGGACGATATAAAGACCGTGTTGTCCAAATCAAAATATAGTTGCTTTCAAGGGAGGCAGTAAACCCTGAGACAAATTCCGTAGAGCAAGCCGAACCAGCTCATTGACCACTTCAGAATGCCAACTGGGTCTATATATATGCATGTACCCCCTGCATGGACAACACACCTGCTCGCTAAAGTAGATTCATACACCATCCGATGAACACTGTTGCCCTGTCCACTTTCAACATTAAAAATACACCCACCTTTAAAAATACTATATATAGGTTTTCAAATTATAAGATATTTTGTTTTTTTTAGATATGAACGTTTTCCTATGCACGTGAAGGCGCTCTATGTTTTAGAAAGTCCAGAATGTGTCATCATTGCACTAAAGTGAACATGAGTTAAGCTACAAAAGACAAATAACAAACACAAACACACACAAACTAGAGACTCAATGATGTACAATAAGTCATGGGTGGTAAATGATCTATTGTTTCTCCAAGTTCTGCGTCAGATTGTTATCATTTGATTTTACTCTTTTATGCAATTTTATATAGTGATATGCTAACATATATTGATTCTTCTAGGTGATGCAACTGAACCAAATGTTGTTAGCAACTGATGATATATTTGCATTAAGAGAACAGGAGTTAGGCAACAAAAGTCAAACATGCGCGCACGCACACACACACAAACTCAAGTGTAAAATTAGTTTTGGTGTCAACTGATCATTTAATTTTGTTCTCCACTAGCAACGTCCTAACCTCTGCTCACACTGATTGGCGACCTTTTGAAATTAAATCCATGATATTTAAACTAAAGTTGTATTACCCACTGTCTATTTTATCTTGATTCATATATTTTTATAGATGGCACCACATTGTGTGAAGCTAAGTAGGAAAACCAATGACTACTATAATGTTATTCTAGCATTACCAACAACATTTCCAACAAAGAGAATGGTGGAAACCGACAAAAACACTACAGGTGGACCATCAAAAACCACTAACACACACGCACGCACACACACACTAGAGACTCACTGATGTACAATCAGTCAAGGATGACAAATGATCTATTGGTTCTATATAAGAGTTATGTGTCAGATTGTTGCTTCAATTGATTGTTTTTAACTTTTTTCTACAATTCTATATAGTGATATGCTATGATATATTGATTCTTCTAGGTGATGCAACCGAACCAAATGTTCTTACCAACGGATAATATATTAAAATTAAGAGAGCATGTGTTAGGCAACCTACACACACACGCACGCGCACACACACAAGCATGCACGCACTCACACAAACACATACAGGGTGAGATCAGTTTTGGTGTCCACTCCTCATTCAATTTTCTTCTTTACTAGCAACACCTAACCTCTGCTCACACTGATTGGCGACCTTTTGAAAATTAAATCCATGATATTTAAACTAAAGTTGTATTACTATTGGGTGATAAAATCACACAAGTGAATATGAGGTGAAAACAATATGCAGATTGCAATTGTGTTTCATTCTGCCCTAAAACTTACACCTTAGGGGGTATTTATAGACCCCCCGGCTTCGCTATTCGAGGAGTTTTACAAAAATGATCAAGATGTTTCCTATACATTTAGCTAGAGAACACATCGGCCAAGTGGTGAGACACACTTCGCCATCATTCTTCTGACCCCTTCTACAACTTTCGGGCTTGATTATTTTTTTGGCTTCGTAGATTACTTTGTTGATCCGCACGCGAAGCTGCCACATCAGCTCTGCTAGGCGCTTGGAGTACAGTGAAGCCATCTTCGCCAGATAACCTGAAACATATAAAAACATACAGGCGAAGTCCAAAATAATCATAGCGAAGTGTCTACGTTACCTTCGCTGAACATTGTGCTGTCTCAAATGTTTATAATGAGAAATTTGTTTTTGACTCCAAAGTTTGGGAAGGACGTTTGTGTGTCAAACTTGTTCCCCAATAGCAGCCCCTCGTGGGTGAAGGCCTACTCCAAAGGTCTTAATCCCGTGAAGTTTTTGTAAACTTTGCCTGCCAAACACCGTCTAAACTTTGGAGTTGGCCTTTTACTTCTTAAATTTCAAACCTAATGGCTAGTTTTGACTGCTTGACTGTGCTTGCCTATAAATAGCGATGCCCACCCCCTGAAGCTATCATTTTTGGCAGAGGGGAAACTTTGCTGAAATTTTTCTTGAGTTGGAAAGTTCAAGATAGTTTTTCGTGACATCTGCTGCTTGTGTTCATCCTGTGTTGAGCTCTTGAGCGAGGTTTGTTCAACAACTTCGATCATGTTTGTTTCTTTGAATCTTTATGTTGTTGTTTTTGTTTGTTAAGTTTGTTGAAGTTCTAATCATCTTGGCTTTTATAGATGTCTTCGCGTGATCCGCAAGATCAAATTTAGTCTCAGGAGAGCTCTAGGGGCGAAGAGGACAAGTCTTAGATAGATTCTGACAAAGAAAACCTTGAAGACATTGATGCGTCTATTGAAGACTTAGTGAAAGATGATGAATGTTTTACCTTGACTTTTGGTAGGACCCTGTTTGAAAAGAGTCATCTTGATGAAATGGTTCGATTGAAGGTTGTTGAGCGTGATCAAGTGAGGGTGCCTGATCCTGCAGAGACCAATCCGAAGCCATATCCCGATGAATGCATTGTTTATCAGGATTTATTCACTGCTGGTCTTCGCTTCCCATGTTAGGATTTTGTTGAGGATGTACTGAAGGCTTTCAACATTCAGATGCATCATTTGACTCTGAATAGTGTTGTTAGGTTGGATCAATTTGTTTGGGCCGTAAAATCCATGGAGGCTAATGCTGATATTGCTGCTTTTTGTGAACTTTTTGAGATGCATACTCAGTTCAAGGAGTTTATGCTTGATGGGCAAGTAATCACCAAATATTTTGCTTTTTCAAGTTTTGAAACAGCTCGCAATGCTGTTCAAATCTCTCCAGCGACGAGGAACAAGTGGGGTGTTGGAGATTGGTCAAGATATTAGTTCTACCATAAGGTGCCCATGGTTGAAGAAAGGGACCCTGTGACAAAGAAAATGGTGAAGAAGTATCTGATGGCTGCTAGAATGGAGATTGAGAAGTTTAAATATCTCCATCTTTCCCTACTTCCATGATCTCGAAGACTGTTGTAAAGGCGTACAAGTACACAGCTTCGCTACAGTGTGCTAGAGATCTTGTTGAAGAGTATGCTGCTGCCAGAATTTGGCCGTTGAAGAAAGGTTGGTCTTTTCAATGTTTTCATGCTAAAAAAGTTTGGGTTAACTTCTGATGGGTTAACTTCTGATGCTAAAAATGTTTTCATGCTGATGGGTTAGCTTTTTCTTTTGATGGGTTAACTTCTTCTTTACTTACTCCGCTGGGTGATGAATTATCGGATTTCCAAGGTCGAAGTTTGCCTGCTGGGAGTTCTGTTGGTGTTGAAAATGTTGATAATTTGATTTTTGAAAAAGAGACTTCTGAGAGAGAAACTCTTGCTCATGATATTCATAGAACTGCTGATCCTACTTCGCCAAGACCTAATGCTGAGGCCACTGTTGTTGGGTCTCATGAAGAAAATGTCGGTGCTGAGAAAATGGCTTCGGCTGAAAATCCAGCTATGGTTGAATTTGGAGAAGTTGGTGTTCCCAACGTGCCAAAGAAAGTTGGTGGTTCTAGAGTTTATTCTCTTGATTTTGATGAAAGTGATGACAAAGTTTTTGATGAGGAAAGTAATGATGAACAGTTGGCACGCTTGTTGAGGTCCACTATTCAAGTTGAAACTGGCCAAAAGATTGATTGTAATTTGGGTGAACGTGTCTCTACTGGTGAGTATTGTGCCTTCGTGTTTCCTTTTGACTTGAGTTGTCTTCTTTTGCTAACTCTTGATTTCTATTTTTGTAGAAACTATTTTTCCTCATGCACCGTCTTCTCCTCAGAAAAGTTTTGACTTGAGCAAGTTTAAGAGTGTTCAGCAAGATCCTGCCACGCCTGTTGTTCCTACTGGTGGTGATGGGGAGATTTCTGATGCTCTAAAATGTTGTTTGGAATTTTACCAGGAGAAAAGTTTGGGTCTTGATTGTTTCAAGTACATAATATTGGGGCTGATAAACTTCGGATGATGCCTCACACTTCTAAGGTTCAGTTATTAAAGTGTATAGATGAGGCTTTTACTGTCCCTGATGCGGAAATTGAAATATCAAAGAAGCCTTTACTCAAAGTTGCTAATGCTAGCTTATCATTGATGTACAATGGTTCTCTCTTGATGAGAGGTTTGCAGACGGGCTTAGAGGAAAAAGAGAAAAATTTTTCTCTTCATGAAGGCAATTATCAGGTTGAGATTGATTCCTTGAAGAAGCAACTTGCTGAGAAAGAGAAGGAGAGGGCTGATGCTGTGGATGCCCATAATAATTTGGAAACTAGGTTGATTAGTGCTCTTGCCAATGTTGAGAAAAAGGAAGATGATATGAAGAAAATTGTTGCAGATAATCAAAGGTTGAAGGAAGGCATGAGACGTATGGAAAGAAAGATTAAGGAGAAGGATAAATCTTTCTTTGATAATTGTAATCGTATCTAGGAGCTCTACTTTGAATGCTATGATAAGTTTGGAGCCAGACCTGGGGTAAAATATTAGGATCTTGGTGACCGTGATAGTTTCATTAGTTGGCTTTGCCGCCAATACGAAGACTTATCCCAAGTCATGAAGACCACAGTTGATATTGTGGTTTATTACTCTGCTCGTGCTTTGTTTCACTTGATGAGACAAAGCCAAGATCCCTTGTTTGCACATCTTTGTGACGACAATTATAAGTTTCCTTCTATAGGTGACTTGGCTAATGTGACAAAGGCCACACAAGTATTGTACAACAAGTATCTTGAGCAGTATTGGAGGTCTGGTGGTCGGGCTCATTGTTTTGACAAAGCTAGAGAGAAAATGCGGAGGGTATGTTTTGCACTTAACTATTTTTGTCTTTTATTATCTTTTGTGTCTAACTTTTCCTTTTTGTTTGCTAGCAAATTGCAAAAGAATTGGAGGCTGCTCAGAAGGAGGCTGAAGAAGTTGTGAGGAGGGGGACAAGGGCTAGAAGTCAAAGTGGAGCTGGTTCTGGCAATGTTAGTGGTAGTCATCCTTAGGTTTTAGTTGTTGTCTTTCTTTTGTAAGAAGAGAGAAAGTTACTTGTCTCTGTAAGATATACATTAGAAAGTTGTTTGATTATTGTCCATCCTGCATAGGTTCCTCGCGATGAGCCTGTGCAGGATGTCGAAGATATTACTCCGCTATTAATGTGTAAAGATGATTTCGTTTTTGAGCCTACCGAGTTTTATGATTTTCGTGTGAAGTGTGATGGCTGTGATGTCGATGATTTTCTTGCTCGTAAGTGTTTGTTTTTTGTTATTTTTATTTTGATTTCTTGGGAATTCCATCTTACAAATCTTTTATAGATGTGAATAAATGATACCATAGTATCAGGCCTCCCAACTGTCGGGTGTGTGATTTCACAGATTTTGCTGAGGTAAGGTTTGATATGTAGATTTTTATTTTCTTTATGGCTGAAATTTTTGATGTCCTAACCTCTTTCTTATAGTCATCAGGGTCGAGTACTTCACCATCAAATGTTTGTGAGGATTATTTGCGTCGTGAGGCGGACGATATCATTAACAAAGTTGTTAGCGACATTCTTGGTGATGTTACCGAAGTAGTTAGCTCTCAAGATGACTAGTATATATTTTGTTCTTTAATAAGTTGTGCTGTAAACATTCTATTGTATCGTGAGGTGTGTGAGTATACCTTCGCTTGTATGAAGTATTGAATAAACATTTGGAATTGTATTATCGCGTGCACTTTGTTTAGAAACTTTGAACCTTTATACTTTAGTGAAATTTAACTAAAAAATTTGCCTTAGCAAATTTTAAAACGTCATCCCTTCCTTTTCGTTCGAAGTGGACGTGTACGCTTCACTTAGAAACCAGAAACATTTTCACCTTAGTGAAATTAGGTTGAAAAGTTTGTCTTAGCAAATTTTGAAACGTCGTCCCTTCCTTTTCGTTCGAAGTGGATGCATACGCTTCGCTTAGAAGCCAGAAACATTTTCACCTTAGTGAAATTAGGTCAAAAAATTTGCCTTCGCAAATTTTGAAACGCCGTCGCTTCCTTTTCATTCAAAGTGGATGTTGACACTTCTTAACGTCGTTACAAAAGATAGACTAAAAGTCCATCCTCGGCAACGGTACCAGAAATGCTTGTTGGTGCTTCTTAGCATCACTACTAAAGATAGACAATAAGTTCATCCTTAATAATAATACTAGAAATGTAAATTGACATTCCTAACCACCATTACTTTAGAAAGGTAACCCTTGGCCCTTAATGGCGCCGGCCTAGGTAATGCAGTCTGGTAATAACAGTTAGAAGTGCCGGATTGGCCTTCCTAACCATCATTACTTACGATATACAAAACTGTGGCACGGCGCCTTAGGGTGCGACAAGAATTACAATCCTTAAGCAACGGTACTTAGGTACGCCAATCGATAGCTCAGTGTGAAATAAGAATAAATCTACAAGCGCACAGAACTATCATTGTAGCATTTCAACCCGTGAGTATTCAAGGGTGTCGTATTTATAATTTCCCGTAGGAGGGCATGATGAATGCATCTAGCTTTGGTATAAACATGATTACTTATTGAATGCATAGGTAGACATAGTATAAATAGGGGTAAAAACAGGTTCTCAAGATAGTGGACACACACATCGGAACAACCTCAAGGATAAAAGATAAATAAAGAATAAAAGAATAACTACATGAGCAGGCATTGGTCTAATACAGCTATGCAAAGAATAGCAAATCATCTAACTAATATGTCTAGAGTTAGGACTAAGTCTGGGATGATAGGGAGATCCCCGCAGCTGGTCTGCCAGCCGATAGAGACTTTACGAACTCCTACTCAATATCCGAATGTGGGGGAGTGCTTGGGATTGACAGGGCTGTCACCACCTGCCCACCTACCCCTCTACCCGTGGGGTACCGACATATCCGTTGATCTCCGCATACCCGAGCACCATGCCCGTGTAATTGGAAACAACTCCTAACCTTCCGGGACCCCAACCCTTCGGATTGATAGGTTCGGCTAGGAGCAACCATGATGACACAACGAACCATTATCCCATCCTTAGTTCTTCTTTTATTCATACTAATCCGATGAACAACGAAGAACTTTGATGAACACATCAAGAACATAACACATAGACTATAGGCTAGTTTATATGTTATGAACGTAATATGAGCACAACTATACTCTAATTCATTTGCATAGCTATATAAATAAGATAAGAACTTGCTCATCGAGGCGAACTGATCTATATTCATACCCAGATGTTCTTGATTCCTCCAAGGAGACAAGCTCTCCTAGATAGCTTTGCCTTGCTCAATTACTAGTACTAAACTAAAGAGAACAAGTATGAAATGTGAGGTGTATTGCTCCAAATGATGGTGTATGTGTGGAATGGTGGAGGAGCCTTGCTTTTATAGCTCAAGTAGGACGGTTCGGGCGTCTCCATAGTTGAAAGGAGGTGAAACCGCCTTAAGGGAACCGACCCAAGCACCGCCTGAGAAGGCTGGGCCCGGGAGGCCCCACCAGGGGGGCGGCCGGTCCCGTGGGCGGCCGGTCCCCTGGCTGGGCCCGCTGGCCACCGCCTTTGGGTGGTCAGTTGCTCCCTGGGCATGGACCTCCCGCGTGGTTATGGATGGGTCCAGCTCTGTATTGAGGTGGGCTTTCTCATTTTTCTTGGTTTGCGCCTTTTCTGAATACGTTTTCTTGAAGTTCGCTTTCTTATGAATTTTGTACATTTCCACGTGTCAGACCTGCATGTCACATATACAACAAAACTCGTGGAAAGATTAAATAAAAGCCCTACCTTCTATTTATTTTAGTCTTAAAATGATGTTGGTATTTAGTTGCTAAGGATCGCCAATAACTCCCCCACACTTGGTCCTTCGCTCGTCCTCGAGTAAAGTGCTAAGGACAAAATGGGTTCATCTTCCTTGTCAAAAGGATCTACATACAGGTTATTTCAAGCTTCACCTGGATTTATGAAGTTCAAAGTGTCTACCAAGTTATCTTGAGCAATTGAAAATAGAATAGTCTGGATTCAACTCCCCTTACTCACTACAAGAATTATGTCATCTTTTGACATTTGCTATATGTCATAATATATGAAAAATATGTCATAGGTCACCATTTGTGACATCGAGTCGACGAAAATCAAAAGTCAAAAGATGCACGTCTATAATGACAACTTATGACATTTTAGTGTTTATGTCATAACATTATAACATTGATTTTGAATGTCACAACTTTTTATAACCTTTGATTTTACATCATAACTAATAAGTTGTTGGACCTCACCACGTGAGGTGGCGGGCTTTAAAAATGACATATGTAAGCCCACATAGCAAATGGGCCAAGCCTATTTCTTCAATCTGTATTTTCTGTTTTAATAATTTTTTGGTCAAATTCAGCCAGCCCATTTTCTGGCCCATGTTTTTTCAGCCCATTATTTTTCTTAAATACTATTAGTCGAGTATTTAACATAGCACACAACCGACTTAATAATCAGTGGCATTTAAATGTTATATAAGAGTACAATGTATACATCAACTACAATACAGATGCATAAATATCTAATTCTTCTAAATTAGTAAGCACAATTATCTTGTTCTCTCCGTCCTTGTCACCATCAGCTGTTAGGCTCACAAGTCCGAACCTGTCCATGAATTGCAAGAAACAACCATTTACACTCCAGATCTAATAGGACAGAAAACACATATTAAAAATGCACACACGTTGCGTTGCGTGTGATAGGGCCATTTGAGCTGGGCGACCTCACCTTGATGTGGTGTGGTCTGGGAACATTGAGCACATCTGCAAAAAATGAACGGTGACTTAAAAGTGACTCCAACTTGGTGATACAGTGTTATCCTGCAACAACAAATGACTGAATGAGCAAAGACATATAGTAGCAGGCTAGCAGCAGATCAAAAATTCGTTAAAAAAATTGCAGATCACTTAACATACACCAGCAAATCAAGTAGTACTGCAGTCGGCACCCCTTTATTTAACAATCCGTGGCATCATATTCTACAGCACTAGTTAGGCATATACTACTGGACAGATGCTTTTGTTTCACAAAATATTCGACCAACAGTGTACTGGACAGATTAAATGGTAGGCAACCATGATGTGTCAGATCTAAAACGAACAATGTACAGGCTAGTTGGCAGGCAACAATTCCATTAACATATGTGGAAGACGGAAACAGTCATAGACTAGAACAAGCCGGAGAACTAAAGGAGGCACAGGCACACAGCTTCACCAGGTGGGGGTCGAGGTCAATGAAGTGCGGCGGTGGAACAGCAAGCGCGGACGCCAGCACGAATGGTGGCGGTGGATCTGTGGCTCCAGGATCTGTCGGCAGCAGAACACCCACGACAAGTGGGTGCTGCTGTCGCTGTCGGGTTACGCGGCATTCCCGCCGTAGGAGCCGCCGCTTTTGCTGGATAAACGCCAGCCAGCCTGGAAGCCATCGCCTCCGCCTGCCTGCACAGCCACCCCACAGCGGACGCCGTCGCCTGAACCTGTGGGTGCGAACACCACCACCACATACTGCAGGATGCGGGTCAGGGGCCACCACCGCGCGGCGAGGAAGGGAGGGGGCGTCGACTGGAAAGGTAGAGGAAGGGCCCGGGGACTGCTGGAGCAGAGGGGTGACGCCGTGCCGGATCAGCAGGGGAGCGGCCAAATGGAGTTGAGATGGGTAGAGCGGCAGGGAGGAGTTGGAGAATTAGCGGCAGGGAGGAGTTGGAGAATTAGCGAGGGTTTCTGCTAGTTTTATACAGGCGTGGGAGCGTTTTCAGCCGTTCATTGGCAAATCAAGGGCTAAAAAGATCACAGGCCAAATAGGCTTTTGCTATTGGGCTGCATATGGATGTTGTTCAGCCCATTACTTTTTATGTTATTTTTTTTCTAAGCAAAGCGTACTGTTAATTTCTCATAAAGTCTATGTGAACGTGGTACTAGATTTTTATATTAGGTCTCATATACCTGACTGAACCAGTGTTGGTGGAGGTGGATGAAAAAATATACCATTTTGGAGGTGTAGCGTGACCTTCAATGTCAATTTTAGCTTAAATAAATTCAATAATGAGTAAATTAATCATAAAAAACTATAATTTTTGTGTGGGGCCAATTCAGAAAAATCTTAATCTTCACGGTTGCTTCACGCAGGGCATTTGTAAGCCTAAGAAAAAGTTTGAGACCAATGCGATAATTAAATATCAGAATCCCTAAAAATCCAAGTGCGTAGACATGGTTCGACGAAAGGTTTCATATACCCTTGTGAAGCACGTAGAGTCTGTTTATGTCGAAATGCCTTCACATATTTTTGAAAGTCATCTACACCCAAAATATGGTCACACACAAGAATTTAGATTTTTCTGATAATTATTTTTATTATTATATTTTTTTCGAGCTGCGTGAGACAAAATATGACGAATTATGGATCCAAAACACTAGAATTCTACATCCACCTTCACAAATATTTGTCTCATAGGGCACAAGAGACCTTGTGGAAAAGTTTTGCACTATTTTGGATCTTTTCGGGGGTGGACTCAGTTCAACGTATAATTACCCAGCGAAGTCGTGCGAAAAATTAATTAAACTAAAAAAAGTAGCAAACCAATTCAGAAAAATCTCAAACTTTATGGTTGCTTCACACATGGCATTTTCAAGCCTGAGAAAAAATTTAAAACCAATACAATAATTGGACATCAGAATCCTTAAGAAGCCAGTTCTGTAGACATGATTCGACGAAAGGTTTCGTATACCCTTGTGAAGCACGTAGAGGCTTTCTATGTCAAAATGCCTTGAGATTTTTTTGACGGTCGTTTACACCCAAAATATGATCACACACAAGATCTTAGGTTTTTTGATAATTATTTTTATTATTAAATTTTTCCTTATGCTGCGTGAGACAAAATATGGTGAACTACAGATACAAAACACTAGAATTCCGCAGTCACCTCCATAAATATTTGTCTCCTAGGGCATAAGAGACCTTGTGGAAAAGTTTGACACTATTTTAGATCTTTTCAGGTGTGAAATCAGTTGAAGGTATAATTACCCGGTGAAGTCATGTGAAAATTTAATTAAACTAAAAAAGTAGCAAACCAATTCAGATAAATCTCAAACTACATGGTTGCTTCACACAGTGTATTTTCAAGCATAAGAAAAAATTTGAGACCAATACGATAATTGGACATCACAATCCCTAAGAAGCCAGTTGTGTAGACATGGTTCGATGAAAGGTTTCATATATTTTTTGAAGCACGTAGAGTCTGCCTATGTCGAAATGTCTTAAGATTTTTTTGTGGTCATTTACACCTAAAATATGATCACACATAAGATCTTAGGTTTTTTTGATATTTATTTTTATTATTATATTTTTCTTTATGCTGCTTGAGACAAAATATGGTGAATTACAGATCCAAAACACTAGAATTCTGTAGTCACCTCCACAAATATTTGTCTCCTAGGGCTAAGAGACCTTGTGGAAAAGTTTGGCACTATTTTGGATCTTTTTCAGGGGTGGACTCAGTTCAACGTATAATTACCTGACGAAGTCGAGCGGAAATTCAATTAAACTAAAAAAAGTAACAAACCAATTCAGAAAAATCTTAACAGGGCATTTTCAAGTCTGTGAAAAAGTTTGAGACCAATACGATAATTGGACATTAGAATCTCTAAGAAGTCGGTTGTGTAGACATGGTTCGATGAAATGTTTCATATACCCTTATGAAGCACGTACAGTATGCCTATGTCGAAATGCCTTAAGATTTTTTTTTGTCATTTACACCCAAAATATGATCACATACAAGATCTTAGATTTTTCTGATAATTATTTTTTTATTATATTTTTCTTTTATGCTATGTGAGAAAAAAATATGGTGAATTGCAAATCCAAAACATTAGAATTTATGTAAGCAGCAACGTCTCCACCAGTATCTCTCCTAGAATGCGCGCCCATGTTGTTATCCCTTGCCGGCTTACTCCGGCGTGGTCGGCGTCGCCATCGTTGTTGTCATGCTCACTTAAGTAGACATCATTTTAGAATATCATGTTAAGCAAGCGCGATTACCCATTTATGTAAGCAGCAGCGTCTCCAAACTTTAGAAAGTTGCAACACACAGAGATATATATAGCTAGTAGCGCACGGCAATAACAGAATAGTTCGGTCATCCTTTTACCTCCGCGCTTTCATATATTAAAAGAAATAAGTTGTTAAATCATACACAAAAGCAGTAGTAGTTCAGTGGTCTGCCTGGGCACTCTGCTCCTCCTGATCACGGGTTCGGGCCTTGATCCCTCGCCGTTTTGTTATCGTTGAACTTAAAAATCCTGCGTCCGTTGGCGGCCTTACAGGTACAGTTTTTTTTTCATGTTTTTCGAGTGCTTGGCGACATGGGCAGGTGAACACTGCTGGGCTCAATCAATAGAATGGGCCGGCAAACACAGCTAGGCTCAATATATATAGATAATGGGAAAAAAAATAGATGGGCTGAATACATGAGAAAAAAAGGCACTGCTGGGTTATATTCTTCGGGACACAATACGTAACTTGCAGGTTTTTCCCCTGGCTATTTCTATGAATTAGCGTGACTTGATCTAAAAAAATTAATTAGCGTCACTAAATATTTGGATGTGTTCAATTTATTTCCATTTGGTACCTTTTTCTCCTGTATTTTTTTCGTATCTAACCGCGTGCAATCAATTTGAATGCCTATATTGATGTATGGACCAAGTAACATTTTTTCGTACAACCTTTTTTTTCTACATGGCATCTTGGATTATAAAGTTTTAAAAATCAATAAAATAATTTATGACTCATCATCTTAGTCATAGATTTATGACAATAGTAAATTGATCGTTATGACATGGCAAATGTCGTCACAATATACCATTCCACTACCAGTTTGATATTTGTTATGACATTCATCAATTAATGTCACCAAATTGAGCTAGCTCTAAAACAAATGCCGTAAACTAGTCAATTCAGTAACATTTTAATTATTTGTCATGGCATAAATGTCATAAGATGACACATTTCTTGTAGTGACTCCGTCCCTGCGTAGAAACTTGGGTTTTTTGTATGGTTTTGAAAATAAAAAGATAGGTTATGTTCCTTGAACGATTCTCTCAAGTCGCTCATTTTTATAAGTGATTCCTCACCAAGGCATAAGAAGGTGATACCTTCACTTGATCATCCTACCTCTAAAAAGGCTTTCTGGAGCTTTGGGTAGGAATGAGAATGATGAGGCATACTTACTTTACATGTGTTGTCAAGTCAAACCTCAGACCATACCGGAGGGAGTACGCCATACTCCTAGATCAGAATGTGCATGTGTGTGGAAGAATATGAAGGTGAAAACCTAATTCTAACTCCTTTTTGATACTCCATGCATCATGATTCTCCTTTAGAGTGATATCACTACTAGAGATGTGCTCATCAATGATGTTATGCTTACGTTGATGAATTTATGACGAAAAGGTTTTCATCATGGAATGAGCGTCATTGATTGCCTACTGTGACAAAATATAAATTTTCGTCATAGATGTGCATTTATTTTATGACGAAATGGCCATCGTCACAGAAGCGAATTCATTCTATGACATAGTGTAATCGTCATGGATGTAATCTGTTTTTCATCATAACATGCCGTTCTGTCAGGCTGCCAAACGGCGTTTGCCACGCTGGCAGCTGACGTGTTTGCGTACGTGGCACATCCACGTGTCAGTTGACGTGGCTAGCTAACGTGGCTCGACACATGGCAGCTGACGTGGCTTGACACGTGGCTGCTAACGTGGACGGTCCATGTGTCACTTTTTTTATGGGCCACATGGCACGCTGTGATTAGTCCACGTGGCTTATTATGAGTGGTTATCATTTTGTCATAGAAGCAAAAATTTTCATCATAGGTCAAATTACAATAAGGTCACAGATCCTAGAATTTTTGGCACTTATCACATACAATAACATCACAGAATCTAGAATTTTCATCACATGTGCACCATTATTATCAAATACATCCCATATAAACAGTCCTATTTTCAATTACATAAGAATTAAATCCACTAGCAAACAACATAAGTTTCAATTACATCAAAAACATTGATAATGGACATATAAAAAAGAATATTGCTAATGGACGGTCACAAAATGACAAATATTGAGGTCCAACGATATGGCACCTCTAACTAGAGTCTACAGATGCTCCGTTTCTTAACCTCAAAATCACGGTACCTGCCATAGCAACAAACAGAAATTCAAGATATGGGCACTAAATTAACTTCAGTTGGAGAACTGCTACTGCTACTAGTCTACTTCTACACATTATGGATCTACAGTTTATCAACAAAGATCACACTAACTTTTTAAGTGTTTATTTATTTTTTATACTAAAAGTGATCGAGTGTTCTGTAAATTCAGACTTGCTTTATTTATTCTCTTTCATGCTTACGACTCATGATAGATCATAGAAAGTGTATTGTTCTGACAAACAATTAAATTATAAATGGATTGATGAAGTAGCAACAGCTTGTTACCATAATGTTATATGCAATCGTAACAAAATGTTTTCTCCAATCCCAATAGAATTTCATACAGAAGAAAATAAGTCCAAAAAATGTGTACCTTATGAAGGGGGCCTGAGCTGCAGCTTCTTCTCCCACAAATTCAAATGCGAGGAGACTTCTGCAATGCAAAAAAACAGCCAAAATGTAAATCAAATATACATGATAAGATGTCTTAATACAGGACGACCCAAGGACAATGGAATCACAATAGTCAAACTGATATGTATAAATTTTTGTATGGATCAAAGCCATGATGCAGATAATATTCGAGTCGCAAAGCAATTTTTGAAGCAATATAGGAAAGGCATGCATACGAATACTTTAGAAGATAACTTCTGAACAGCAATCAACAGGGCTAGTACACATCTCGTTTGTAAACTAAAGAAAAACTGTGTGAAGTCTGAACAAAGGAAAGGCATTCATAAAAATACTTTAGCAGTTCGCTTTGCAGGAAAGTTTGTTTATATCCCATGAAGAGCTACTGCTCTCATACAGATCACAGAAAGTCAAATCGAACACGTACAAGATTATAAGAACTCGCTCCCTGCAGACCATACAAAGCATATCAGAAAACTCTATTACGATGAGAAGAAGAGTTACCATTTTTCTGGAGTAAGGGCCCTGCGAGATACGCTGTGCTCCCGAGCCTTCTACTTCGACGAGGACGGCCAGACGAGCTCGGACGCTATCCACTTTGAGGTCAGCGAGGATGTTCGGATCGTCCTCTTCGTCACTTCTTTCGTACTGTCCTGCACGACGTTTGATGGTTGGCTATAGTTAGTGCCTCCTAATCCTAGGAAGGGTGCTAGAGGACTCTGCCTCCTTGGCCTTGCTAGCCAACCTATCACCAGCATGTTTGCTAGGCCCACTACCACTAGGGGCCTTCCTCTTGAGTCCTATAGCACTGGTGGTAGGATGGGCAGCAACGTTTTTGTTCTTGGCACCATGTTTAGGCGCACGGGAGCTTACCGGCAAGATCGCTAAAGGTTTCTCCTTCATAACATGGGCTTCTTCCCTTACTAAAGAACTCTCTTGGTAGGGTGCTATGTCTAGGTTTGCTATGGCCTTTGGAGCATTGATCCGCGAGAGGGCGTAGCTAGACATGATCAGCACTTGGAGGTAGAAGAGCTCAGCAAGCTTTGCAAGAGGGAGAAGAGAAATGGTTGGTGTGAGGAGAGGAGAGGCATATGGGGGTTTTTATAGGTGCTACCGTGGTCTCTAACTAGGAAACAACCTGATCGTAACAATAGACGCGATGCTGGAAGGATCAGAGGGATACACGGAAAAGATCGACTTGATTCGGCATGCCAGGGGGCGACCGGTCCTGGGGGCGGTCGGTCCCCTGGGTCCACCTGCTAGCCTCCAGCTTTTCGCCAGGTGTTCCTCTGACTATGTGGATTTCTATCCAGGTTGCGATCAAGTGTGATGCGTGATGAATCAGAGTGATAGTGTGTGTGATGGAGGGTAGGATATGAGTGATATTCATGAAAATATGTTCAAGATTACACTATTATGCATTTATGAGAGAATATTCCTATGATCACAAAGATTCATGTGTATGAAAAGGAAAGATCATAGGGGCATTGTAAAAATATCATAAATACAACACTAGCACCATGTAAGCATTAAAATTTATTTTATAAAATACAAATACATAGAAATATAAATATATATATTTTATTTTATTTTTTAGAGGATAAAGAACTTATTCAGGCATTTATTTAAAGATAAATAAATTATTTAAAATAAGAATTAACTAGGGATAACTACCGATTTACCTTCGGCAAGGGCTCACCTTTTAAAGTCCGTTGAGCAGGACTTTTCTCCCTTCATTGATTGCTTGATGATGGCACATCCGTCTTGGGAGATGCGGACGGTTGCACCTACTTGGGCCTCCACACTTTCTGAGTGGTTTTGGGCGGTGTGGTAGTATGTCTGATCTTTTCCTTGGGTTTCCACACCGTCTTCTTTTGTGAAGGCTGTGGGATTTCTTTCCTCTTTTCTTGTATTTTCTTTTTAGGAGTCATTTTGTTTTTCTGCTCCCTATTCATATTTCTTTTGGGAGCCACCTTTTCCTTTGGCTCCAGTTTTTTCTTTGATTCTTTTGATATTTTTGATAAATTTTTCAAAAGTTGAGGCTGAATCTCAACTTCCTTGATACCTTGGGGGTTTGGCCCATAGAGGACACGTATCATGTTGCATTCTTCCTGACGGCGAGACCTAAATTCGAACTTTTCTTCTTGGCCATTAATATTGAAGCGGATTTCTCCAGCTCCAACATCAATCTGTGCTCCTGCTGTACTCAAGAATGGCCTTCCCAGGATAAGTGGTGTTTCTTTAGTGAGCTCCATGTTGAGCACCACAAAATCCACCGAGACATAATACCCTCGGATCTTGATAGGGATATCTTGTGCAATCCCTGCTGGGTACCGAATTGAGGAGTCGCCCAAATGGAGTGTCATGTTGGTGGGCTCCAATTTGGTGAAATTCAGTCTATCAAAGACTGATTTTGGCATGACGCTTATGCTCGCCCCAAGATCGCACAAGGCATGATTAAATTGCTAGGTGCCAATGGAGCATGTGATTGTAGGGCACCCAGGGTCTTGCTTCTTCTCAGGCAGATGATTGAGTATAGCTGTGCTACACTCTTCCGTCAGCTTGATAACTTCTATGGACGGCAATGGTCGCTTGTTGTTGATGATGTCTTTGATGAACTTGGCATATGATGGTATGTGCAAGACATCCATTAGCGGGACGCTGACGTGTGTCTTCTCGACCATTTCCACAAATCAGAGGAACTTCTCATCTCTGACCTTCTTCTTCCTTCTTAACCTTGTGGGGAAGGGCAGCATCATGGTGTCCATGTAGTTTTCTGGTGTCGGCTCATCTTCTGTAGATTCTTCCTGTGGTTCTGCCGACTCAACCGGTGTTTCCTCCTGCTGCCTTGAAGTCCTTCCTATCTTATGGTTAGGATGTGGTGGATCATGAGTGGTCTTACCCCCTCTCATGGTCACCGAATTAACATTTTCAACAGAACTATCAGGATTAACAGTAGACTTAGCAGTAGATGCAAGCCGAGCGATCTGGGTTTCTATTCTCTTATTAAAACTCGCCTGATTTTTAACAGACAAAGACATACTATCAAGTTTAGCATTTATATTTTCAAACATTTTGTCATTAAAAGAAAGCTTTTTCGTAAGGTTTTCATTTATTTTAGCCTGTCCTAAGACAAGATCTTTCAACGACAGTTGGAAGGAATTAAAACTCGAGTTAAAATTGGAAGAATTACCTTGGGAGTGATTTTGATTGTTCCACCCATTACCTGTTTGTTGATGTTGGTGAAACCCGTTGTTGACGAATGATGCTTCTTCCTGGGTTTCGGGACAATTGTTCCCCGAATGGCCAACATCTCCATAGTTTTCACATGTCATATGCGAGTCTATGGCTTGGACGGTGTCGGTGGTAGGATTAGTGGCACGTCCCTCAAGCTTCTTCATCAATAGATCTATTTTTATAGCAAGCAAATATGTCTCCTTCACGGTGTGTATGCCTTTTTGTGTTTTACGTCCTTCTCCCCAACTCTGGTTAGCTACCATCTTCTCAACCAATGCCGTGACACTTTCAATGGTGAGGGAGAGGAATGCGCCTCCAGCAGTGGCATCTACGTGCCCTTTGGACATGGCCGTGAGGCCTTTATAGAAGTTCTATAGCATGAGCCAATCTTCCATCCCGTGGTGGGGACAGGCCTGGATGTACTCCTGGAGCCTTTCCCTAGCCTCAGGAATGGACTCGAGTGAAGTCTGCTAGAAGTTTGATATCTTCCCTCATAGAGCATTTGTTTTGCTCATGGGGAATATATGATATGATGTCCCAATCTTCACGACGTAGGATCAATCTCTAGATAACTTGCTGCAAGCAACGATAGCTAGTGCAACCTGATGAACAAAACTCGAAGCCAACCACCGTCTTTAACCAGCAACCTGAATCGAGGATTGGCCCAACCACACTCTCAAGGAACCAACTAACACAAAATACAATCAATCAAGGTGAACCTTGAAGGGAGTAGGAGCACCAATTGGGAGCGAATGAAGCCACCACTGATGCAATCCCGCGAAGGAAATCACAAGAGCAAAGGGGTAGAGATCTCTCTCAGTATTTGTTAGCACTCGGCTGAAGAAAAAGGGGTTCTGTATTTGATTCTTCCAAGTCTGAGATTACAATGAGTCTTAGGGGGTATATATACTAGCAACAGCCCTACTAGATAGGTGGAAACACAAAATAAAAGAGATAACACGGACTATGTGAACGGACTTCCTCGTGGTGACCTTCTGAAGAGTTTTTGTGTGACTGTTTAACTCTGGTGCAGTCTTTAGTGTTCTGGCAATAACTCCTCCTAGAAAACTCTAAATGGCTAATCCAAACTGGTCGGCACTTGAATTATTGGAAACTAGACTCAATGAGATTTCTAACAAGTCCTCATTAGCCTTCATAGCTTTTGTGAATCAAAAGTTATGACTGATTCTTCTTGATGGTTCTATCACGCTGGACTGGCTCGAATGTGATTCCTTTCTCTGGTTCTTTCTTGGTGCGTCCTTATCTTCCTCCTCAGTGAACCTGAGCATCAACATCATGCAAGACTTAGGGAGTATATAATTCTCATTAATAATAACATGAGTTTCACAAAGTAGCGCATGCACCGTTTGTTTTTCTTTTTTGCTTCACTATGTGTAATCAGCCCATAGATGACATGATCTGTTGTAGGTGTAGGAGATATTCGGGATGAACTTGGTACATCTTGATATGGTGCTGGCATGGTCATATCATCCTCCCCCTTGAAAAAGATTCGTCCTCGAATCTAATCCGTCTGGGCCTAATAATTGTGCTAGGCCAACAGGAAGAGATGCTTTTCTATTCCCATCTTGTTCTTCCATGACAACATGGTGTTTGAAGCTACAATCATATAAACCAAGTAGTTGTCCTATAGGTGGAAACCAAAAGTATTTTGAATCAAGTTTAGCTTTCACCTTGAATTGATGCTTAGAATTTTGAGTGGATCTTGGCATGGTCTTGTCATCCTTCCTCTCCTCCAGGAATGTTGTCCTCTGCTTTTGTTCTCCTCAAAATAGTCCAAAGAAAATAGAGAGTGGACGCATATGCCAAGTGCTACGATCACTTATTGAAGAATGTGCAAAGCCTTCTTTGCAATTCATATTTCCTTTTCCATGAGGGAAACAATGTCTCAAGTTTTGAGAGCCTAAAATTAGCTTTGAAAATGGAAGCACAAAAATTTCTTTCAACCCACACATTTGATTCATGTTTTCATGTTTTGTCTTTGCAAAATCAAATATTTCAATAGACGAAACTGAAGCATTCATGGCATTATCAAAATTCATATGGCATAATGTGTCCAAATGTTTAGAGACATACCTTTCAAACTCCATGGTTCTAGTTGTGGATGAAAAAGCTTCTGGTGAACGAATAGAACATGTTTCCACAAGATTTCTTTTTTTGAATGAAAAATATGGACAAGGGAATAACATTGATTGTTTCGAACAGTAAGCACTAAACAATTTATTCATCTCAAATAAAGAAAAGTATGATCCACAAGGTGTACTACTCATTTTGTTCAACTTTAATTCAGCAAACTTGTCAATTGTTATGTAGAGAGCACAAGCATAAAATTTATTTATAGCATGATGTCTGATGAAGTTAAAAGTAAACTTGCAGCTGTAAGCACTATTGAAAGATTTCATAGATGATATGTTAAGAACACTTTCAATCATTTTATGGATATCAACAAGCTCATCAAGCTTGACATAGAACATACATTCAGCAGGGGATATTTTTGTGAAAAATTTAGCATGCGTAATCAATCTCACATGGTCAAGTTTAATGGCATGTAAGACAATGTTGGGTGATGAAATCTCACACATATAAGTAAAATGAAAACAATATGCCGGTCGCAATTGAATTTCATCCTCCCCCATCTTTACAATTCGAGAGGGTATTTATAGGGGCCCCTTAACTTCGTGATTACATGAAAATTACAAATATAACTGCAAACATCTCTCACAATCAGCTAGGAAATCAATTGGCGAAGTGGTGGAACACACTTCGCCCTTCATCCACACCCTTTTTGGATGACTTCAACCTTCATATGATTTTCTCGACTCGGCAAAAGGTTATGATCACTCTTTGAGCGAAGTTGAAATGTTGACTTCGCTAGCTGTTGTGCGAAGTCAAATTTGAAATGTTGACTTCGCTGATTGTTGAGCGAAGGCAAGTTCCAGGCTAAGCCGCTTTTCAACCCGTAAAATGAAAATCACCTTCGCTATTTTTATCTCATGATACTCGATCAGATATCTATATTGTACTCCAAAGTTTGGACGAGAAGTTTTCATGTCAAAGTTGTTCCCCAACAGCAGCCCCTCACGGGGGAAGGCCTACTCCAAAGGTCTGAATCCCGTGAAGTTTGAATAAACTTTGCTTGGTAAACGCCGTCCAAATTTTGGAGTTGGCCATTATTCATATTGTTTTTGAAAATGCAATGGCTAGTTTGACCATTTAGGTGACAGCTGTTATCGTTGACTAGAGGTGCCTATATATAGTGATGTCCCCCCTGAGGCTGTCATTTTCAAAAGAGGGGAAACACTGCCAAAATTTTTCTTCGATTGAAGAATTAGAGATAGTTTTTCCAGTTCATGGTTTTCTTGGCAACTGGTGTTTTGGGCTTGTTTTCCTCTGAATGTATCAGTGGAGTTTGTTTGACGACTTCATTTGAGATGTCTTCTGAAGATTTGCAAGATCCAATTCGGTCCCAGGAGAGTGACAAAGTTGATGAAGATAAGTCTCATCTAGATTTAGATGATGAAAACTTGGAAAATGTTGATGCTTCGGTTGAGGATTTAGTTAGGGATGACAAGTGTTATGCATTGACCTTCGGTAGAAGTCTGTTTGATAAGAGCTGCCTTGATGAAATGGTAAGGCTGTGAATTCTTGATCGTGACCTCATCAGTTTTCCCGATGTGATGAAACTAACCCTCAACCTCATCTTGATGAATGTATTGTTTATCGTGACCTTTTTACTGCTGGGCTTTGGTTTCCATGCCGAGATTTTCTTGAAGATGTGTTAAAGGCCTTCAACATACAGATGCACATTTGACACCTAACGGAGTGGTTAGGTTGTCACAATTCATTTGGGCTGTGAGATCTTTAGAAGCCAATGACAACATTGTTGCTTTTTGCGAGCTATTTGAGATGCACACTCAGTATAAGACATTTATTCTTGATGGGCGCTTGATTACTAAGAATTTTGCTTGCTGCAGTTTTAAGACAGCTTGTAATGCTGCTCAAATTTCTCCTATCACAAAGAACAAGTGGGGAGTTGGTGAAAGGTCCAGTACTGGTTTTATCATAAGGTGCCAATGGTTGAAGAAAGGGATCCTATTACAAATAGGATGGTGAAAAAGTATCCTTTGGCCGCGAAAATGGTTATTGAAAGATTTGTGTGTACTCCTTCCTTTCCTCCTACTATGATTTCCAAGACTGCAGTAAAGGCCTTCAAGGCAACAGCTTCGCTACAATGCGCCCGTGATATTGTTGAAGAGTATGCTGCAGCTAGAATTTGGCCATTGAAGAAAGGATGGACTTTCTCACGCTTCTATCCTAAGCAGATTCGTGGCATCAACTACAAGTTTCCTGACAATGATTTTTGTCGCCCGAGGACATTTGCTTCGGATGAAGAATTTGTGAAGTCTATCAAAAATAGGGCAGATGATTTACTTGGTAAATATGTGAAGAGCGAGAAGGATAATATAGATAAAATTATTGGTTTGGAGTATAAGCGCTTGAATAGGGTTTTTGAGGTTGCTAAGGTTGAATATCATGAGAGACCTCCTCCTACTTACAGTCGTGAAAAGAAACAAGGCCGGAATTAAGAAACTGCTCCTCAGGCGAAAGGAAAGCGTAAGGCTCCTGAAGGTGCAACCAAGGTTGTTGTGAAGAAGATCAAGAAGAGTAAAAGTCCTGCTATTCTTCTTGATAGTGAAGAACTTGACGCTATTCTTGATCAGACTTTGGATATTAAAGGGAATATTGTTTCTGATGTCGGTGCTGGTGGCGAAGGTGGTGTTAAGGCTGTTAGAGGTGATGTTGATGGTGATGATGTCGGTTTTCTTGTCTCTCAAGATGTTGAGGATGAGGTGAGAAAAATTTGTATGACTTTCTCTACTAGTGGTTTGACTCCACTATTACTTACTCCACTTAACAAAAACTTACAGAATTTGCAAGCTCGTGGTACTTCTGCTGGTGGTCTTGGCGAAGTTGGTGCGGGAGTTAACTTGGTCTCTGAGAAAGTGGCTCACGTTAGGGATTTTGAAAAAGCTACTGGTTCAACTTCGCCAAGGTTTGGCTTTGAGGTTCCTGTTGTTGGGTCTCATGATGAGAATGTTGATGCTGGGAAGACTATTTTGCTTGAAGACCCTGCAACAGTTGGGGTTAGCGAAGTTGGTATCCCGAATGTGGTGATAAAAGTTGGTGGCTCTAGAGTTTATTCTCTTAATCTTGAAGAGAGTGATGATGAAGTTTTGGATGAGGAGACTAATGATGAACAGTTGATGCGCTTGTCGAGCTCCACTATTCATGTTGAATCTAGCAAAAAGATTGACTGTAGCTTGGGAGAACGCGTTTCTACTGGTAAGTATTGTGTTTTTATGTCTAACTTGCTTGACTTGCGCTATCTTATTTTGCTTAATCCTTAATTTTTCTCTTTGCAGAAACTATTTTTCCTCATGCACCGTCTTCTCCTCAGAAGAGTGTTGATTTTAGTAAGATGAAAAATGTTCAACAAGATCCTTTGACTCCTGTTGTCCCTGCGGTGGTGAAGGAGAAATTTCTGATGCTCTAATGTGGGGCTTATAGTTTTGCCAAGAGAAAAGTTTAGGTCTTGATTATTTCAAGTTTATAGGTATTGGGGCTGATAAGCTTCGAATGATGCCTCGTACTTCTGAGGTTCAGCTATCAAAGTGCATAGATGAGGCTTTCACTGTCCCTGATGCGGAGCTTGAAATATCAAAGAAGCCTTTGCTCAAAGTTGCTGATGCTGGCTTATCTATGATGTACAAAGGTTCTCTCTTGATGAGAGGTTTGTGGACAGGCCTAGAAGAAAAAGAGAAGAACTTTGCCCTTCGCGAACGTGATTATCAAGTTGAGATCCAAAATCTAAAGGAGCAACTTGTAGGGAAAGAAAAGGAGAGAACTGATGCCGTGGATGCTCATAACAATTTGGAGACTAGGTTGATTAGTGCTCTTGCTGATGTTGAGAGAAAAGAGGATGAGATGAAGAAAATTGTTAGAGAGAATGAAAAGTTGAAAGAAGGTATGCGACATATTGAGAAAAAATTAACAGAGCAGGACAAATCCTTCTTCGACTATTGCAACCATATTTGTTAACTTTGTTTTGAATTCTATGACAAGTTTGGAGCTCGCCCTGAGGAAAAATGTTGGGAGATTGGTGATCATGATAGCTTCTTTAGTTGGCTTTGTTGTCAATACGAAGATTTGTCCTGAGTTACCAAGACCACAGTTGATATTGGGGTATATTATTCTGCTCGTGCTTTGTTTCATTTGATGAAACAAAGCCAGGATCCTTTATTTGCACAACTTTGTGATGCTGACTACAAGTTTCCTTCTGTGGATGAACTAACCAATGTGACAAAGGCCACACAAGTGTTGTGCAATAAATATCTTGAGCAGTATTGGAGGTCAGTGGTCAGGCTCATTGCTTTGATAAAGCTAAAGAGAAATTACAGAAGGTAAATTTTATACTTAACCATTTTTGTTTTTCAAATGTGTTCCATATCTAACTTTTTTTTTATTTGTTAGCAAATTGCAAAGGAGGGGGAGGCTGCTCGAAAGGAGGCGGAGGAGACTGCAAGGAGGGAGGCCAGTGCTAGAGGTCAAGGCGGTGCTAGATCTAGCAATGTTAGTGGTGGCCATCCTTAGGCTGTAGTTGTTTTTTCTTTTGTGAGATGAGAGGGTTTTAAGATACAATGGTTCTAAGTTATTGACTTTGTAATATATATACTTGGAAGTTGTTTGACTATTTGTCCGTCCTGTGCAGGTTCCTCATGCTGAGCCTGTGCAGAATGTCAAAGACGTTACCCTGCTGTTAATGTCTAAAGATAACTTCATTTTCGAGCCTAGCGAATTTTATGTCTTTCATGCGAAGTATGATGGTTGTGATGTCGATGATTTTCTTGCCCGTAAGTTTTTTCTTTGCTCTCGTTATTTTGAACTTGGGACTTTTTCTTTGGGGGTTTTGTCTTCTAAATCTTTTATAGATGTAGATATACGATACTATAGTATCAAGCCTCCCAACTGTTGAGTTTTTGATTTCACGGATTTTACACAGGTAAAGTTTGTTATGTAAAGTTTATTTTTTGTCTACGGTTGGGCTTTTGTTTTTCTAACCTCTTTTCCTTGTAGTCATCTAGGTCAAGTACTTCACCAGCGAATGTTTGTGAAGACTATTTACGCTGTGAAGCGGACGATATTATTAATGAAGTTGTGAGCGACATACTTAATGATGCTGCCGAAGTAGTTAGTTCTCAAAATGACTAATTTTGTAAACACATTTTTGTAATTGGGTAAGTTGTATTGCAAGATATCTTGTTGTACTGCGAAGTGTGTAAGTTTACCTTCGCTTGTAAATGAGTGTTGTATAATCGATTTGAATTTTATCGTCTTTCTTTTTTAAAGATCCTGCTTTTTGTTTGAGGTGATTGTCTGTGCTTCGCTTAAGGACTGTTAATGTTTTTGCTCTGACGAGACCGATTTGAAGAATTTAATAAATTTTGAAATGCCATTCCTTCTTTTTGTTCGAAGTAGGCGCGTATACTACGCTTAGAGACTGAAAATATTTTCTTCTTAGTGGAATAAGTTCAAAAAATTTGCCTTAGCAAATTTTAAAACACTGTCCCTTCCTTTTCGTGGATGCGTGCGAAGTGGATGCGTGCGCTTCGCTTAGAAGCTTGAAACACGTTCACCTTAATGAAAAAAGGTCAAAAAAATTTTCCTTAGCAAATTTTGAAATGCCGTCCCTTCCTTTTCGTGCGAAGTGGACGCGTACGCTTCACTTGGAAGCTTGAAACGCTTTCACCTTAGTGAAATAAAGTCAAAAAATTTGCCTTAGCAAATTTTGAAACGCCGTCCCTTCCTTTTCGTGTGAAGTGGACGCGTACGCTTCGCATGGAAACTTGAAACGCTTTCACCTTAGTGAACTAAAGTCAAAAAATTTGCGTTAGCAAATTTTGAAACACTGTCCCTTCTTTTTCGTTCGAAGTGGATGCGTACGCTTCCTTAGAAGCTGAAAACATTTTCACCTTAGTGAAATGAAGTCAAAAAATTTGCCTTAGCAAATTTTAAAACGCCGTCCCTTCCTTTTCGTGTGAAGTGGACGCGTACGCTTCACTTAGAAGCTTGAAACGATTTCACCTTAGTGAAACAAAGTCGAAGAATTTGCCTTAGCAAATTTTGAAATGCCGTCCCTTCTTTTTCGTTCAAAGTGGACGCGTACGCTTCCTTAGAAGCTGAAAACATTTTGACCTTAGTGAAATGAAGTCAAAAAATTTGCCTTAGTAAATTTTGAAACGCCGTCCTTTCTTTTTCGTTCAAAGTGGACGCGTACGCTTTGCTTAGAAGCTTGAAATGATTTCACCTTAGTGAAACAAAGTCGAAGAATTTGCCTTGGACTTATTTAAGTTGGATAAGTTAGCATTTTTAGATTTAATAAAAAGTTGATGCTAACTTAGTTTTGCAAAATTTATGCCGATATGGGAGTATATGTTGGATATACTCTTCGGCATTTTGTACTTTTAGTTGTGTAATGTAGAGTCATATCTTTGGGGAAACTATTTTCTCATTTATATTTCATGAGATTTACAAAGAGACTGCCTCAAAAAACCACTCACCCTACGGAGGGTTTCCCCTGAGTGGAAAAAAAGTGTAGCTCGATTACATTGTAAATTTGCTTGGAATAGAACTTCTACTTCTACTTTGTAGAAAAGAAAACTACTCTTCTAGTTTGGCTATGGGTAGTATTTGCAAAGTTCTTCTAGATTCCAAGTGTGACTGAGTTCTTTACCTTTTAGATTTGCTAGATGATATGCACCTTCTTTGCTTGTTCTTGTGATGATGAAAGGACCTTCCCACTTTTGTTGGAATTTTCCCACTTTGTCTTCATCTCTTTTCTTTTGAGGACAAAATCTCCTAGTGCTAACTCTCTTAGCTTGACTTTTTTGTTGTACCACTTCTGTGTTTCGAGTTGGTACTTCTTGATATTCTCAAGTGCTTCATTTCTTTCTTCTTCGAGTAAATCTTACTTGTTGCTTGATCCTCTTCTGTGATCATTTGAATGTTTGTTCTTGGTCCCTCATACTTTATTTCCTTGGGGGTCATTGCTTCATCTCCGTATAGTAACTTGAATGGAGAAAAATTTGTTAGCCTTGGCTTTGATGTGTTGCGAGACCAGATAACTCTTGGTAATTCATCTACCTATTTCCCCTTTTTTAGATATGTTAGACACCTTGATATTCCTGTGCAAATTATCCCGTTTTCTCTCTCTACTACTCCGTTGCACTGTGGGTGCCTTACGGATGCGAAACAGAGTTTGATTCCCAATGAATGGCAGTATTCTCTAAAGTCTTCGCTATCAAATTGGGTTCCATTATCTATTGTGATGTGTCTTGAAACTCCGAATCTGCATATGAAGTTTTGCCATAGGAATTTTTTGATTGTATGAGAGGACATGTTTGTGATTGGTTTTGCCTCAATCCACTTGGTGAAATATTCAACTGCTACTATTGCATATTGGTAGTTGCCTTGAGCCGGGGGTAATTTTCCAACTATGTCAATTCCCCATCTTGCAAGTGGCCAAGTTGGTTCAATTGGTTGTTGGTTTGTTCCTGGTGCATTGACTTTACTTCCTACCATTTGACAATTGTGACAAGTCCAAATGATTTCTTTGCTATCACTTTGGGCCGTTGGCCAGAAAAACCCTTATCTAAAGGCTTTCCCAACTATTGATCTAGCCCCAACGTGACATCCACAGATTCCCTCATGTATTTCTTTCAACAAGATTTTCCCATCTTCTCTTGAGATGCACTTTAGTAGTGGTTGGCAAACTCCTTCCTAGTATAGTTCTTCGTTGATGATTTTGTAACTTCTGGTCTTTTGCTTCATTCTTATTTCATCAACTTCATTTTTTGGCTCATAAAATCCTTTGAGGAATGCCATGTTGGAGCTCTCCAATCTTCGCTTTCTATGATGTGTACTTCTTTTGGTTGTTCAACTTTTGTTTTTGTTGAGGCTTCGGTGATAGTTTGGAAGAATACTTTTGGTGGTAACTCTAACTTTGGGCGATGGCTTTTGCAATTTCGTCTGCATCTGTGTTATCATTTCTTGAGATACTTTTCACTGTGAATCCAGTGAAGTGTTTTTCTTGATCCCTCAATAGTTGGAGATACTTTGCAAGCTCTGGATCTCTTGCTTTGTAATTTTTCTCTATATTCCCAGGCACAACTTAAGAATCTGTCTTGATTATTATCTTTTGAAATCCCATTGCTCTTGCTTTGCGAAGTCCCAACATTACTGCTTCATATTCTGTAATGTTGTTGGTGCATTGAAAGTCTAGTCTTGCTGTGTATTAGAGTTTGATTCTAGATGGTGAGGTTATGATTGTTGCTGCTCCTACGCTGGTGAAGCCCCAAGTGCCGTCATAATAGATTATCCATTCTGGTTGCTCCATTCTTTCTTGATTGTACTTTGAAGGTGTCCAATCTACTACGAAGTCAGCCAACATTTAAGATTTGATTGTTGTTCTTTTCTCAAATTTGATGAAGTATTGAGATAATTCTGTAGCCCATTTTCCTAATCTCCCTGCGGACTTACAGCCTTATAGCACTTGTTTGAGGGGTTGATTTGTTGGCACTCTTATTTTGTGTGCTTGGAAGTAGTGTTTCAACTTTCTGGATGCCATAAGTACTGCATATGCAATTTTCTCGATTTCTGAATAGAAAATTTTTGATCCAGACAAAGCTTTGGATGCAAAGTATACTGGAACTTGTCTATTTGAGTGCTCATTTTCTTCTTCTTATATCAGTACTGCACTAACTGTACTTTCGTTTGCTGATACATATAGTAGCAAATCTGCCGTTGCTTCATGTGTTGCCAAAGTTGTGGGGTTGGATAGATGCTTCTTTATTTCTTCGAAAGCTTCTTGTTGAGCTTGACCCCAGTTGAATTTTTTCTTTTTCACTTTTAGTGCTTGAAATATTGGGAGGCTTCGCTCAGCTGATTTGGATATAAATCTGTTCAGCGAAGCTAATCTTTTTGTCAGCTTTTGGATGTCCTTGATGTTTCTTGGCACTTGCATATTCAATATTGCCTTCACCTTCTCAGGGTTTGGGTCAATTCCTTTAACGGATATGATGCACCCCAAAATTTTGCCTGTTTGAACTCCAAATGTGCATTTTTCTGGGTTCAACTTTAGATTTACTTTTCTGAGGTTTGAGAAGGTTTCTTGTAAGTCTTCGACATGGTCTTTTCTTTTCTTGCTTTTGACTACCAAGTCATCAACATATGCAAGCAAGTTTCTTGGTATTTGATCTTTGAGGACTGTGGATATCATTCTGAAGAAAGTTGTTCCTGCATTGCGGAGCCCCTCGGCCATTCTTTGGAAGCAGTAAGTTTCGAATGGTGTAATGAAACTTGTGTACTCTTCATCTTCTTTTTTCATCCAAATCTGATGGTAGCCTGAATAGCAGTCAAGGAAACTGAGCATTTCACTTCCTGCTGCCTGATCTACCAAAGTGTCTATTCTTGGTAATGGAAAGTTATCTTCTGGGCATGCTTTATTGAGGTCTGTGAAGTCTATACACATTCTCCAGTTTTTGTTTTTCTTCTGCACCATGACTATGTTTGCAAGGCAAGTTGTGAATTGAACTTCTCTTATGACTTTTGCGTCTAACAATATTTGGACTTGGGCTTTTGCAGCGTGTGTTCTATCTTCTGACAACTTTCTGAGTTTTTGCTTTTTTGGCCTAAAGTTTGGGTCGATGTATAACTTGTGTTCTATGACATCCCTGCTTACTCCTCCTAAGTCTTGTGTAGACCAGGCGAAGATATCCTTGTTACTTCACAAGACTTGTATTATCTTTTCTTCTCCTTCTTTTGTTAGATTTATGCCAATGATAACTTGTCTTTTTGGCACCAATGGGTCGAGTGGTACTTTCTTTGTGTCTTCGCCAGGCTTCGCTTTTTCTTGTGTCTTTGCATTTTCAATTTCAAGCTCATCTTCTTCTTCTTGTATCACGCGGATATTTTTGAAAGCTGGGGTTGCATCTCTTTCTATGTTTCTTGCCTCTGTTTGATTGCCAAAGATGGTTATGATGCCATTGACTGCTGGCATCTTCATGCATAAGTATGGGTAGCTTACTATGGCTTTGAAAGCATTTAAACTTCCCCTTCCAAAGATTGCGTTGTATTGGTTGTACATTTCAACAACATCAAATGCTATTTGATCTGTTCTTGCATTGTTCACTATTCCAAATGAAACTAGCAAGACAACTCTGCCGATGGAGTTTATTTTCTTCCCGCCGAAGCCAACTAATGGGTGTTCGGATCTTCCCAAAATTTTTCTGTCAATTTTGATTGCATCTAGAGTTATTGTGAATATGATATCTGCTGAGCTGCCACCATCTACTAGAATCTTTGAGACTGCCCAACCTTTAATGTTTGCTTCTATGACCATTACATCCATGTGAGGGTAATCTTTGAGCTTGAGATCTTGTTCTGAAAATGTGATTGGTAGGCGAGACCATCTTGTTTTCTTGAATGGGCCTTCGATTGCAATGGAGTTTACTCTTCTGAAATAATTTCTTCTTTCATTTCTTGTGTCAAGCTCTATGCTATTTCCTCCAAAGATTGTCATGATTCTGCCTTTGCTTGGGATGATTGCATTCCCATTGCTCATTGATGCTTCGGGGGTATTGTTGGTGTGTTGAATTTGGTGACTGCTGTTGCCACTAAACTTTCAGGATGAAAACTTTGCTGTTGACTTTGGCCCCATTGGTTTTGCGGGCACATTGCTAGTGGCTGGCAATTGTAGATTGGTGGAGGTGGTGGCAACATGTGCTGAGGATAAGTTATTGGCATGTAGTTTGTCATTTGGGGAGCCAGATGATTGACAACTTTTAACTGCGAAGTTGCCCTGTTCTCTTCTTGTATTTCTTTGATGCCTTTCTTTACTCTTGGGCACATTTTGGACATGTGGCCAGCCCCTTTACCGTGTATGATGCAATACATTTCCTCAGACCTCAATATCTTTCTTTTGAAATATCTACCTTGGTTGTTGTAGTTTTCCCTTTGTTGGAAGTTTTCCTTGTAACTTCTGTTGTTTTAAAAATTTCTTTGATTGCTTGTCCTTGGACCTTGACTGCCGGCTTCGCTCGTGTTGTTGATGTGATTTATCCTCTAAAATAGTCTTCGCTCAGCATTTATCACTCTTGTGTGTTGGAAATTGTTATTTGATCTTGACATGTTTCTTTCTCAATTTTCTTCTTCTATTCTTTTTCTGTAGTCTTCGTCAGACTCATAGTACTTTCTCATTCATTCGTATAGTTTTTCCACTGTGATTGGTCTTTCCCTTTTGAAGTGGGAGGAAAGTTGGCCTGCCTACAGTCCTTTGATTGCTGCAATGATGACGACTTCATCTGGTATATTTGGTATTTGAGCTTTTGCTTGTACAAATCTTTTGTAATACTGGCTCAGTGGTTCCTTTGGTTGCTGCTTGATGTTGAAGAGATCATCGCTTGTGAGCTCAAGTCTTTGTAAGCCTTGAAAATCTAAGAGCAGAGTTGTGTGAAGTTGTTCTCAAGATTTGATTGACCTTGGCTTTAGTGAGGAGTACTAATGCTGTGCTGGTCCTCTTACTGCCATGATGAGCGACTTCGCTAGGGTGTTCGTGTCTCCCTTGCTTGATGTAATTGCTGCTTCAAAGCTCATGAGAAATTGTCTTGGGTCAGACATGCCATTGTAAGTTGGGATGATGTTGAATTTGAATCCTGTTGGCCACTTCGCTAGCTGAATGTCGATTGAGAAGGGCGACTCTGTATCGATTGTTGCTACTTGAATTTGGTTGTCTTTGCTGTTGGTGTTTTTGCTTGCTGAGTTTGGGTCTTGGATCATGACTTTGCTTTCATTTTCTATCTCTTCATTGAGCTTTCTTATTTCTGCTTCTGCTTCAGTAATTTTTTGCTTCAGGGACTTTTCCCTTGTCTTCGCTCTTGCTTCTTCTAGCTGTTTTTTCTTGACAGCGAGTTGATCCTCAAGTTCCTTGAGTCTTCTTTCCTCGTTCTGAGTTTCTTCTTCTTCTTGAACGCGCCTGGATTTAGTTTTTGTTGCATCTTCTATCGCTGGATCTTGTATGGCATTGTTGTTGGCCGTAGCTGTCCTTTTACTGGGTCTTCCCATTTTGGTGGTCGTGAGTGTCTTCGATCACACAAACGGACGGCACCAGATGTTGGGTGATGAAATCTCACACATATAAGTAAAATGAAAACAATATGCCGGTCGCAATTGAATTTCATCCTCCCCCATCTTTACAATTCGAGAGGGTATTTATAGGGGCCCCTTGACTTCGTGATTACATGAAAATTACAAATATAACTGCAAACATCTCTCACAATCAGCTAGGAAATCAATTGGCGAAGTGGTGGAACACACTTCGCCCTTCATCCACACCCTTTTCGGATGACTTCAGCCTTCAAATGATTTTCTCGACCCGACAAAAGGTTATGATCACTCTTCGAGCGAAGTTGAAATGTTGACTTCGCTAGCTGTTGCGCGAAGTCAAATTTGAAATGTTGACTTCGCTGATTGTTGAGCGAAGGCAAGTTCCAGGCTAAGCCGCTTTTCAACCCGTAAAATGAAAATCACCTTCGCTATTTTTATCTCATGATACTCGATCAGATATCTATATTGTACTCCAAAGTTTAGACGAAAGGTTTTCATGTCAAAGTTGTTACCCAACAGACAATATATATATATCAGTCAAAGCATAGCAATGATCTTGCATGATTGAACAATGATTATCAACTTGCAAAATTTCAGCACTTGTATGAACATGTGGGTCAATCAAATCAGGACAAAGATTTTGTGCATGCTCAATTCCAATTAAAACAAGTGGGTCATCACATTTGCTCACCAATTTGTTTTGCAAAATTGTATCAAAATCATTTTTGTTACCTTTCGGATTTGGTGATGGTTCATGATTGATGGATTGCACCTCTGAAAATTTACCTCCTTCATTGCCTTGATTCAAGCTTAGGTCAGCAACAAAATGGTTATCAACATTGACTATCTTTTCTCTTTTCTCGTCAGGTATGGCAGCGTTGTGAGCAGCAACCTCTTTCTTGTTTTCTTTGCACACATGCACATTTGGAGAAACAACACTAAGAGTAGACATTAGTGGATTAGTGTAAAAATTATCCTCACTTATTTTGCAATGAAGCTCTCTCTTTTGGTGTGGTGTATCTCTCATACTCTTTTTGTTGATGCCCTCAACCACACTTTTGGTGGAATAACTCACCTCACTTTTATTTCCACTCGCACTCAATTTAGCTATTTGAATCTCATTCTCAAATTTAGAGGAGTCACACAACTCACTCTTGTTTTCACTCTCGCACATTTTGGCTATGTAGCTCTCATTCTCACATAGGTTTTGATGCACAATATCATCTTCGTCTTGTGGAGCAACATACAAATAGTTGCCATCATCCATGATGTAATCCATTAGCTTTGGGGCAGCAAGTTCTGTAGCAGAACATTTAGGTTTCAATGATCCTCCAATTGCTAAAATGGATTCATGTCCAATGACATTGTCCTCAACAACTTTCTGTAGCATGTCAGAGCACAAATTTTCAGCACCACTATCCAATAGTGTCCCACACAGTGAAGCCGATGGCACAACACATTGTGGCATCACATTTAAGCTCGGAACGACACTGATATGAAGTTTCAGATTGGTCACAGCATGATGGACTTCATCCTTGACAGATTTGTCACTTGCACTAGATGGCACCATAGCAGCATCTTTCTTCTTACATTCAGCTATGAAATTGACACTATGGTCAACCTTCAAATTCAGATTAGATGAACATTTAAAATCTGAAATGTTGTCAATCTTTTGATCACATTTTGGCTCTGAAATTTCACCACATTGCATAGAAGAATTCTTGAAAAATTCAGAACTTACAACTTCACCACAGTTCGCACTAACACAAGGCACAAAACTTGCAGCATGCTCAGCACTTGTGCTGATACATTGCAATGGTTCTTCTTGCTGAATAAAGTGGGAACTTTCACAACGAGAGACAGCAGCAAGTGCCTCATTCTTGTCATTGAAATTCAAATTTGTATGATGTTCAACAGCAGTAGGTTTCTTCAATTCAACACTCAAAGGATCAGCCTCTGAAAGAGAATTTACTTCTCTAGTTTCACAACTCGGTAGATGATCTTCCATAACTTGCATGGTGGATTCTTCTAGCTCAACTCGTGTGTTATGTGCAGCAGATTTCTCTTCTTTATCTAGCTTAGAACTATTTGTGCAGGGATGGCTGCTGGCTATTTTCCCTTCTCCAAACCCCGCAGTGCGGGAGCCTACGGCACTAGGTACGCCCTTTTATCTAGCTTAGAACTGAGAGATTGAGTGGTGAGATTATTTGCATCTTCTTCTGCTAAAATTTCAGAATGTAACTGATGCTTTGGGATAGCAACACTTTCTAGAGTTGATGCAACATTATGATCCATAGTGACATGACAAACCTCATCCCCTTCCTTATCAACTTGGAAAAGAGACTTGTCTTCTTGCTGCACAACAACATTTTTCTTGGAGTTGCATTGTGGATGTTCACTTCTTTTAGCACTAGAATCATCTGAAGAAACTTTTGGAACAACATGTCCTCTCTTCTTGCATGGAGTTGATGATTGTTTCTCTCCAACAATAGAGGGCACACTAGGCTGCAACTTAGCACCTTTTTCTTGGCACAAACTAATGCATTGTGTACTCTTACCTTGTTGCACCTTCATGATTCTCTTCTCCTCACTAACTGCACAATTTAGAAGATCTTGCATACTTCTAAAATGTTTTGCCTCAAGTGCAGCAGCAATGTTAGCATTAAGTCCTTTCTCAAAGTATATCATTGCATTCATTTCATCAACAACATTTGCTCTATGCAAGGAAGAATGTAGCTTATCATAATATGCTTAGACAAATTTACTACCTTGCTTCACACTCTCCAAACGACGAAGCAAAATCTGCCTATACTTCCTGGAAATAAATTCCTTTCTCATAGACTTCTTCAAATCTTCCCAATTCTTGATGAGACGCTTCTGTGGATATTGTTTCCACCAATCAAGAGCATAATCTTCAAATTCAAGTACAGCTCATGATATCTTCTTTGATTCTGAAAATCATTGGATTTCAAGTTCAATCTCCATTTGCTCTTGCCAACCAAGAAATTCTTCTGGATCAGTACTTCCATTGAATGGAAGATGTGCATATCTCCGGCCTGTCATGGTTAATGCCTATGCAAAATAGCAAGCATATATGTGGGATATGATAATATGTGGACCACTCATAACCTCACCTCTCTTACCAACCGAAGCTCATGTGAGTTCCCTGCAGATTACATAGGACCAATGCGAGGTGGTATCTGAGAATGATGGTTGGGAGAATACAAGACCAGAGAATACCGATTACGATGGCTTGTGTGTGGAGCTTGGTGGGGAGTAATAAACAAGGGATGCAATCTGAATTCTAGCTATTGTAAAGTTAAGTAACAACCCAAGCTAGAAGTTCCCTGCCTAGTGTTGACCACAAAGATTGGAATGATATAAATGGATCACACACACACAAAGAAAATTTCAGAATTGATGCAAACAAGGAGTAAGATTGGGATGCAAGAGTTGCGATCTGACCCAACGAAGATTTTGCAGCAAATACGAGCAGCAAATTAGTTGTACAACTTGATATAAAAAACTTTCAGCAATGATGCACTTCTAGAAAATTGATCTTGCAACTTTCTTTCTGAACTTTTTTCTCACTCTTTTTTTTGCACTTTTCTTTCTTCCCTTTTTTTTTTGATTCACTTCTTTTTTTATAACTAGACACAACGATCAGATATAATAGTTGAACACTTTATGACTGAAATAAGGACACAACCAGAGGCTATAACTTGATAGGTTCAAAGATATCGCAAAGGATGATAATGGCTATAGATATATATTTTTTTTGTGTGGATTTTTAGATATATAAAAGAGGCACAAAGAACACACGAAGGATATACGATCAGCAACTAAAACAAAGACTCTAATGGACTGTGACTTAATCGAACTCACTAAAATAACAGATTGAAACAAAGGGCTAAAGCAATATATTTTGCTGGCTTTTTAGTGGATAGGACGAAACAAAAATATATGTAGGTAAGGGTAAAGAATCCTACCGTGGCAACTGAAGAGCTGATATCAGATGATATGATACGATGTCCTAATCTTCATGACGCAGGATGAATCTCCAGATAACTTGCTACAAGCAGCGATAACTAGTGCAACTTGACGAATAAAACTCGAAGCCAACCACCGTCTTTAACCGGCAACCTGAATCGAGGATTCGCCCAACCACACTCTCAAGGAACCAATAAACACAACCTACAATCAATCAAGGTGAACCTTGAAGGAAGTAGGAGCACCAATTGGGAGGGGATGAAGCCGCCGCTGATGCAATCCCGCCAAGGAAATCACAAGAGCAAAGGGGTAGAGATCTCTCTCAGTATTTGTTAGCACTCAGCTGAACAAAAAGGGGTTCTGTATTTGATTCTTCCAAGTCTGAGATTACAATGAGTCTTAGGGGGTATATATACTAGCAACAGCCCTGCTAGATAGGTGGAAACACGAAATAAAAGAGATAACACAGCCTGTGTGAATGGACTTCCTCGTGGTGACCTTTTGGAGAGTTTCCGTGTGGCTGTTTGACTCTGGTACAGTCTTCAGTGTTTTGGCAATAACTCCTCCTAAAAAACTCCAAATGATGTGCGGTTAATTGCACTGGAAAGTTAACTTGATAAACTTTCACACCATGTGCAGCATGCTCCATGAAATATTGTAGATTAGTACAGTTTAATATGAATACTTGAGCTTCATGCAAGCTGTTGACTGTCTGACCAGTCTGCACTGAATCTGGTCGGCAGGAAAAATGGATGATCCAAACTGGTCAGCATTTGAATAATTGGAAACTAGACTTGATAAGATTTCCAACAAGTCCTCATTGGCCTTTATAGCTTTTTTGAATCAAATGTTATGACTGATTCTTCTTGATGGTTCACGCTGGACTGGCTCAAACGTGATTCCTTTCTCTGGTTCTTTCTTGGTGCGTCCTTATCTTCCTCCTCGGTGAACCTGAGCATTAACATCATGCACGACTTAGGGAGTACATAATTCTCATTAATAATAACATGAGTTTCACAAAGTAGCGCGTGCACCTTTTGTTGAAGTTTCTTTGCTTCAGTATGTGTAATCAGCCCATAGATGACATGATTTGTTGTAGGTGTAGTAGATATTCGGGATGGACTTGGTACATCTTGATATGGTGCTGGCATGGTCATATCAGGGAAGATCTTTGCAAGGAACGCTACGGAACACTTGTCCCACGTGTTGACTGCCTCCTTGCTTTGGTAGAACCATTGTTTCGCCTTCCCCGAGAGGGAGAAGGGAAACCAGCGGAGCTTGACGCTATCTGGTGCGACTTCCTAGATGATGATTGTTTTGCACAACTCAAGGAAGTTTTGCAGGTGCGCGTTTGCATCTTCACTTGTCAAACTGTAGAACTGGTTTGCCTGCACCATCGTGAGTAGGCCAGTGCGGAGCTCAAAGTTTCTATTCCCGACATTAACAGCGGGCCCAACCGGCACATTGGCAATAGCGGGGGTGGAGTACTCGCGAAGTGACTTGGCCACGGTGGTCGAAGCGGATGGTGTGGAAGTGACTGGTTTGTCTACCGACGGAGTAGCAGAAGAAGAAACAGTGCAAGCCCTTCTCTTCCTTAGGAGTGCTTCCGCATCGTTGACGAAGTTTTCCGACAGGTTGAAGCTGCTCATACACTATCCTGTTTTCATTCCAAATAAAAAGAGGAAGAAAACAGCAAAGTTAGCCTGTATAAACTATGGGTACCAATGCTTATTTTGTAATCAATGTTTATGCCAATGCTAGATGTTTGCATTTTTCTTTTTCCCTCCCCAGCAACGACGCTAGAAATGCTTGTTGACACTTCTCAACGTCGTTACAAAAGATAGACTAAAAGTCCATTCTCAGCAACGGTGCCAGAAATACTTGTTGGCGTTTCTTAGCATCTTAACATCGTTACAAAAGATAGACTAAAATTCCATCCTCGGCAACGGTGCCAAAAATGCTTGTTGGCGTTTCTTAGGATCACTACTAAAGGTAGACAATAAGTCTGTCCTTAATAATAATACTAGAAATGTAAATTGACATTCCTAACCACCATTACTTCAGAAAGGTAACCCTTGGTCCTTAATGGCGTCGGCCTAGGTAATGCAGTCTGGTAATAACAGTTAGAAGTGCCGGATTGGCCTTCCTAACCATCATTACTTATGATATGCAAAACTGTGGCACGGCGCCTTGGGGTACGACAAGAATTACAATCCTTAAGCAATGGTACTTAGGTACGCTAATCGATAGCTCAGTATGAAATAAGAATAAATCTGCAAGCGCACAGAACTATCATTGTAACATTTCAACCCGTGAGTATTCAAGGGTGTCGTATTTATAATTTCCTGTAGGAGGGCATGATGAATGCATCTAGCTTTGGTACAAACATCATTACTTATTGAATGCATAGGTAGACATAGTATAAACAGGGGTAAAAACAGGTTCTCAAGATAGTGGACACACACATCGGAACAACCTCAAGGATAAAAGATAAATAAAGAATAAAAGAATAACTACATGAGCAGGCATTGGTCTAATACAACTATGCAAAGAATAGCAAATCATCTAACTAATATTAGTAGAGTTAGGACTAAGTCTAGGATGATAGGGAGATCCCCGCAGCTAGTCTGCCAGCCGATAGAGACTTTACGAACTCCTTCTCAATACTCGAACGTGGGTGATTGCTTGGGATGGACAGGGCTATCACCACCTGCCCACCTACCCCTCTACCCGTGGGGTACCGACATATCCGCTGACTCCGCATACCTGAGCACCATACCCGTGTAATTGGAAACAACTCCTAACCTCCAGGGACCCCAACCCTTTGGCTTGACAGGCTCGGCTAGGAGCAACCATGATGGCACAACGAACCATTATCCCATCCTTGGTTCTTCTTCTATTCATACTAATCCGATGAACATATTAAGAACATAACACATAGACTATAGGCTAGTTTATATGTTATGAACATAATATGAGCACAACTATACTCTAATTCATTTGCATAGCTATATAAATAAGATAAGAACTTACTCATAGAGAAGAACTAATCTATATTCATACCCAGATGTTCTTGATTCCTCCAAGGAGACAAGCTCTCCTTGATAGCATTGCCTTGCTCAACTACTAGTACTAAACTAAAGAGAACAAGTATGAAATGTGAGGTGTAGTGCTCCAAATGATGGTGTGTGTGGAATGATGGAGGAGCCTTGCTTTTATAGCTCAAGTAGGACAGTTCATGCGTCTCCATAGTTCGAAGGAGGTGAAACCACCTTGAGGGAACCGACCCAAGCACCGCCTGAGAAGGCTAGGCCTAGGAGGCCCCACCAGGGGGGCGGCTGCTCCTGGGGCGGTCGATCCCCTGGCTTGGCCTGCTGGCCACCGCCTTCTGGTGGTCGGTTGCTCCCTGGGCCTGGACCTCCCCCGTGGTTACGGATAGGTCCAGTTCTGTATTGAGGTGGGCTTTCTCATTTTTCTTCATTTGCGTCTTTTCTGAATACGTTTTCTTGAAGTGCGCTTTCTTGTGAATTTTGTGCATTTCCACGTGTCAGACCTGCATGTCACATATACAATAAAACTCGTGGAAAGATTAGATACAAGCCCTACCTTCTATTTGTTTTAGTATTAAAATGATGTTGGTATTTAGTTGTTAAGGATCGCCAACAGTGGATGCATACGCTTCGCTTAGAAGCCAGAAACATTTTCACCTTAGTGAAATTAGGTCGAAAAATTTGCCTTAGCAAATTTTGAAACGCCATCCCTTCCTTTTCGTTCGAAGTGGACGCGTACGCTTCTCTTAGAAGCCAGAAACATTTTCACCTTAGTGAAATTAGGTAGAAAAATTTGCCTTAGCAAATTTTGAAACGCCGTCCCTTCCTTTTCATTCGAAGTGGACGCGTACGCTTCGCTTAGAAGCCAGAAACATTTTCACCTTAGTGAAATTAGGTCAAAAAATTTGCCTTAGCAAATTTTGAAACACCGTCCCTTCCTTTCCGTTCGAAGTAGATCGACGTGTACGCTTCACTTAGAAGCCAGAAACATTTTCACCTTAGTGAAATTAGGTCAAAAAATTTGCCTTAGCAAATTTTGAAACGCCGTCCCTTCCTTTTTGTTCGAATTAGACTCGTACGCTTCGCTTAGAAGCCAGGAACATTTTCACCTTAGTGAAATTAGGTCAAAAAATTTGCCTTAGCAAATTTTGAAATGCTGTCCCTTCCTTTTCGTTCGAAGTGGACGTGTACGCTTTGCTTAGAAGCCAGAACATTTTTAGCTTAGTGAAATTAGGTTAAAAAATTTGCCTTAGCAAATTTTAAAATGCCGTCCCTTCCTTTTCGTTCGAAGTGGATGTGTACGCTTCGTTTATAAGCTTAGTATGTTTTTACCTTAGTGAAACTTTGTTGAAAAATTTGAATAGGATTTGTTTAAAATGGATAAGTTAGCATTTTTTAGATTTAATAAAATATTGATGCTAACTTACATTTTTGCAAGGTTTATGCCGATGTGAGAGTATATTTTGGATATACTCTTCGACATTTTATCTTTTGGTCGGGTAATGTAAAGACATTTCTTTTGGGGAAACTACTTTCTCATTTATATTTCATGAGATTTACAAAGAGACTGCCTTGTTAAAAAACCACTCGCCCTGCGAAGGGCTTCCCCTGAGTGGAAAAAGAGTGCAGCTCGATTACATGAGAACTTGTTAAAACTTCTACTTCTACTTTGCGGAAAAGTGAAACTACTCTTCTACTTTTATTTTGCTAAATAGTAAACTGCTCCTTTGGTCTTTCTTATGGGAAGTATTTGTGAAGTGCTTCTATGTTCCAGGTGTGATTGAGTTCCTCACCTTTCAGATTTGTGAGATGATATGCGCCTTCCTTATTTGTTCTTGTGATGATGAAAGGTCCTTCCCACTTTGCTGGAATTTTCCCACTGTATCTTTGTTTCTTTTTTTGAGCACAAAATCTCCTAGTGCTAGCTCTCTTGGATTTACTTTTTTTATTGTACCACTTCTTTGTTTCAAGCTGGTATTTCTTGATATTTTTGAGTGCTTCATTTCTTTCTTCTTCGAGCAAGTCTTTGCTTGTTTTTTGATCTTCTTCTGTGATCATCTGAATATTTGTTCTTGGTCCTTCGTACTTTATTTCTTCAGGAGTCATTGCTTCATCTCCGTAATGTAGCTTGAATGGAGAAAAGCCTTGGCTTCGAAGTGTTGTGGGACCAGATTACTCTTGGTAACTCATCGACCCATTTTCCCTTTTTTAGGTTTGTTAAACACTTTGATATTCCTATGCAGATTATCCCATTTGCCCTTTCCACTACTCCGTTGGATTGTGGGTGCCTTACTGATGCGAAGCAAAGTTTGATTTCCATTAATTGACAGTATTGTCTGAAGACTTTGCTGTCAAATTGAGTTCCGTTGTCTACTATGATGTGTCTTGGAACTCCGAATCTGCATATGATATTTTGCCATAGGAACTTTTTCATTGTGTGAGAGGACATGTTGGTGATTGGCTTCGCCTCAATCCATTTGGTGAAGTACTCAACTGCTACTACTGCGTATTGGTAGTTGCCTTGAGTTAGGGGTAGCTTTCCAATTATGTCGATGCCCCATCTTGCAAGTGGCCAAGTTGGTTCAATTGGCTGTAAGTTTGTTCCTGGTGCATTGACTTTTCTCCCTCCCATTTGACAATTATGACATGTTTGGATTATTTCTTTGCTGTCATTTTGGGAGGTTGGCCAATAAAACTCTTGCTTGAAAGCTTTCCCAACTATTGAACTAGCCCCAGTGTGGCTACCATAGATTCCCTCGTGTATTTCTTTGAGAAAATTTTTTCCATCTTCTCTTGAAATGCACTTTAGCAATGGATGGCAAATCCCTTCCTTGTATAGTTCTTCATTGATGATTTTGTAACTTCTGGTCTTTTGTTTCATTCTTATTTCATTAACTTCGTTTTTTGGTTCGTAAAATCCTCTGAGGAATGCCATGATTGGAGCCCTCCAGTCTTCGCTTTCAATTATGTGTATTTCTTTTGGTTGTTCAACTTTTGTCTTTGTTGAGGCTTCGGTGATAGTTTGGAAGAATACTTCTGGTGGTAACTCCAATTTTTGTGCAGCAGCTTTTGCTATTTTGTCTGCATCTGTGTTATCATTTTTTGAGATACTCTTCACTGTGAAACTGGCGAAGTGTTTCTCTTGATCTCTCAATAGTTGGAGGTACTTTGCTAGTTCTAGGTCTCTTGCTTTGTAGTTTTTCTCTATGTGTCCCACTACAACTTGAGAATCTGTTTTGATTATTAACTTTTGAATTCCCATTTCCCTTGCTTTGCGAAGTCCCAACAGTACTGCCTCATATTCTGCAATATTATTTGTGCATTGAAAGTCCAGTCTTGCCGCGTATTTGAGTTTGATTCCAGAAGGTGAAGTTATGATTGCTGCTGCTTTAGCACAGGTGAAGCCCCAAGTGCCGTCACAATAGATTATCCCTTCTGGCTGCTCCATTTTTTCTTAATTGTACTTTGGAGGTGTCCAATCTGCTACGAAGTCAGCCAGTACTTGAGATTTGATCGCTGTTCTTTTCTCAAATTTGATGAAGTACTGAGACAATTCTACTGCCCATTTTCCCAATCTTCCAGAGGATTTATAGCCTTGTAGCACTTCTTTCAGGGGTTGATTTGTTGGCACTCTTATTTTGTGTGCTTGGAAGTAGTGTTTCAACTTTCTTGATGCCATAAGTACTGCATATGCAATTTTCTTGATTTCTGAGTAGAAAATTCCTTATCCTGACAGAGCTTCGGATGTGAAGTATACTGGAATTTGTCTTGTTGAGTGTTCATTTTCTTCTTCTTGTATCAATACTGCACTAACTGTACTTTCATTTGCTGATACATATAACAGTAGGTCTGCCGTTGGATCAGGCGTTGCCAAAGTTGTGGGGTTGGACAGATGCTTCTTTATTTCTTCAAAGGCTTCTTGTTATGCTTGACACCAGCTGAGTTTTTCCATTTTCTCCTTTAGTGCTTGAAATATTGGCAAGCTTTGCTTAGCTGATTTTGATATGAATCTGTTTAGCGAAGATAATCTTCCTGTCAATTTTTGGATGTCCTTGATATTTCTTGGCACTTGCATGTTCAGTATTGCCTTTACCTTCTCTGGATTTGGATTAATGCCTTTTGTAGATACGATACATCCTAGGATTTTGCCTGTTTAAACTCTGAATGTACATTTTTCTGGGTTCAACTTTAGATTTGCCTTTCTGAGATTAGAAAAGGTTTCTTGTAAGTCTTCAACATGGTCTTCTCTTTTCTTGCTTTTCACCACCAAATCATCAACATAAGCAAGCAAGTTTCTTGGTATTTGATCTTTGAGGACTGTGGATGTCATTCTGATGAAAGTTGTTCCTGCATTGCAAAGCCCCTCGGCCATTCTTTGGAAACAGTCAGTTCCAAATGGTGTAATGAAACTTGTGTACTCTTTATCTTCTTTTTTGTCCAAATTTGATGGTAGCCTGAATAGTAGTCAAGGAAACTGAGTATATTACTTCCTGCTGCTTGATCTACCAGAGTGTCTATTCTTGGTAGTGGAAAATTGTTTTTTGGGCATGCTTTGTTGAGATCTGTGAAATCCATGCACATTCTCCATTTTTTGTTTTTCTTCTGCACCATGACTATGTTTGCAAGCCAAGTTGTGAATTGTACTTCTCTTATGACTTTTGCGTCTAGAAGTCTTTGGACTTTGGCTTTTGTAGCTTGTGTTCTATGTTCGGACAACTTTCTGAGTTTTTGCTTTTTTGGCCTAAAGTTTGGATCAATGTTTAACTTGTGTTCTATGACATCTCTACTTACTCCTCCGAGGTCTTGTGTGGACAAGGCGAAGATATCCTTGTTACTTCACAAAACTTGGATTATCTTTTCTTCTTCTTTTGATAAGTTTGTGTCGATGATAACTTGTCTTTTAGGTACCATTGGGTTAAGTGGTACTTTCTTTGTGTATTCGCAGGGCTTCGCTTTTTCTTGTATCTTGGAATTTTTAGTTTCGAGCTCGTCCTCTTCTTCTTCTTGTATGACATGGATATTTTTGAAAGCTAGGCTTGCATCTCTTTCTATGTTTCTTGCCTCTGTTTGATCACCGAAGACGATTATGATGCCATTGACTGCTGGCATTTTCATGCATAAGTATGAGTAGCTTACTATTGCTTCGAAGGCATTTAAACTCCCTTGTCCAAAGATTGGATTGTACTGGCTGTGCATTTCAACTACATCAAATGCTGTTTGTTCTGTTCTTGCATTGTTCATTGTTCCAAATGAAACTAGCAAGACAACTCTGCCGATGGAGTTTATTTTCTTCCCACCGAAGCCAACTAATGGGTCTTCGGCTCTTCCCAAAATTTTTCTGTCAATTTTCATTGCATCTAGAGTTGTTGTGAATATGATATCTACTGAGCTGCCACCATCTACTAGAATCTTTGAGACTGCCAACCTTCAATGTTTGCTTCTATGACCATTGCATCCATGTGAGGGTAATCTTTGAGCTTGAGATCTTGTTCTGAAAATGTGATTGGTAGGTGAGACCATCTTGTTTCCTTGAATGGGCCTTCGATTGCAATGGTGTTTACTCTTCTAAAATAATTTCTTCTTTCGTTTCTTGTGTTAAGCTCCATGCTGTTTCCTCCGAAGATTGTCATGATTCTGCCTTTGCTTGGGATGATTGCATTCCCATTGCTTGTTGATGCTTCAGAGGTATTGTTGGTGTGTTGAATTTGGTGACTGCAGTTTGCCACTGAACTTAGGATGAAAACTTTGCTATTCACTTTAGCCCCATTGGTTTTGCGGGCACATTGCTAGTGGCTAGCAATTGTAGATTGGCGGAGATGGTGGCAACATATGCTGAGGATAAGTTGTTGGCATGTAGTTTGTCCTTTGGGGACCCAGATGATTGACAACTTTCAACTGCGAAGTTGCCCCGTTCTCTTCTTGCATTTCTTCGATGCCTTTCTTTACTCTTGGGCACATTTTAGACGTGTGGCCAGCCCCTTTGCCATGTATGATGCAATACATTTCCTTAGGCCTCAATATCTTTCTTTCAAAACTTCTACCTTGATTGTTGTAGTTTGCCCTTTGTTGGAAGTTTTCCTTGTATCTTCTGTTGTTTTAAAAATTTCTTTGATTGCTTGTCCTTGGACCTTGACTATCGACTCTGCTCATGTTGTTGATGTGATTTATCCTTTGAAATGGTCTTCGCTCAGCATTTATCACTCTTGTGTGTTGGAAATTGTTATTTGATCTTGACATGTTTCTTTCTCAATTTTCATCTTCTATTGTTTTCTGTAGTCTTCGTCAGACTCACAGTACTTTCTCATTTCTTCGTATAGTTTTTCCACTGTGGTTGGTCTTTCTCTTTTGAAGTGGGAGGAAAGTTGGCATGCCTGCAGTCCTTTGATTGCTGCAATGATGATGACTTCATCTGGTATATTTGGTATTTGAGCTTTTGCTTGTACAAATCTTTTGTAATACTGCCTCAGTGATTCTTTTGGTTGCTGCTTGATGTTGAAAAGATCATCACTTGTGAGCTCAACTCTTTGTAAGCCTTGAAAATCTAAGAGCAAATTTGTGCGAAGTTGATCCCAAGATTTGATTGACCTTGGCTTGAGCAAAGAGTACCAATGCTGTGCTGGTCCTCTTACTGCATGATGAGCGACTTCGCTAAGGTGTTCACATCTCCCCCACTTGATGCAACTGCTGCTTTGAAGTGCATAAGGAATTATCTTGGGTTGGACATGCCATTGTAAGTTCAGATGATGTTGAATTTGAATCCTACTGGCCACTTCGCTAGCTGAATGTCGATTGACAGAGGTGACTCTGTGTCAATTGTTGCTATTTGACTTTGGTTCTCTTTGCTGTTGGTGTTTTTTCTTGCTGAGTTTGGGTCTTGGATCATGACTTCGCTTTCATTTTCTATCTCTTCGCTGAGCTTTCTTATTTCGGCTTCTGCTTCTGCGATTCTTTGTTTCAGGGACTTTTCCCTTGTCTTCACTCTTGCTTCTTCTAGCTGTTTTTTCTTTGTAATGAGTTGATCTTCGAGTTCCTTGAGTTTTCTTTCTTCGTTCTAAGTCTCTTCTTCTTCTTGGATACGTCTGGTTTTAGTTTCTGTTCCACCTTTTAGAATTGGGTCTTGTATGGTGTTGTCATTAGCCGGAGCTGTCTTTTTACTGGGTCTTCCCATTTTGGTGGTTGTGAGTGTCTTTGATCACACAAACGGACGATGCCAGATGTTGGGTGCTAAATCACACAAGTGAATATGAGGTGAAAACAATATGCAGATTGCAATTATGTTTCCATCTGCCCTAAAACTTACACCTCAGGGGGTATTTATAGACCCCCTGGCTTTGCTATTCGAGGAGTTTTACAAAAATGATCAAGACGTTTCTATACATTTAGCTAGAGAACACATCGGCGAAGTGGTGAGACACACTTTGCCATCATTCTTCTGAACCCTTCTACAACTTTTGGGCTTGATTAGTTTTTCGGCTTCGCAGATTGCTTCGTTGATCCGCACGCGAAGCTGCCACGTCATCTTCGCTAGGCGCTTGGAGTACAGCGAAGACCATATAACTTAAAACATGTGAAAACATACAGGTGAAGTCCAAAATAATCACAGAAAAGTGTCTACGTTACCTTCACTGAACATTGTGCTATCTCAAATGTTTATAATGAGAAATTTTTTTTTGACTCCAAAGTTTGGGAAGGACGTTTGTGTGTCAAAGTTGTTCCACAACAGCACCCCTCACCAGCGAAGGCGTACTACAAAGGTCTAAATCCCGTGAAGTTGACCTTTTACTTCTTAAATTTCAAACCTAACGGCTAGTTTTGACTACTTGACTGGGCTTGCCTATAAATAGCGATGCCCACCCCCTGGAGCTGTCATTTTCAGAAGAGGAGAAACTTTGCTAAAATTTTTCTTGAGTTGGAAAGTTCAAGATAGTTTTTCGTGACATCTACTGCTTGTGTTCATCCTGTGTTGAGCTCTTGAGCGAGGTTTGTTCAACAACTTCGATCATGTTTGTTTCTTTGAATCTTTATGTTGTTGTTTTTGTTTTTTAAGTTTGTTGAAGTTCTAATGATCTTGGCTTTTATCAATGTCTTCACGAGATCCACAAGATCATATTCAGTCTCAGGAGAGCTCTAGGGGCGAAGAGGACTAGTCTTAGATAGATTCTGACGAAGAAAACCTTGAAGGCGTTGATGCGTCTATTGAAGACTTAGTGAAATATGATGAAGGTTTTACCTTGACTTTTGGTAGGACCCTGTTTGAAAAGAGTCATCTTGATGAAATGGTTCGATTGAAGGTTGTTGAGCATGATCAAGTGAGGGTGCAGATCCTATGGAGACCAATCCGAAGCCATATCCCAATGAATGCATTGTTTATCAAGATTTATTCACTGCTGGTCTTCCCTTCCCATGTCAGGATTTTGTTGAGGATGTACTGAAGGCTTTCAACATTCAAATGCATCATTTGACTCCGAATATTGTAGTTAGGTTGGCTCAATTTGTTTGGGCTGTAAAATCCATGGAGGCTAATGCTGATATTGCTGCTTTTTGTGAACTTTTCGAGATGCATACTCAGTTCAAGGAGTTTATGCTTGATGGGCAAGTGATCACCAAATATTTTGCTTGTTTAAGTTTTAAAACAGCTCGCAATGCTGTTCAAATCTCTCCAGTGACGAGGAACAAGTGGGGTGTTGGAGATTGGTCAAGATATTAGTTCTACCATAAGGTGCCCATGGTTGAAGAAAGGGACCCTGTGACGAAGAAAATGGTCAAGAAGTATCCGATGGCTGCTAGAATGGAGATTAAGAAGTTTAAATTATCTCCATCTTTCCCTACTTTCATGATCTCGAAGACTGCTGTAAAGGCGTACAAGTGCACAGCTTCGCTACAGTGTGCTAGAGATCTTGTTGAAGAGTATGCTGCTGCCAGAATTTGGCCGTTGAAGAAAGGTTGGTCTTTTCAATGTTTTCATGCTAAAAAAGTTTGAGGGGTGAACTATAGGTTCCCGGATAATGACTTTTATTGTCCGAGGACTTTTGCTTGTGATGAAGATTTTGTGAAATCTGTTGAAAGCCGAGCTTAGGATTTGCTTGGGAAATATGTGTTAAGTGAGAAGAAAAACATTAATAAAATTCTTGGGAATGAATACAAACATTTGAACAGAGTTTTTGAGGTTGCGCAGGTTGAGTATGGTGAAAGGCCTCCTCCTGCTTATCCTCGTGAGAAGAAACAAGGCCAGAAAAAGGAGAAGGAGACTACTGCTCAATTTAAGGGCACTAAACGTAAGGCTGGTCCTAGCAAAGCTGTTGCCAAAAAGCTGAAGAAGAATCAAAGTCCTTCTGTCTTACTTGATGCTGAAGAACTTGACGCTGTGTTGGAACGGAGCCTGGATATGGAGGGAAATTTGGTTCTGGTTTAGGTGGTTCTGGAAAAGATAATGCTGATGCTGCAAAAAATGATGAAGATGCCGGAGTTTCCTTATCTCATCATGCCGAGGATGAGGTGAGGAAAATTACTATGGCTTTTTCTTCTGATGGGTTAACTTCTTCTTCACTTACTCCGCTGGGTGATGAATTATCGGATTTACAAGGTCGAAGTTTGCCTGCTGGGAGTTCTGTTGGTGTCGAAAATGTTGATAATTTGATTTTTGAAAAAGAGACTTCTGAGAGAGAAACTCTTGCTGATGATATTCATAGAACTGCTGATCCTACTTCACCAAGACCTAATGCTGAGGCCACTGTTGTTGGGTCTCATGAAGAAAATGTCGGTGTTGAGAAAACGGCTTCGGCTGAAAATCTAGCTATGGTTGAATTTGGCGAAGTTGGTGTTCCCAATGTGCCAAAGAAAATTGATGGTTCTAGAGTTTATTCTCTTGATTTTGATGAAACTGATGACAAAGTTTTTGATGAGAAAAGTAATGATGAACGGTTGGCATGCTTGTCGAGGTCCACTATTTAAGTTGAAACTGGCCAAAAGATTGATTGTAATTTGGGTGAACGTGTCTCTACTCGTGAGTATTGTGCCTTCGCATTTCCTTTTAACTTGATTGTCTTCTTTTGCTAACTCTTGATTTCTATTTTTACAGAAACTATTTTTCCTCATGCACCGTCTTCTCCTTAGAAAAGTGTTGACTTGAGCAAGTTTAAGAGTGTTCAGCAAGATCCTGCCACGCCTGTTGTTCCTACTGGTGGTGATGGGGAGATTTCTAATGCTCTAAAATGTTGTTTGGAATTTTGCCAGGAGAAAAGTTTGGGTCTTGATTGTTTCAAGTTCATAGGTATTGGGGCTGATAAACTTCGGATGATGCCTCGCACTTCTAATGTTCAATATATGACAAATGATCTATTGGTTCTATATATGATTTATGTGTCAGATTGTTGCTTCAATTGATTGTTTTTAACTTTTTTCTACAATTCTATATAGTGATATGCTATGATATATTGATTCTTCTTGGTGATGCAACTGAACCAAATGTTCTTACCAATGGATAATATATTAAAATTAAGAGAGCATGTGTTAGGCAACCTGCGCGCACACACACGCACACACACGCGCGCCCACACACAAGAATGCATGCACGCACATGCACACATACATGGTGAGATAAGTTTTGGTGTCTACTCCTCATTTAATTTGCTTCTTCACTAGCAATGTCCTAACCTCAGCTCACACTAATTTGCCACCTTTTGAATATGAAACCAAGGAAATTAAAATTACACTTGAACTGCCCACTGGCTATTTTATCTTAATTTGTGTATTTTTAGAGATGGCACCACACTATGTGTGAAGCGAAGCAGGGAAACCGCTAACCACTATAATATTATTCTAGCATTACCAATGACATTTCCACCAAAGAAATGGTGGATACTGACAAAAACACTATATGTAGACCATTGAAAACCGCTGACACACATGCACTCACAGAAGAACTAGAGACTCCGTGATGTACATGAGTGATGGATTTTAAATGATCTATTGCTTCGTCGAGTCCTATCATTTAAATTCTGGTACTCTTTTCTGTAATTCTTTATAGTTATATGCTTCCATATATTGATTCTTCTAGGTGATGCAACTAAACCAAATGTTGTTACCAACAAATAATATATCTGTTAGGAGAAAAAAATTAGGCAACAAAAGCCAAACACGCACACACACAAACTAAAGTGTGACATTAGTTTTGGTGTCTACTGCTCATTTAAATTGTTTATCCACAAGCAACGTCCTAACCTCTGCTCATATTGATTGGTCACCTTTTGAAAACTAAATCCAAAACATTAATATTACAGTTGTATTGTGCACTGGCTATTTTATCTTGATTCCAATATTTTTACAGATGCCGTCACTGTGTGAAGCAAAGCAGGGAAACCACTAATCACTATAATATTATTATTATAGCATTACCAGTGACATTTCCACCAAAGAAAATGGCGGAAACTGAAAAAAACACTACATGTAGACCATCAAAATCCGCTGGCACACAAGCACGCACACATGTACATTAGAGACTCCATGATGTACAATGTGTCTTGGATGTTAAATGATCTATTGCATCTCTTAGTTCTACATCAGATTGTTGCTTCATTTGAATTATAATTTGTACTCTTTTCTACAATTCTATACAGTGATATGCTAACACATATTGATTATTCTAGGCGATGCAACTGGACCAAATGTTACTAGCAACAAACAAAATACAAACATGCACACACAAACAACTAAAGTGTGACATAAGTTTTGATGTCTACTGTTCATTTAATTTCCTTCTCCACTAGCAACACCTAACCTCTGCTTACACTGATTGACCACCTATTGAAAATTAAATCCAGGACATTAATATTATGGTTGTATTGCCCACTGTCTATTTTATCTTGATTCGTATATTTTTACAGATGCACCACACTATGTGAAGCAAATAGGGAAACCGCTGACCACTATAATGTTAATCTAGCATTACCAAGGACATTTCCACCAAAGAAAATGGTGGAAACTGACAAAAACAATACATGTGGACAATCACAAAACAGCTAACGCACACGCGCGAACACACACACTAGAGACTCAATGATGTACAATCAGTCATAGATGATAAATGATCTATTGCTTCTTCGAGTTCTGCATCAGATTTGGTTCATTTGAATTTTTGTATACCCGTTTATGCAATTCTATATAGTGATATGCTAGGATATACTGATTCTTCTAGGTGATGCAACCGAACCAAATGTTGTTAGCAATGAATAATATATTAAATTAAGAGAGCAGGACTTAGGCAACGAAAGCCAACCACATGCGCACATACGCACACACGCACGCGCGCACTCACACTCAAGGGAGACATCCGTTTTAGACTGCTGCTCATATAATTTGCTTTTCCACTAGCAATGTCCGAACCTCTACTCACACTAATTGGCCACCTGTTGAAAATTAAATACAAGACATTAAAATTATAGTTGTATTGTCAACTAGGTATTTTATCTTAATTTGTATATTTTTATAGATTGCACCACACTGTGTGAAGATAAGCATGGACACCGCTAACCACTATAATATTACTCTAGCATTACTAGTGGCATTTTCATCAATGGTGGAAACCGACAAAAACACTACAGGTGGACCATCAAAAACCACTAACACACACACACACATACTAGAGACTCGATGATGTACAATGAGTCATGTATGATAAATGATATATTGCTTCTCCGTGTTCCTCGTCAGATTGTTGCTTCATTCGATTTTTGTACTCTTTTCTGCAATTCTATATAGTGATATGATAACATATAATGATTCTTCCTGGTGATGCAACAGAAGCTAATGTTGTTAGCAAGGAATAATATATTTGCGTTAATAGAAGAGAAGTTAGGGAACAAAAGCTACACACGCGCGCGCACACACAGAGAGACTCCAGCTTTGGTGTCTACTAGTCATTTAATTTGCTTCTCCACTAGCAACGTCCTAACCTCTGCTCACACTAATTGGCCACCTTTTGACAATTAAATCCAGGACATTAAAATTACATCTGTATTGCCCACTGGGTATTTTATCTTAATATGTATATTTTGTAGATAGCACCACACTATGTGAAGTGAAGCAGGAAAACCGTTGTCCACTATAATGTTATTCTAGCATTACCAGTTGCATTTCCGCAATATAAAATGGTGGAAATCGACAAAAACACTAAAGGTGGACCATCAAAAACCACTTATACACATGCAAGCACACACATATTAGAGACTCGATGATGTACAAATGAGTCATGGATGATAAATGATATATTGCTTCTCCGAGTTCCTCATCAGATTGTTGCTTCATTTGAATTTTTGTACTCTTTTCTGCAATTCTATATAGTGATATGATAACATATAATGATTCTTCTTGGTGATACACTGAACCTAATGTTGTTAGCAACGAATAATATATTTGCATTAATAGAAGAGAAGTTAGTGAACAAAAGCCACACACACACACTCAAGGGTGACACCAGTTTTGGTGTCTACTGGTCATTTAATTTTCTTCTCCACTAGCAACATCCTAACCTCTGCTCACACTAATTGGTCACCTTTTGACAATTAAATCCAAGACATTAAAACTATAGTTGTATTGTCCACTGGGTATTTTATTTTAATTTGTATATTTTTATAGATAGCACCACACTGTGTGAAGAGAAGAAGGGAAACTGTTGATCACCTGTTATTATAGCATTACCAGCGACATTTCCACCAAAGAAAATGGTGGAACCCAACAAAAACACTACATGTAGACCATCAAAAACCGCTGACGACACGCACGCGCACACGCACTAGAGACTCCATGATGTACAATGAGTCACGGATGATAAATGATCTATTGCTTCTCCGAGTTCTGCGTCAGATTGTTACTTTATTTGAATTTTTGTTCTCTTTTCTACAATTCTGTATAGTGATATGCTAACATATATTGATTGTTCTAGGTGACAACTCAACCAAATGTTGTTGATAGCAACGACTAATATATTTTCATTAAGAGACGAGAAGTTAAGAAAAAAAAGCCACACACACACTCAAGGGTGACATCAGTTTCCATGTCTACTACTCAATGAATTTGCTTCTCCACTATATAAAAAGCCATGCAGCCCGAGGCCCGGCGGCCCGGCCTACGGCACGGTATTTTGGTCTGGCCCAAGCACAGCCCGGCACGATAATGTGTTGGCCGGGCTGGCATGGCCCAGTGCTGCAGGCTGTGCTTGGGCTGATTCCCAAGCCCGCGGGCAGGCACGACACGGCCTGAATTTTAGGGGTTGGTCCAACAACTGCCCGGTACCTCTCCACTTCCCCGGCCGGCCTGCTAAGACAAAGGCCCTTTTGTTTAAGAAAAAGAGCCCACCTGCTTGCTTCCCCTAACCCTAACTACTTTCCTCAATCCACTGCACCGTGCTCTCGTGTCGCATCCTCTCTGTGGCTCCCTGCGCGGGCAGCCGTGAGGTAGCATATCACAGCTGCGCTCACGCCCCTCTCACTCTAACACACTCAGCGTGTCTCTGTGTTGACACCGTTTTTCAGCACGTGTCAATAAGGATCAGGAGACTAAACTAAATCGGCAAGAAGGTGGTTATTCTCCAGTATTGCTTCTAAGTTGCCGATGGATGATTGCCGATAAAGGACATGTTGATCTCGTACATTGCCGATGAAGCCAGAGGGCTGTTGCCGATGGAGAGAGAGGCATGGTTGCCGATGGAAAGCAGAGCAGAAGAACGTGGAAAGTAGAGCTGAATCATTATCGATGGGTTTTGCCGATGGAATCTACAGAGATGAGGAGCGTGCCGATAGAGGTTTCATCATAAGCAATGGATAAGGAAACTGGCAATATTTATGCCAATATTTTAATAGTTTACTTTTGAGTCCGACCTTGGTACGAGTCATTATTTTTTATTCCTTAGAGATAAGACTTGTTTAGGTAATATTTTGTCGTGTCTGTTTAGGACTCATAGTACCAGGGTATAAATATGTACCGAGAAGCAATGTAAAAAAGGATCAATCAATCAAATACAACAAATCTATTACTTTTATCTACTTTTCAAGCAATCTACTTTTTGACGACTTCGTCACCAGTACCTTTTCCTTTTCAATGAGTTCTTTCAAGAATCGACGGGCTGCATCAACTTGATCTCCGGTGACCTTGCAGGTTCCGCGTCTACCGAGCACGATTCAGGCTTTGACGTCCGGGCGTATCGCTGTCGTCTCGTCTGATCTGTTCAACAGTTATCGAATATCCTCTGAGCTTTGACGTCCGGGTGTATCACTGTCGTCTCGTTTGGGTTTTATTCAAATTTATCATCCTTGTCGATTAACAGGTCAAATCAACTGGCACGCCTTGATATCGAACTTGGGTATTAGCCCGATGTGTTTGCAGATCCAACGCCTTTTTGCATCAACACATCTTTTGGCACGCCCGATGGGACCAAGTCAACTAAAATCATCATGAAGAATACTACTGATATCACTCCACAAAACATCATCGAGATATCAGAATCAGATCTCAAGGAGGATCAGAGGCAAGCCATGGAGAAAACTATGGAGGATTACAGGCAGCTCTGCTTGAAGTCTTTTAGCATGAATAGGGGAGGAGAAGTCATCCAGAAGCAAGCTCGGCCGTTGCCTCGGCAGGTAACCTTTGACTCTAACCCTGGTAAATTACAGGAGATGGTTAATTCTGCATTAAATCAAGCTTTGATCAACCACTCCACCGTGCTGTCCAATATTGTCTACAATGCTGTTGTGCAAATGTTAAGGGATGGACAAGCACCAGGGTATGTCGGGCCGGCATATCATCAGCCGGGATCGGCATCTACCAGTACTCCATCGGCAACTCCAGCCGTTGAGAGTATGGAAGCGCCTACTCTTTCAGCTATATTAGGACCATCCGTCATTGAAGCCACACCGATAGGATCAGATCTAATATCTCAGGAGAGGCCTAGTACTCAGTTGAGCACAGATCTATCGGCATCGGCAATGTCAGGTCCTTCAGGTCAACATAGTCAAACTGCTGCTAATTGGTGGGGATACGGTGTGCCTCCAGGTCCATCTACTGCCAACTCTGGACTGCCTCAAGTGTATGATGTAGCAGGGAAGGGTCCAATGACATCGGCTACTCCAATTCGGCCGGTGGCTCAAGCGCCGCATTATTCTACTGTACCTCCTGCTATACAGCCATTGTCAATGGGATTCTACGCACCTCCACAACAGATATCTTATGCGAATCCATTGACTAATCCTCCACCAGTTCAACAGAGAGCTTCCACTGTAGAGCAGCCCGTAGTACCATTCATATCTCAGTCTGGATTACCTGCAATTCAGGGCAATTATGCTGGCTATCATCCATCTATACAAGAGCATCAATTGTCTGCAAACTATCAGCCATCGGCAAGCCAGGTGCCGATGAGTTACAATCTCAATTGGTCAGGGCAAGCGCCAATTCAGCAACCTGCTATTCAACCAAGCTACCAAGCAATAGGGACTCAACAGTATAGTCCACAGACAACTTTCCAGGAACAAGCATCGGCAAAACAGCCGATGAACTTTACTCCGTAGACTGGTGCCGTGAATATGCCGATTTATCCAAGCCAAGTGCCACAGGGGTATGTAGAAGCATATCAGCCAACGCCTCCAGTAGAGATCTAGCCAGTGCATCGGCAAGATCAGGATGCACTCTTGACCGATAAGATTGCAGAAGTGATGAAAGAACAATTTGGGATTCAGCCCAAGATCGATACTTACTCTTATCGGACTCCATACCCTTCATCTTATGATTTAATTCCTTTCCCGAATCGGTACAAGGTGCCAGATTTCACTAAGTTTTCTGGGCAAGATGATACGTCAGCAATGGAGCACATCAACCGATTCATTATCCAGTGCGGGGAAGCAGCGAACAGGGATGAGCTGAGGATCCGTTTATTCTCGTCCTCTTTGTCTGGATCAGCATTCGCGTGGTTTATATCATTGCCACCGAACCCTATTCTTACTTGGACCAATCTGGAAAGACAATTTCATAAATACTTCTTTGCTGGTGTCCATGAAAAGAAGCTTACCGATTTAATGAAATTAAGACAGCGAAGCGACGAATCGGTAGAGAGTTTTGTGCAAAGGGTACGAGACATGAAGAACAAGTGCTACAGCCTAGTGCTTGATGACCGCCAGTTAGCTGGTTTGGCTTTCTGGGGTTTGTTACCGCATCTCAGGGATAAATACGATGCTCAAGAGTTTGAAAGTTTGAGTCATATAGTGCAGAGGATTTCTGATCAGGACACTAGGGTTTTTGAACCTAGAAAGAATTGGAATAAAAAAGTGTCCTTTGTAGAAGAAGCAGAAGATTCAGACTCTGATGATGAACCAATTATCAGCTTGGCTGAGTGGGTAAAGAATAAGAAGCCGATATCATGTCCTTCCGGTCAGAAAGAGCCAGAAAGGTTTGTATTTGATATCACCAAAGCCGATAGGATATTTGATCTTTTACTCCAAGAGGGTCAAATTAAGCTGTCTCCTAATCATGTGATTCCATCGGCAGAAGAGTTGAAAAAGATTAGGTACTGCAAATGGCACAATGCTACCTCGCACAGTACCAATGATTGCAAGGTGTTTAGGCAATAGTTGCAGTCGGCTATCGAATCCGGGAAGATCACATTTGATAATTCAAAATCTCAAAAGCCGATGAAAATTGATCAACATCTGTTTCCTGCAAACATGGTGGAGGCTAAAGGGAAAACCAAAGTATTAATGTCGGAGGCTGCTAGAAGACATGCATCGGTAGACCCTAAAAATCAAATAACTGTCGATGGCGCTAAAGGGAGAAGAATTGTTAATGAAGGTAGTAGCTTCAGAAGACCCCTGGGGCCTCCATATGGTGTTCGATATCGGCAACAACGTGAGGATCAATATCGGCAGCAACAGGAAGAGTTACGTCGGCATAAAGATCACTGGAATTGCCCGTTTTTCGTTCATTGCTGGGAAGAAGGCATTAAATTGCCCACTGCCGATACTTGCCCTGAATGTAATGGTTACTATTTAAATGATCGGGCAGAGAGACAACATCATTCTAGTAATCTAGGGGTATGCATCAATAAGCCGATCAAAGAAAAGGTGTCAGCACTTGATTGGCTGGGGGGCAGAGTTAGTGTGCATGACAGGCTTGACGGGCATATTGATTGTTTTCCAAGGGGTCAGACAGAACTTGAAGAGATGGCTAACGAAAGGGTTCCTGATGAAGGGATATTTTGCAGGTATCCAAACATAGGCTTCCATGAGCAGAACACAAAGCGTTATCAGCCTGTTTGGAAAACAAAGCTCCCCCAATGGTGCCCTGAAGGATTGACGAGAACTCAAAAAAGAAGGGTACAGCGTATGCGTCAAGAGGATTTACAGTACCCGAAAGAAAGCATCCCAAAAGTAACAACTCAAGTATGGCAACCAAAACGCAAGGGTGGAGGTCCATCGGCAGATGTTAACATGGTCTTCATGTTGCCGATGGAGTTCTTGGCGCCAGATGACAAGGAACAAGCAGTTTTTGCCGATGAAGCAGCTCAACTAACTCTGGATCCAATGATGGCTGTGTTTGAAAAGCCTGCCGATGATGAAAGGCAACACCTTAAAGCTTTGTTTGTTAAAGGCAGGGTTGATGGACAGCCAGTGTCAAAAATACTCATAGATGGAGGAGCGGCAATTAATATTATGCCGTATGTCATGTTTCGAAGACTTGGAAAAGGGGACCAGGATTTAACCAAGATGGATATGATGCTTAAAGATTTTGAAGGCAATGTGTCTCCGGCTAAAGGGGCATTATGTGTTGAGTTGACTATCGGTAGCAAGACTTTGCCAACCACCTTCTTCATCGTTAGCGGCAAAGGTAACTATAATTTGCTCCTAGGAAGGGATTGGATCCATGCCAACTGCTGTGTTCCTTCTACGATGCATAAATGCCTTGTACAGTGGGTTGGAGACAAGATTGAGGTTATCCCTGGTGATTCTTCTTATATAATCGCATCGGCTGATTCTGAGACCTATGAACGGACAAAATGCATATCGGGAGAAGCATGGGATACGGAATTTCTTAGGGTTGCCGATTATGAGCTCACACCAATCCAAGCAGTCGGTTCTGAAGATGAATTTTAATGGATCGGTTTGCCGATGGTGGAAAACTTGGTCATGGGTTCACATCGGCTAATGATTTAGTAGAAATAGATATTGGTAACAGTGATAGACCGAGGCCAACTTTTATTAGTGCTAAGTTAGATTCTCAATATAAACAGCAAATGATTGATATTTTGAGGGAATATAAAGACTGTTTTGCTTGGGATTATACAGAGATGCCTGGACTAGATCGGTCAATAGTTGAACATCGGTTGCCTATTAAGCCAGGATTTTGGCCTCATCAGCAGCCAGCACGCCGATGTAATCCTAAAGTGTTACCTGATATTAAGGCCGAAATCACAAAGTTAATTGAAGCTGGCTTTATTCGGCAATGTTGATATGCCGAATGTTGATACACCAATGGATGGCTATCCAATGCCTGTTGCTGATTTATTGATTGATGCTGCAGCTGGACATCGGATCATCAGCTTCATGGATGGTAATGCCGGTTATAACCAAATTTTCATGGCTGAAGAGGATATTTCCAAGACTGCTTTTAGGTGTCCAGGTCATGTGGGTTTATTCGAATGGATTGTCATGACCTTCGGCTTGAAAAATGCCGGTGCTACCTATTAGAGGGCTATGAATTTTATCTTCCATAAATACATCGGCACATTGGTTGAAATCTACATAGATGATGTAGTAGTCAAATCTGAAGGTTTTGAGAGTCATCTTGTTGATCTGCGAAAAATCTTGGAGTGCACCAGAAAGCATGGTTTAAAGATAAATCCTACTAAGTGTGCATTTGGTGTATCGGCAGGTCAATTCTTAGGCTTCATGATACATCAAAGAGGTGTTGAAATCAGCAGGAAATCTATTGATGCAATTAATAAGGTTGTTGCTTCTGCCGATAAGACTGAGTTGCAATCCTTGATCGGCAAGATTAATTTTATTCGAAGATTTATATCTAATCTATCGGGAAAAATCAAAGCCTTCAGTCCTTTATTAAAATTAAAAGCCGATCAGGAATTTGTATGGGGAACGGAGCAGCAATTAGCCTTAGAAGAAATTAAAAAATATTTGGTAAACCCTCCAGTATTGGTTCCACCTCAACACGGGAAACCTTTCAAGTTGTACTTGTCTCCCGATGATAATGTTATCGGATCAGCACTAATTCAAGAGTTTGAAGGGGAAGAACGTGTGATATATTATTTGAGCAGAAGACTGATAGACGCTGAGACCAGGTATTCGGCCATTGAGAAATTATGTTTGTGTTTATATTTCTCTTGTACAAAGTTAAGACATTATTTGTTATCGGCTGAATGCACTGTTATATGCAAAGACGATGTGGTTAAGCATATGTTGTCGATGCCAATTTTGAAAGGAAGGATCGGCAAGTGGATCTTAGCATTATCAGAATTTGATTTGCGTCATGAATCGGCTAAAGCGGTTAAAGGACAGGTGATGGCCGATTTTGTTACTCAACATTGCAGTGTGGTAGATTATGCTGAGATTGCTCCATGGACACTTTTCTTTGATGGATCTACTTGTGGCGAAGGAGCAGGAATCGGTATTATGTTAATCTCACCTCGAGGAAAGAAATATGAATTTTCATTGCCGATTGCTGGCACTTCAACAAACAATCAGGCTGAATATCAAGCTTTACTGAAAGGGTTAGAATTGCTCAGAGAAATACGTGCCGATACAGTTGAAGTCTTTGGGGATTCCATGCTAGTCATTAATCAATTGATCGGAACATATGAATGCCGAAGTGAAGTTTTGATTACTTATCATGAAAAGTGCTTGCAAATATTAATGGAGTTTAAAGATTTTCACCTTGAACACATTCCCAGATTGCACAATGAAGAAGCTAATAGGCTAGCACAGCATGCTTCGGGATATCAATTGATCCGAGAAGTGCTGACATCGGTAATTGATGCCGATGACTGGAGAAGAGATATTGCCGATTATTTAAAAGATCTGTCTAAGAAAGTGGAGAGACGTATAAGGTTTTAAGCTACCAAGTATGTGCTCCTTGATACTGAATTATATTATCGCACTTTAGATGGGGTTTTACTCAAATGCCTTAGTGAAGAGGAATCGAAAAGTCTAATGGGTGAGATTCATGAAGGAGTGTGTGGGGCACATCAATCGGCATTTAAAATGAAATGGATGATTAGGAGGAATGGGTATTATTGACCGACAATTCTTGAGGATTGTTTTAAATATTTCAAAGGGTGCCAGTCATGTCAGAAATTCGGTAATGTTCAAAGAGCACCTGTATCGGTAATGAATCCTATAATCAAACCTTGGTCGTTTAGAGGATGGGCTATTGATCTCATCGGTCAGATTTACCCGCCGTCGAGTAAAGGACACAAATTCATACTCGTTGCTACCGATTATTTCACAAAGTGGGTTGAAGCGATTCCTTTAAAGAAAGTGTCATCGGCAAATATGATTGATTTTGTGAAAGAGTATATTGTTTACCGATTTGGTATTCCTCAGACTATTACTACCGATCAAGGAACTATGTTTACATCGGGAGAATTTGATGACTTTGCCATCGGTATGGGGATTAAAATTCTAAATTCCTCCCCTTATTATGCTTAAGCTAACGGTCAGGCTGAGGCATCTAATAAAGGAATAATCAAGCTTATTAAACGGAAAATTGAGGAAAATCCTAGGAGATGGCATACTCTTTTAAATGAAGCCTTATGGTCATATTGGATGGCGTGTCATAGTGCAACTAAGGTTTCACCATATCAGTTGGTATATGGGCATGATGCAGTTTTGCCTTGGGAAATTAAGACTGGTTCTAGGCATGTATTTTCTTAGGATCAGTTGACAGCCGATGAGTATGATACGCTTATGAGAGATGAATTAGAAGATTTAGCAGGTCATCGGCTAAAGGCTTTAATTAGCGTCGAAGAAAATAAAAAGAAGGTTGCTAGGTGGTATGATAAAAAGGTGAAAATAAAAGAATTTACAAATGAAGATTTAGTCTGGAAATTGGTTTTGCCGATTGGGACTAAGAGTTCAAAATTCGGCAAGTGGTCCCCTAATTGGGAAGGTCCCTATCGGATAAATCAGTCTGCTCCTGGTAACGCATACATCTTAGAAACCCTCGAAGGAGTTATATTTCCCAGAGCATTAAATGGAAAATATTTAAAGAAATATTACCCCAGTATTTGGATGGATGCGTAAAATGCAGGAATAAAGGGGTATTTCAGACTTGTTCTTCATTACCAGCGGGTGAATCGAAGCGCCGGGATAGGTATGGTGCCTATGCGCGCAATAATCGAGAAGTTGTACAGGTGATTTTGACAGGAGGTAATCATAGCTCAGAAGAAATTCCAGCGCATAAAGTATTTTATACTCCAAAATTGGGGGGCATGTGTTGACACCGTTTTTCGGCACGAGTCAATAAGGATCGGGATACTAAACTAAATTGGCAAGAAGGTGGTTATTCTCTAGTATTGCTTCTGAGTTACCGATGGATGATTGCCGATAAAGGACATGTTGATCTCGTACATTGCCGATGAAGCCAGAGGGCTGTTGCCGATGGAGAGAGAGGCATGGTTGCCGATGGAAAGCAGAGCTGAAGAATGTGGAAAGCAGAGCTGAATCATTATCGATGGGTTTTGCCGATGGAATCTACAGAGATGAGGAGCGTGCCGATAGAGGTTTCATCGTAAGCAATGGATAACGAAACTGGCAATATTTATGCCAATATTTTAATAGTTTACTTTTGAGTCCGACCTTGGTACGAGTCATTATTTTTTATTCTTTAGAGATAAGACTTGTTTAGGTAATATTTTGTCGTGTCTGTTTAGGACTCATAGTACCAGGGTATAAATATGTACCGAGAGGCAATGTAAAAAGGATCAATCAATCAAATAAACAAATCTATTACTTTTATCTACTTTTCAAGCAATCTACTTTTCAACGACTTCGTCACCAGTACCTTTTCCTTTTCAACGAGTTCTTTCAAGAATCGACGGGCTGCATCAACTTGATCTCCGGCGACCTTGCAGGTTCCGCGTCTACCGAGCACGATTCAGGCTTTGATGTCCGGGCGTATCGCTGTCGTCTCATTCGGGTTTTATTCAAATTTATCATCCTTGTCGATTAACAGGTCAAATCGACTGGCACGCCTTGATATCGAACTTGAGTATTAGCCCGGTGTGTTTGCAGATCCAACGCCTTTTTGCATCAACACTCTGCCAATGCCACCAGCCCACTACTCTGCCCCTAGCACTGTGACATGGGCACGCAGGCGCCGAGGATGCCACCTCCCATTCCCTCACGTCGGGCGAGGCGAGAGCGGAAGCAAGACAACGCCAACGCCCAATGCCCCCTGCCCCTTGCCTCCTACAGATCAAGCTCGAGGGCATCGGCCTATTCTGCATCGAGCTTGGGCATCGACCTCCACCTCCTCCATGCCTCGGCCGGATCTCGTCTCTCCTTCCCTCTCGGTGTCTCACCCTCGTCTGTCACATGTTTTGTCGGGCTGTGGGCTGGCCCGAGCTATGCCGTGCACCGTACCTCTCGGGCAGGCATGGCCCGAAAATCAGCCCGACAGGCCATCTTTGGGCTGATAGCGAGCCATGAGGCCAGGGAAGGCATGGCCTGGAGAGGCACGACGTCCATGCCTGGCCCAACAGCTACGGGCCATGCCTGGCCTGTGCCCGGGCCGTACCGAGCCACGCCGACCCAATGGCCATCTGTGCTCCACTAGCAACGTCCTAAAAAATTTATCCTTAGAGCAACTCCAACAGTTTTGCATTTTTTGTTTGGCAAAACATGGAGTTTGCCAACTCTCAAATCAATATGGGGAGAAAAAAAGAATTTTATCTCCAACAGTTCGGCAAAATTGACTTGCCAAAATCCAAAAAGGAAACCCGGCGGCACGGGGAGGGAAGAGCGCGCGCGAGAGTAGTGTGCGAGACGGAATGCCAAGCCGATCCTGAGCTTGCATATATGCCAATCCATCTCAGGATTTTGCCAAGTTAACAAAAATACAAAGCTTATTTGTAAAACTGTTGGATAGGAGTTTTGTAGGCTTCTTTGCAAAAACAAAAATATAAAGCCTATTTGCAAAACTGTTGGAATTTCTCTTATAAGATCATTTATGGCATGGTTTGAAACTTTATCCTTCTAAGATCTTAAAAATTATTTGATGCACCATATTTCAGCTATTAAACGAGATATATTTCCGTGTATAGAAACATATCCGACTAGATATAATATTAGCTAGAGATGGAAAGGTAGATATCGATATTTCAGAATATGGGGTGGGATGCAAAGACTGTTCATGAGTAAAAAAAGTGAGAGTGGTAGAGAAAAAGAACTAGAAAACATACGGATGAAAAAAAATGAACGAATAAACCTGATGGTTGCAAGGAAAAAAAAGAAATTGAATAAGGATTAACAAAGAAACCTGACGGTGGCCAAAAATGATATAGGAAAAAAAAAACGAAGGAAGAGACTTGAGGACTTGAACATATGGAGAACAAGGTACCAAAGAAAGAAAAGACAAGGCATTATCTCGCCGACATGGTGGAGTAATGAAATGTGAATTCCTATAAAAAAATAGAGATATAGATAGAGACAAAGAAAATAGAAATAGAGATAGACAAAGAGAAAAGACAAGGCTGTTATTTTTTTAATATTAGAAAGAAAAGAAAAGAAAGATAGGGATAGAGATATGAGAAAGAAATGGAGACATAGATTTAATATCTGTGGCGGGAAAAGGCTTTTTTTAATCAAATTTTAAAAGTTGGCTTTTGTAACGTGCCACAAAAAAGAAGCTTTTTCTTTTTACTAGTGCGCTGTCATCTCGATCTATTCTCTTTCCTATAGCAACATAATGAAAATGTACAGCCTAGAATAAAAAAATATTTTAGTCGTCCATCACTAGTCTGTCAACGTATATTGCATATAGGTCAGGTTCCATGGATTCCTCCATGCTGTATTCTTTTTGCTCAATGAATGACTCGATGTAGGAAAAAAATAAAGGAATACAGTAGTCTTCACCTCGCTCATCAAATAAAGGAATATATGCAACCTCTTTGAAATATTAAAGCCCACTAGTCATTATTATATCACGTTTCAAACTGCTTCTAGATCATCATCACACAGCCCTTTAAATAAAGTACACATTAATTGGGGTGAAGAAAATCTACGTATCTTTTTTTTCTGAAGTGAAACAGGAGGGGTTGGGACCCTACTGTGATTTCATTGCAAAAACAGCACGGCTCTCGGTACAAAAGTTCATGAAACAAAAAAGGTTACAAAATCTACATATCTTTGCTTAGCATGCTAATTAAATGCAGTACATGTAAAGCACTGCCTTCTGGTGACATGTACTCACAAAACACACAGTTTTTAATGGAATACAGCTCACAGTAGATGACAGTAATCCAGCTTAGGATGACTCTTTGCAACGGAAAACAACTAGTAACTTCTGTTTTATATACTATATAATCACAGAAATGAGGAATGTACGCAGCAGGTAAAGCAGGTCAGATCCAGCCGCCGTCCCGTCGCTCCTCTACCCCGGCCGCTCTCCATATCGGATCTGAGCCCGCCGTGCCGTCGCCATCACTCAGCAAGACGCCGGTTTAGCCGCAGCAGCATAAGGTAAAAACAGGTTCTCTTCTTTACTCCTGTGTTGGCAGTAGGGCCGCGCCATGAATTTTGTAAATATATATACACATATACGTAGAATAGACGGGGGTGGGGTGGGGGGCCATAGCTCATAGACCAAGCTTGGGGCCGTGCAGCTGAAGGTGGTGAACCTGTTTTTGCTTTGGTACGCGTATTCTATTCCCTCGATATTCAGCATCGGTGGACGGCGCCTCTTGCCACGCACTTACCAAGTTTCGTCGTCGAAAAAAGGTCCGATGCCGGGAGAAGGGGGGAGATTTTCACGCCAGATCTAGGTAATCATGCTGAGAAAGACGGCGGCGGCGGTACTTTTAGCGACGCCATACGCAGGCTTTCACACCGCCGCAGTATCCATCTTGCCCTCCTGGTGTCCCAACGAGCTCACGGCAATACAGGGCCTGGTGCTGCTGGCTGACCTTGCATTGGATGCACAGAAGGTAGCTCTCTTCAGTGGTGAGAGGCTAAGAGCCACTGCAGCAGTGCATACACCCCAGGGCCGAGTGCCTCCATGTCCTAGAGTCCGAGTTGGATGACACCACGACACAATTAAACATAGTATTTTGCTGGCCAGTAGAATACGAATTAGTTGCTGAATGGAGCATGAGTTTACCCAGAATTTGTTGGATTGACACATAAAGCATCACACAGTCACAGCGTTTAAGAGCAAAAGACTCAGGTGAACGGCAGAGATACAAGGAGGAAGGCACTGACTCCCTGGTGAACGGCATAAATACAAGGACGAAGGCACCTGACTCAGGTGAACGGCAGAGATACAAGGAGTTCTAATAAGTAAATCCACCTACCACAAACACATGCACAATGCAACTACTACACTAACGTTCAACAAAAAAGCATGGACCTGACCCATATCCTTCAGATCAAACAACAGTCAACTCTCAATCCTCCTTTTGAATAATGCCCCCCTCCTAGGGGTCGATCAGTCCAATCTTCTATGGCACTGATGCACAACTGCTGGCGTTGTGGAGATGTAATCAACATGCGGATGCACACCGCATGCAGAAGAACATAGGCACCATCCACCAACTTCTGCTTAGTTTGAATCTCTCCTTGAGTAAACCTTACCATAGCTAAAATAAACATCAATATTAATTAGAATTCGGCAAATAATAAAAACTCAATGGTTCACTACATCTAAAGAAACAAAAATTTGCCTTTGTCCTGATTAGTGGGCCTAAGAGTAGCAAAATAGCAGTGTTTGGTGAAGACGTAAAAGTGTCTTTAGCGGCGATAGTAGGACAATTGGTAATATCCTAGTAGGATACCCTTTGAAAATGCTATAGCGGTAGTATAGCAGGCTATTTAGAACTTTGCTAATACTTGGTAATATCCTAGTAGGGTACCCTTTGAAAATGCTATAGCGGTACTATAGCAGGCTATTTAGAACTTTGCTAATACTTGAGCAGTGTCTCTCACCTACTCTACTATTTGAACTTTGCAAATATTTGAGAAGAGTCTCACAACAATTCTACATATCCAAGAGTGCTTCAAAAAATAAGAGCCTAACAATGATTTGGGTGCTTGCAAAAATATTAGGCGAGTTAAGTTCCTTCAAGAGCCTATAATTTCCGTTGCCCAAAACCTTTGAGAACAAGAAGATACTACATCTTCCAATAATGGGACTTCTTCAGCCACAGCCTCCAACCACCAGATCTGGCCAACATTGGCCAGCCCCTAGAGCCAACTTCAGCTAGCCAGCAGCCACTTGGGGTGGCCAGCGGATGTGTGGGTTGCTGGCAGTTGATCAGTAGGAGAGGGTGCATGCTGGTGACCATGCCATGCCTAGTAACTTCAAGACTGTGTGAGCATCATAGGTATCATAAAGATCAGGTGCTTTGGAGCGTATTTGGGGTTATTGTAAAATTAGCCAGAAGGGTTTTTTTTTTCTTTTCCATGGGCGAAGACCAACTCAAGTTTAATTTTTCCTCCTTTTTTTGGGCACTCTTGGTGATTCTCACAACTTGGAGGAACTTTTGGGGATCATTGGCACACAACGTCTGGATGTTGATCTAATGACTACCCCCTGTGGTGTTATTTTTTAGTCGTAGTTCTACAAAAGGCTATGTCACTCTTCCAGAACTATCTGGTCACTGCTAGGTTTTTGTCATCATGTTATATGCTAGCTGAGGCCCTCTCCTATCCTAGTTATCTCAGTGTCCTCAGTGGTCGATAGGAGTGTCATTTAGTATTACATGTTCCCACTGCACATCCATGGGATCATATTCCTCTTTCACCCATGGCCCTCATTCTCATTGGAATGTTGGGTTGTTCACTACAAAAACACAGGGAGGATGACACCCTTGATTGGTAACATATAACGGCCACTAGTTTTATGTGCTTTCTCTCAAAATGCCATGGATTGATGATTATGATGAAAAATCTACACATGGTGCCATAATTCCACTGGCTCTTTCCATCAACCCTTAGGGTTGCTGGTGCCACAAAAACTTTCTGCTTTTTTCTGTTGCTTCAATAAATACCTATTTGGCCCCCCAAGTTGTTGGTGCAGCGTCCATGGTTTACGCACTTCACATTACATGGATCTCTAACTAGTTTTACTTTTGTTGCATTCAGATGAAATTGTTCCATTTTCTGTGAGTTCTTTGTGTCATATCAGCACCATGTGCTATTTGGTGGTGGTGATGAAGTGGACAGCACCATTGGTCTAGCATATGATCTGGCAGCGATGCTCATCGCTGCCAGTGCATCATTTGATCTTTCAGTGATTTGGCGTTCATCACCGCTGGCGTTGATTTCTTGCACAACTGCCGATTCTATTTAATGCTACTCTTCATCACAGCCTAGCTAGGGTCTCTGCATTATTTGACTTCCAAAAAAATTCAATTTTATATACGTTTTAGTGTATATCTCATAACTATGATGCTAATAAAACACTTCAAGTCTACGTATCCTGAAGTCCACACTTCACTACCTCAAATGTGCAACGTCTCTAGTGCTCATATGGGTCGCAAGCAGCATCCACATGCATTTGCTGACACTGATTTGGCTGATGGGAAAGACAATCACTTCTCCATCTCTTGTTACTCTTATTTTGACCTGGGTATAACCCCACCAAGTTCCATTACGCAAAAAAGAATGCAGATCGCAAAATGGAATAAACTACAACTAATTTTACACTTGAGTCAGGAGAACTAAGGCGAACCAAAATAGAGATCAAGTTCAGATAACAAAAACAACATAAAACCTTTCACTTAGACTTAAGATTTAAGACAACTCTACTTCAGGATCTGAAGCTAATCTCTATTCACTTAGACTTAAAACAACATAATTCATCTTAATCCTCTTGAGTTTCCTCGTTTTCATCCTTTCCATCTATGCAACTACAGCTGAGGTCAATGACTAGCAAGGACTTTAGCGCTTGGCTTGCTTCCTTTGAGCGAAAAACCTGCTTATCTTGAAGACCTGTCGAAAATTCCGTACACCAACTTGCATTACATAGAATTGCACAAGGATGTTTGATTAATTTCTTATCGAATAGCCCTATTCCTAGCCTTCCATATGGCCTAGCAAATTGAAGCTATTCTCCCATGGTAAAAATCCTTTGCCTCTCGGTGAAGTCAACATATCCACCTCCAGTATTGCTCCCAATTGCATGGAATGTCATTAGCATAAGAATAAGATCCAATGTACAAACCAAACCACATGAAAAATACACTGAAAGAAGATGAAAAATTGATACATTCTTGAAGTAACAGGTTGGATTGCGCTGCCAATATATATATACCTTCTGATCATATTGTCTTTAGTTAGAATGGTGCAATTTCTATGAACCAGAGAAAAAAATAAATTCCATGAAGTATTTTGGCATCCTTATGTGAGCAAAAGAATATCCTATTTCAATGCAACACAAGTGAATATACACATCTGACCGTGAAAGTTCCATTTTTGGACAATTTCCATGAGATCAAATAATCATTTCCATTCGGACATATATCAAGAATATTGCCACATAGCATAGAACGTTGATCCGGTGACAATATTTGGGAGTCATCTTCTGAACTCAAATTACCACTTTTCCTAACCAAAATGCATTGTTTGTAATTCTTTCTCAGAATGTGATGAGACAGACATAAAAGTTTATCCTGTAACCAGTAGGCCGTACACAGAAGAATATTATTGCCTCTATTTACCTTACATCTTCGTCCTCCCAAATATATACCTTTACTTTTCAGTAGGTCTTCCCAGATGGAGGGAACACTTTTATGTAGGTTAACAGTGTCCACAATGGAGTTAACCAAGTATTTGGCCTGATCAATATCTTCCCAAATGCCATTTTCATGTTCTAACTTCCACCACTACTTACAAAGAAGACTATTTTTTTATCAAAATATTTTATACCTAGTCCTCCTTTTTTTTGCTTTTAATTATAGGCTTCCATTTCAGATGATGGTACTTTCTTTAGTGCTACCACCTTGGCAGAAAAAAATTCCACCTTTCACTTATCAAGCTTCTTATCATAGTTTTAGGAAGCAAAAATACACAAACATATGATATTTAGAGGAAATGGTGAGGCTGGTACATTGTTTATTAATGTAGTCTTACCAGCAATCTATAAGCAGCTCCCTGTCACATGTCCAGTTTTTAGCTTTTGTTTCCTCCAGTGGCAGCCAATCCACAACATGCAATCTACTTGGTCTAACATGGACCCAAAGGTATCTAACTAGGAAAAAACAGTTTGGCAATTGAGCAATTCAGCATGCTGAGGAAGTTTATCCTGATCCCTATGAATCCTGATAACTTCACTTTTAGCAAACATTTAATCATAAAGATATTGTAACAACATTAAGTTTCTTGCACACTCTGAATCATAGGTATGTGAGAATAGGTACATCTATATATTGCAGGATCACCACTCCATTAGGAAATAAGTTTTTACCATGGCCAATAACCATGTCGCTATCCTGATCCCTGAAAACTATTGTAGTTAGAACATCATCAATCAAATTCAATTGAATGTGTGTGTGTGTGTGGGGGGGGGGCCCCCGCCCCTTGTAGGGATAGGCTGCCTCACCCCTTTTGAGCTAGTAAAATAAGGGTCGGTCCTGAAATTATGTTTAACCCACAAACAGTTCATACTTTTACCACTTGTTTAATCCACAAATTATTCAGGTGTAAGAGAAGCCTATGATTCTAAGCACCACAAAAATATAAATCCATCTTAAGAATAATATGGTTTGCCATTTCTTTTAATGTCATGCAAAATCTCATGTAAGGTCATCAGGCCATTCACACTATTTCTCTTTTTTTTATTAAATCATCTTGTGTCTTGTGGATGCGCTTATCAATGAAATGCTCAATTGTAATCATGAAATGTTGGAAATCAATTTGTATATGAAATTTAGCAAACAAATTGGGAAAAACTGCTGAGTTCTATTTGCATCAGAAACTTTATGGAACAATGTTATAACACTAAACTTGAGTCAATAAACTGTAAGAGCGCCCTTATGAACAATCCTAGCTTGCTTTTATAGAACTCAATAGGGATATTTTCTAGGCCAGTAGCTTTTTTTGTTTCCAGTTGACAAGTGCAATCTTTCTTCCTTCATCAGTAAATAATAAATTTGGGTCATTCCTGAGTTTAAGTTATGCAACATGACACTCTTCCAGAGCTACTCGCTCTCCCATGTCTTTATCTCATCATGGTTTATGCTAGCTAATACCCTCCTCAGTGGTAGGATGCTTATGCAAAGTATCGCATGTTTCCACTTCACATGGCATCATATTCCTCCTCCCTGCGCTAAGACTGTTATTTGGAATTTGGTTGTTCACTACAAAAACACAATTGGATGATGACACCCCTAGATTGGTGCTATAATGGCCACTAGTTTTTAATTTGTTGTTTCTCTCAATGCCATGGATCGATTATGATAAAAAAAATCTGCATCATCACTTTAATACAAACTACCCTTGGTATACCATAATTTCACTAGCTCTATGCAACAATTGGCTATGCTTTCTGTGGTGCAATGCATAATAAGCTGAAACTGTATTTGCCAACAACACAGGTTTGTTGGTGCCACGGTCTCTTTCTATTTTATGGCCTCAAATCAGGCAACGAGCATGCATGGTTTAGTCACTTCACATGGCATGTATCTCTGATGCCCTATATTTTTATTTTTGTCAAGCTCAGATGAAAGTTTATTCCATTTTCTATGAGTTGTTTGTGTCATACATCTGGACCCTTCACTATTATCTTTGTATTCCTTTGCCCCTGTGTGCACCAGTGCGCCCTACGAGGACATGTTAATTTCCCTTTCACGACAAGAGCACTGCTGAGATCATTGCACATCTTAACATGATGCAATTCACAAACTAACAACCTTGATGCAAGTAGCATGCACCCCTACTCTTTATGACTTTATCAGAGCCTAGCCAGGGGCACTGCAGTATCAAACTTCCAGACAATTTATTTGATATTACACGTATATACATTTGTAGTCTATGTCTAATACTTCAATTGTACACATCCTAAATTACTGCTCATTTAATCTGCTTCTCCACTAGCAACATCCTTACCTCTGCTCACACTGAGTGGCCACCTTTTGACAATTAAATCCAGGGTTTCAAATACAACACTGGCTATTTATGCTGATTCATATTTTTTTCAGATGGCACCACGCAAGCATGAGAAGAGAAAGAGGCAAACCGTTGACTACTATAATGTCATTCTAGCATTACCAGCAGCACTTCCACCAAATCAAATGGTGGAAACTGACAAAAACAATACAGGTGGCCCATCAAGTAAGTATCCACTACATTATGAAAGAAATAAAATGTTTGGATTAATGTATCTATATGTGGGAGTATTCTAGGAGTATGTATGAAAAATGGATGTTAAACAATTCTTATTCAAACTTTTTCCCCAAAAAAAATCTTGGTGGGGCCTGGTGTCGCCGCCGTCACGTGTCCCAGCTTGTGGGACCTGGCGCCACAACCCTGGAGGCTGGATCCCTTGCGGGTGGGGTGATTTCTTTTTTGAGAAAAAACAGAATACAAGTTTTTAACATGTCTACACTGAACTATGTCTTTGAAGCGTTTACGTAATAAAATCAATTGATGAAATTTGTAATCAACTGGAGTTCCTTGACAAGAGATCTATATTAATATTTTCAAATATTTATAACATGCATTGATATAATATTAAAACTGGAAATTGTAGCTTGACCTGTCTTTCAATATATTTTTTAGGTTCCGTATACATATGAAATGGTCCAAACAATGAACATCCTGTCCAACAGCATCAAACAGGTACATTGTAGCACATCGAATGTAGATATTTTAAACATTGATGTGGGAAACTAAGAATCATATATACAATGTTCCTGTAGGCACTATACAACAACAGAACTTCTTAAACAATGGATACAACATTATGGAAGATGGTTCAAGTAATGCTATTGCTTCTTTGAGTTTTGCATCAGATTGTTGTTTCATTTGATTTTTGAACTATTTTTTTATTTGCAATTTTAGTGATATGCTCATATATATTGATTCTTCTAGGTGATGCAACTGAACCAAATGTTGTTGGGAATCAACAACAATTACCAATGAAGAAGCAGGTAATAACCCATCCAATTGGAGACACTTGAAATAATGTATTAAGAACTAGGAGACCTCTTATGTTATACACTTATAATGTTTCTGTTGGCACAGTGCAGCTACAGAACCCTGCAAAATGTCATACACTTATAATGTTTCTGTTGGCACAGTACATCTGTTGTTTCATTTGATTTATGAATGTATTCAGGACTATAGTGTGATGGTCCTACAAGTAATGTTGTCTCTTTTTTGAATTTCCTTCAGACTAATGTTTCACTTATTTTCCCACTTTTCAACTTTTGTAATTATCTGTGATTAATATGTTTTGATTTTTAGATGTCGTGCAACAACCAAATAATACCAACAACGAACAACAGACTTCTAGGTGTTGAGAACCAAGAGAACATTGTTGTTAATCAGCAACACCTTCTAAATGAACAAGAAGGTATGATATAACTCATCCAATTAGTGACCTTTCAAAAAGTGCAGTTGAGAAAGTAAAATTTCTATGGCATAATATTTCTGTATGTATGTATAATGGAAGAACAAAACATTCAAAATGCTATAGAAGAGGATCGTTCAGGTTTGTTACTTCTTTCGTACTTTCGTGTTAATCTAATATATGGTTTGCATTATTTCCAATACATTTTACACTGCTCGAAATCGGGCTCTTTCGACACAAAAGAGCAAGATAGTAGAATAGAGAATGGAGAGGAAACAATGTTTCTTTGTGTTTCACTTTTCTTGCATTACATTATATGAATGTGAATTCTTTATAGTAACAAACTGGAGGAGGAGGCTAGTATGAACATATAAGACTTTGCAAATGTGAATCCGCCAACGTTCTTACTTTAATTAATTTGGCCACCATCAAACTCTTCTTCTCATTTTTTTCTTAATTTGATTTCATAACATACACTTAGGTATTAATAAGCCAATATTTATTACTTTTTTTTCAGTTTTTGCTGATATAATAAACTTTCGTCGAATAATGAACTCGTGGATCTCAGAAAAATTGACGACATTCGGTTTTTACTTCCATGAAATTTGATTTAGACTATTGATTCAATTCACTTCAGTACCTATATTTTCATATTTGCCATATGTGTGATATGCTAATATATATTACCTTTTTTTCTAGGAGCTGAGAATGAACAAAACATAATAAATAATCAGCAGCACATTGCTGAACAACAAGTTGGTGCGTAATATATAAGCTGTCCAACTGGGATTTTTTTTTACAACATCCAATTGGAGATCTTTGGCAGAGTGGTAGAGAAAATAAACTTTTTTTCTGACATAATACTTATGTAGGAATAGTGCCACCACATAACCCTGCTGAAAATGCTATAGAAGAAGTTGTTGCAGAGGACAACCCTCCAGGTTTGTTACTTTATTGGTACTTTTTTATGATTATATATTGTCTCATTTTATTGTATTTGATACTAAGGAGTTTTTTGCTAATATTTATTATTTTTCAGTCTTCGGTGATATATTCGACTTTCCGTTAAATAATCAACTTATAGATCTGGACAGATGGCGGTCGGCATAGCCAATCTCCAAGGGAGTTGTGTTGTTGGTTTATTTGCGAAAACAGTCTCATAAACTTGTATTCAATATTTTCCGGTCAAATTAAATCTGTTTTCCTGTTGTGAACAATAATGCTAGCTGTATATGAAAACCGTATGGTCTTCTGACTATATATGGTTGGTGTTCCAGGAGTCCGTAATGGCAATGTACCAAATTTCTGTCCGTGTGTTTTACTGTTTTAAAATATAGAAATCTGGTATCTACTTCTTTGGAAAAAAGTTGGTGTTTAATTGAGGTACCTGACGCATTTGTTTTCTGTTGAAGATAAATTGGTCAGCATATGTAGATGTACAAGTCATCAATGCTTGTTCTATCTTGCACACAATATGTATATGAATTTATTGAGGCGATAAGCTAATCTGAATTAATAGAAGAGGAAGGAAATACATGGATTATGTTAGATGGATTTGAGGAACAATAAAGTGTAGCTAGATCCTGATGAAGTCACACGTCACACTGGCTCCACTATGAGGTTCCCTTCAGGGTTACACGATTTTAGCCTCTCACGGTGCGAAGAATGTACATTATCTAGAACAAGTGACCCTGACGCTAGAAGGGAGCAAGGTCGAAGACAACAACGACAAGATGGATGGGTGTGGTGGTGGGGTCGGTGTCCCACAGAGGTTTCGGTAGGGTGCGATGTGCAGCAGAACCACTCAGTTTAATCCCGATTAAATAAGTGACTCATACACCACTCAACACTAAGGCATGCTTTACCCGAGCCAAACCCATGCATCAATAGTATGACCTACAAGTATCCATATTTTACCCTAGGTTACTCCTCAGGTGGGAGCACGTACGAAGAGGGTGAGAGGTATGGCAATGCACCCACCCAACCATGTTCAAATCCCATCTAGGACTGAATTTGAGTTTCTTTTCTCTTCTTAATGAAAAATAACCTAATTCCTCCTAGGTTGATCGCGTCATATTTTTGAAGAGCCGTTGTTGGGTGGACGATGAAGATGACTATGGCGAGGACTCCAATGACCACCCCCAAACAACCTGCTTCCCCATTAAGCACCCAAACCTGTTCAGCCATGGTTTCGGCCCATGGTGGAGGGCGAAGGCAAAGGAGCACCAAAACCTGTTCAGCCATGGTTTTGGCCCGTGGTGGAGGGCGAAGGCAAGGAACCACAGTAGTCCATGCCCCATCATGTCAAAGTTGGAACGAGAGGGGGCATGGCTGACAGGTGGGCACTCCGGGCACTCCGGGCCCACCTAGTCAGAAGGTGATCTGAGGGGCACACTCGAGCGCAGCGATTTTGGATTTGACGTCAGTCCGCTCGGGCGAGGCAGAGTGGTTCAGCCGAGCGGCCCTAAGTCCCGGGGTCCCACTGGTGGGGCCACGTGAGCCAACTCCTGTACGACCGGTGTCCGAGCACCGCACCATGGGCTTGATGAGACGGTTTGACCCACTAAGCGGGCCGATCCTTATTCGGGCGTTGCGCTAATACACCAGAGATGTATTTAGCTAATATTCATAGCTGTCATTTGGGGATACTCGTTTAGTTTATCTCTGACAGTTGTTGACCGGCAGTTGTTCCAATGGCTGATCCACATTTCACTCCACAACAGAGCTTGTTGTGTTAGAAGGGACAAACCTGGGTAGGGTTTGACACAGTTCTACAGTATGAGATCATGGAAGCGTTTCACTCCAGAGTGACAGTAACATACCAGTGGCTCAAACGACTCTTTGTGTGGCACGGGCTCAAGATGGCAGTCTGGAATTTTGTCGAGGCATGTACAACATGTTAGCAAGCCAAACCAGAAGGGATCCGATTCCCTGGACTCCTCCAACCCGTAACCACCCCATCCATGGCTTGGCAAAGTTTATCGATAGAATTCATTGAGGGCCTCCCTTCTTCAAATGGCAAGGACTGAATTTTGGTATCTTTGCATGAATCGCTTTAGGAGCTGTCACTCATGAATACTTTGGTTCAACAGCAACTTGCCAAAGCTTAGCGGCACATGAAGCTTCAAGCTGACAAATACCACTAAAAAAGACCATTTGAAGTTGGCGATTGGGTCTATCTCTAGCTACAACCGTATGTCCAAGCTTCTCATGCGCCACGTTCCAACCAAAAGTTGGCATTTAAATTTTTTGGAACCTTTCAAGTCAATGCTCCAGTGGGTCAGGTGGCTTTACAAGTTGTTACTTCCTGCATCAACATCGATCCATCCTATTTTTCATGTTTCCAAGCTAAATGCGGTGCTTCCCGCGTCCCAAACTGCTTCAACACTACCTCAACTCTGTAGGTGCCAATGAAGAGTCTGCAACGCCGTGTCGCAACCACTGACACAAGCAACTGAGGAAGATATGGAAGACCTCAGGACTCGCTTTCCTCATGCTCCTGCTTGGGGACAAGTAGCACCTAAATAGGGGAGGAAGTCAGCACCACTTCAACCAAAAGGAATACACAAGTTCACCAAGGTGCCATCACCGCAGGACCTGAAGATGCAGAGCTGAGGCGTGGAGCACGAGTCCAACACACCAACAATTTGGTGAGCGGATCAGAGTAGGTGTCACCTGTTAGTGAGCCGTAGCTGCGTCTGCGGGGGTTCACGCCGGGGCCTTGCCCATGTATTGAAGGAGAGCATGAGTGTCAGAGAAGCATCAACTATCATACAAACATAGACAATATGAATCTTTCCTCCTACCTGAACTCCTCAACTCCCTAGTTGCGCGTTCTTCGAAATTGGGGTAGGCAAATTGAAATTGGGGATAGGTTAGAAGAATTCCTCTAACCTATCCCCAATTTGCCTACCCCAAATTCCATCTACTTTTAGCTGAGGTGCTAACATAATGGTCCAAGACCCGGAACCATTATCCGTGGAAGCTGAAGGTGGCGCAACTGATGTGGTCCCCTCTCCTTGTGCTAGTGATGGCCATGCAACGGAGGGAGGTGACAACTAGGGGTGATGGATATCGCTGGACCAGGATTCCCATAGTTTGTTAGGATATTCTCCAAATACAGAGCATGTATGTCGGTGTTTTGGTCCCATGTAAAGCCTTCAGGCCTGTAAAAATATGTCCCTAGATTTGATTGTAATGGAGGAAGAATGATAAAACCAGTTCTCCACACAGTTTGCCATTCTATTGTCATCATACTTTCTCTACTCGCCCCTTGCTAGTTCTCGTTAGCTCGGCAGCCACCTGGTGTTCGAAGGCCTAGGCCTATAAAACACATATAGAGGGGGAGCCAGGGAGGGCTCCTCAATGACCACCCAACAGGAAGAGCGGTGCCCATCGCCACCGTCATTGGCTCCGGTCAAACCAGCCAAAGGAAGCAGCGTAGAGCCATATCTATCCATACCTGTCATGTCAAGGTATGTAGGAAGACACCTGTCATGTCATGTTAAGGACATGCTGCTGCTGCCGTGTCTTCTCGAGACTAAAAGATGCTGCATCCTGACCTTATCTCATCACCATGGACCATACTCTTGTCAGATCCGTGGCTCCCAAGCTGCCCAACCTCCACCATGGTTGCCATAAAATGAGGAGGGGACGGGAGAGGGTGCCATGGCCGGGAGGAGATTGCCTCGCACCCAAGTAATCATTAGAGAAGTCATCACTGACATTGCTTTTGGTACCTATTGCAATTAATTAGGTATGTTAATGAGGACTAGGAGAAAAGACAGGTCTTGGAGTTTTAGTAGGTTGTGAAGAGCTTACTTGATGCATCACTTGTACTTAAGCTAGTTATAACATCCCGATGCTTATGTCCGGAAGGGTGCTGGAGGCGATGGCCTTGATGACAACAACGGGTCTACCATGCAATGCCAGCAAGGCCGGCCTTATGGACACTAGCTCCATGTTGTGTATCTCAACGGTCACTATGCTAGAAATGCTCAGTAGTGACGCCATAATTAGTGACACACAATCGTGACGCATCACTAGTTTAAGAATAGTGACATGGACTAACAGAACACGTCACTGGTTTGTCATTGTCCAGTACGAAAGAACAAAACGTGTCACTGTAACACTTTATTAGAGACTCTTCTCAACTACACACGTCACCAATTTCATCATCATATTTTATCAATGACTCTTCCTCATCAAACACCTCACCTCAGACCCAAAAATACTATGAAGTGCAGCTAACTAAGTCAATTCCGGAGGCTGGACTCCCATCAATCGGCATGGCCCTTGGTAGATCTAGATAGGGGATGGCTCGCTGGGAGGCAATCGCCGTCGGCGGATCTAGGTGGTGTGGTGCCCTGTCCCCGATAGCCTCCTCCCCATATCAACCGTGCAGGCTGCACCCCATCACTCACGGCTGAGGCCAGGCTACTATTTCAAATACACCACCACCACACCAAGCACCAGCACCACCGCACTCAAGGAGGCAAGCACCACCCAACACATTGAGCCGAGGGGGAGGAGGGACCGGCGCACTCCGGACGGAGATGAGGGGTGGATCCAGACCAGCCCCGATCGCTCTGTTTCTCCTCCCTACCTCCGGGATCTGCGGCCAGTTTACAACAGGTTCACGCTCTCGATCTGAGTGCAGCTTCACCGCTATCTAAGCAAGGCCGTAGCTCCTGGAAGTAGATGCTTTTTAGATGTATCAGAGGTTTTGTAAAGAACTTGGTGGTTGAAATAGATGAAATGCTTTCTAAATGTATCAGAAATTTGGATGAAATGTGTAATGCATAAAGGAACATGGTAGAGATTTTCCTTTTCTCTGGTTTTGGTTATTGCTATTAGTGACGCGCCTAGCCACGACGCATCACTCCTAAGATCCACATCGGTGATGCGTCTTAATTGTCTGCGTCACTGCAATGACAAGTTTTGGTGATGCTCGTCACTGCTGACCGTTATTAGTGATGCATTTTGGCGATGCTCGTCAGTGCTGACAAGTTTTAGTGATGTGTGAACACTCGTCACTGGTGTGCCCTTCTCATAGACACAAGGAAAATGACGCGTCTTTTTGGCGTCAATAATGAACATCAAGACACGTCATTGATTAGCTTTTCCGGCATAGTGAGTGCATATGCCCGACCAATCTGAGTTATGGTCATGTTGGCACCCAAGATAGGCGAGGCCGTGGGGCATGCTGTTGCGCATGCAAGGCGTTTGAGATGTTATAGTACTTGCTGCAATGACACCAACCGACAGTTCATATATTCGCAACTACTTTGTTTGGATGTATTCATGTTCACATCAATCCACAAACACATGTGGATTGAGTGAATCCGACAACCTAATTTTCTCTTCAACCTAATTTATTTGATATATGCACAATAGTTCCTTCAAAAAAAAATTCATGTACAATATTTGGGTTGTTAAAAGAAATATATATACTTACCTATATAGCAACATATGTCCGACTAGATGTAATATTAGCTGTAGAGACTCAGAGATATTTCAAAATATAGGGTGAGTAGGATAAAAAAGATTGCTCTAGAGTAAAAAAATGGAGAGTTGTAGGTAGAAAGAAGAACCAGAAAACAAATGGATGAAAAATTGAACGAATAAACCTGATGCCTGCAAAACAAAAAAGAATCTGGATAAAAAATGAGCGAAGAAACCTGACAGCGGCAAAAAAGATATACAATGTTAGAGTTCGATACAATCCCGTGTATTAATGTGACCTCCGAGACATTAACATGTTTCCCCTATCAGACATCGGACGAGAACTCTTTATATCACACTACCCGTGATCTCCAGAAGACGTTATCCAGGCCCTGAGTCAAACGCTCCATATCACACTACAACCCCGTGTATTAGTGTAACCTCTGAGATGCTAACAGGCTCTCCCATCACTGTGTGACCCCTGATATATTTCTATTTGTTTTAACCATGGGCTTCAACACCACTTGTTATGGTATGCAAGGAATCTGGCCTAGTTCCCTATATCAAGAGCACCCCTCGGGCCTAGGTCTATTGAAGCCCACGAGACATTAGGCCTAACTCATCTAAAAGACTTGACCATTAGTTATCGTTGTGGGACTAAACCTAACATATAGGAAACCAAATAATCGAAGGAAGAGACTTGGGGATCGTTGATCTTATATGGTGACCACGGTGACGTACGAAAGATTGAAAACACACAAGGCTTTATTAAAATAGAGATAGAGAAAATAGAGATAAAGATAGAGATAGAGATAGAGATAAGATATTTTATTTAACATTATTAGATAGGAAATAGAAGAAAAGAAATAAAGGTAGGGGAAATAGAAGAAAAGAAAGAAAGGTAGGGATAGCTTTATCAAATTTTAAAAAGTAGGGTTTTGTAACGCTCAGGTCCGGACTAATCCTCAATTTGATCCCGGGCGAAAATCTGGCCAAGACGAAAGCCAAAAAACCAAATGTTTGTTCTCTAGTTGTGACACGGTACTCTTATATAACATTGAAATAATGGACACACAAGCTTTCAGTTCATTGTGGTGAAGATAGTCTACATATCGTGAAACAAAGGCTTGGTACAAAAGTTCGTGAAACAAAAAAGTTTAAAAAATCTACATATCTTCGCTAATTAAATGCAGTACATATAAACCATTGTGTTTCAGTATGGAATACAGCTCACTGTTAATTAAATAATAAAATAATCCAGCTAGGGTCCGTCTCTCTTTGCAACGGCACCGCGCTGGTAACTGCTAGCTGGTATAAAAACGTGAGACGAATGCAGCCAGCGCAGGTACAGCAAGTTTGGCCGTCGGAGCACGCCGACGTCCCAGACCGGCCTCTTCCCCGCTCTCGGCCAGATCGGATCTCGGAGCCTACCGTCGTCCTCCCGTCGCCGTGACCCAGCAGGCCGCCAATATGGAGCCGTCGCAACAGCAGCAGCAGCGGGTAAGGCGTTCTCTCTGTCGTCCCGCCGCCGTCACCGAGCAGGGCTCCAATATGGAGCCGTCGCCGCCGCGGCAGCAGCAGGTAAGCGTTCTCGCCATCGTCGCGCCGCTGCAACCGAGACGGACGCCGACATGGAGCCACAGCCGCGCCAGCAGGTAAAGCGGTTCTCTTCTTTACTCCCGTGCGGCTTTGCCTGGTGGATTATATATATATATACTTAGAAACAAGGTTTTAAATAGCGGGCTAATATGTTTAGTGTTTTGTCTCTACATAACCTATTAGCGGAGCTATATCGGGCTATAGCGGATTATAGCGGTTGAATTATACATGAACACAAATAGCGGCACCCTGCCTCAAAAGGCTATAGCGATAGCCATAACGGGCTATAGCGGTAGCTATAGCGGGCTATTTAAAACTATGCTTAGAAATTAGAATATACGGCGGGCCATAGCTAGCCCATAGAGCAAGGTGCCCCGCCGTGCAGCGGTGCAGGTGAAGGGGCGAACCAGTTTTGCTTTGGTAGGCGTACGTCCCTAACCAGACCTATTATTCCCTCAGATTCCGCAGTGGTGGACCGGGAGTCAGCGGCTACTCGCGGCCACGCGATCGAGTCGCACGGGCGGCGGTTCTTGTCACGCGCGCAGTCTCACATCTGTAGGGCCGCCGCCGCCCGAAAGATGGATGGATGAGCCAGGGCATATCCATGTCGGAACAAGGATTATTTTGATCTCGCTCTCCGTCGATCTGGAGAGGATTAGGAATTTTGGCTACCGAAAAGGGTTTTGGGGAAAGTGTTTGAGAGTTAGGGTTCGGGGAAATGGGTGCAAGCCGCCGGCGAACCTGTTTTTGCACTGCACTGCAGACACAGACGTATAAACCCTCGAGATTCATTCGTTCTGCACCTGGCGGACCAGCAGCAGCAGGAGTCACATACCCTGGAGTGGCGACGACGCGCCAGATGCATCGGGCTTGTCACAAGTACTCCCCTGGTCAGAAACCCTTGCTGCTGGGCTTTTGAGTTGGCAAGCACCCCATCGAGGACTCACATCCATGTTAATGCACAGAAGCTACTAGCTCTCTCTTCAGTGGTAAGTGGTGGCTTGGCACGCACATCGCCGCAGGCAAACAGCATAGCTATCCTCAAGTAAAAAGGTACGCCAGCAAAGACAAGAAAAATTTGAAGTAGCACACCTCCCATCACAACCTAACATCTCCACCTCCAGTACCTGGAGTTAGAAAGTAGCTTTTGTTTTACCTACAGAGCTGTGTCACTGGGTTCTTTGTTTGCCACAAGCAAGTCCACAAAGCCCGCAACATCGACTGCTTCTGCAATTTGTCGGACGGAGCCTCCGCTGCTCCTGCAAGCTGCACTGATACCCTGTAGCTGTTGGCTATATATCAACCATGGTGATCTGGATTCTCGACACTGCATGCTGAGATGGACGGTAGGGCTAATAGCCAGCGTGTAGTGTTGGCACCATCCACCACACCAGCTTCTCCTTGAACAATGCTGACACTCCTTGAGTAAACCTGACCAATATTTAGCTAAATATAAACATGAATATTCATTAAAATTTAGCAAATAATAAAAAATCAATAGTTCTTGAATGGTTCACTACATCTAAAGTAAAAATAATAATATTTTCCTTTGTCCCAATTAGTGGGGCTAAGAGTATTTCATCGCTAAGCAAAATAGTAGTGTTTCGTGAAGAGCTAAAAGTGTCTTTAGCGGCATTATAGTAAGACAACTGGTAATATCCTTGTAGCATACCCTTTGAAAAATGCTGTAACATACAGTACCATTGCAGGCTATTAGAACTTGGCCAGCGGCGAAGCCAGGCTAGAAGACCACCGGGGTCTTGGCTGAATAAGGGTGGGGTCATTAGGAGCAAATAGCCATCATGTACAGTAAATTTCTCTTTGATTTTCAAAATCTATCAGGGTGAGCTGACCCGAATAAAAGCTGTAGCTTCGCCACTGAACTTGGCTATTACTTGCGGAGGTTCTCTCACCTAATCTACTAAGATCTTTGCACATACATGAGGAGAGTGCTAAAAATAAGAGCCTAAAAAATGGTTTTGGGTGCTTGCAAAAATGTATTTTAGGTGACAAAAAGTTTCTCCAAGAACCTACTGTTTTCGATGCCCATACCTTTGAGAACAAGAAGCAACTACATCTTCCAAAGCAATGGGACTTCTTCAGCCACCATCCAGCCACCTCCAGATCCGGCTATCACTGGCCAACCCTAGACATATATCTTCAGCAGTCACATGGGGTGGCAAGCTGAGGTGGGTTATTGCCGGTTGTTAAGCAGTAGGAGAGGGTGCATGCAGGCGATCTTGGCTAGTAACTCTGAGACTGTGGGCATCATAGGGATCATAAACATCAGGTGCTTGGGGTGATTGTAAATTTTGCCTGCTTGTTTAGAGCACCATTGGACACTTTTTTTTCGGGGGCTGGGTGGGGAGTGGGGGGATGGGGGTGGGATCAAGTTTAATTTTTTGTACTCCTTTTTTTGGACATACTTGGAGATGCTCACAACTTGGAGCACCATTGGCACACGATGTCTGGATATTGACTCTCCGATCCTGCGGTGTCATTTTTGAGTCTTAGATCTGCAACATATCACTCTTCCAGAACTATCTGGTGACTCTCCTGGGTGAGGCCGCTCTATCCTTTACCAAAAATATAACCTGGTTATCTCAATTATCCTCAGTGGTCTATGAGTTCAGTATTGCATGTTCCCACTGCTGTACATGCATGGGATCATATTTCCTCTTCCTCCCATGGCCATGACTGTCACTGGAAAGTGGGTTTTTCACTACAAGGACACAAGGATGATGACACTGGCCTTGATGGCTAATATATACTGCCCACTAGTTTTAGGTGTTTTCACTCGATTCTATGGACCGATTATGACGAAGAACCTTCAACCTTGCTGTGTAATACTAACTACCCTTGGTGCCATAATTTCACTGCGTCTGTGCAAAACAACCCTTAGGTTTCTAGGTGCCACAAAGTCTTTCTGTTGTTTAGTCGCTTCAGCAAATACATTTCTGTCCCCAAGACAGCGCAGTGTGCATGTTTTACTCACTTCACATTCCATGAATATCTGATGGCCTACTTTTAAATTGTTGCATTTAGATGAAAATTTGTTCCATTTTCTATGAGTTCTTTGTATCATATCACCACTGGTTTGCCATGTCATCTGGTGGTGATGAAGTGAACCATCACCATCGGTTTGGCATATGATCCGGTGGTGATGAAGCTCATCACCACCAGTGCATCATTTGTTCTTGTTGAAATGCAGAGTTCATCACCGCTGGTGCGGACATTCATACATCTTTGATGAAGTTTCTGGTGCAGCGTTTTATCCACTGGTGATGTCTTGCAGAACTTCCAGTAGCAGTGCCACTCTTTATCACAGCGTATATCTAGGGGCTCATTTACTAACTTCCACACAATTTATACCTAAATATAAGTTTTAGTGTATACCTCCAGAACTATGATGCTAATAGACACTTCAATTCCACAGATACTAAAGTCCATACTTCACTACCTCAACGTTAACATCAGTTATTGGTCTCTACTGCTCTCGATCATATGCTTCACAAGCAACATCCAAACCTTTGCTGACGCTGATTTGGCCAATGGCCAAGATAATCAGTTCTCCAACCTATCTCGATCTTGTTCCTCTTATGTTGGGGTGAACCCAATTTCCATTACCAACAAAAATAACCATTGTGATCATTAAGAACTAGTGAAATAGAAAGAAGTTCGCAGAACAAAAGGAACTAGGACCTAATTACGCTTGATTCATGAGAACCAGGCCTAACCAACACAGAGGTTAAATTGAGATAACAGAAAAACCAACATAACACTTGTAATTAAGAACAACACTACTTCAGGATCTTAGCCAGGTTGGGAAAAATTCAGATTAATCCCCATGAGTTTCCTCGTTCTTATCCTCCAGCTTCTTGTAACTACAGCTCAGGTCGATAACTAGACTCGCACTTCAGCACCTGGATTGCCTCCTTGAGCGAGATACCTGCATTCTCAATGATGTATTACTTGAATTGTATATTGAAGACCTACCCAATATTTTTGTAAAAGAACGCCGCGTGCTATGTACATTACTACATAGAATTGCACAAGAGTATTTGGTTAATTTTTTTAATCAAAACAAGCCCTTCCTGTCTTCCATATAGCCAAGAAAATTCAAGCTATTCCGAAGGAAAAAGCTCTTTCTCCCATTAGGTAAATCCTTACTTACCCACCTCCAGTATTGCTCCTGATTGTATGGAATGTCGTTAGTATCACAATGGGATGCAACTACAGACCAAACCACTTATGAAATAATACAATGAAAAAAAGATGAGAAATTGTTTCATTCTAATCCTAGAAGTAACAGTTGGATTTCCCTATAAATATATTTTGATCATATTATCTTTAGTTAGAATGGCGCCATTTTCTATGAACCAGAGAAAAATTTTAATTCTATAAGCTATTTTGGCCTTCCATATGTGACCAAAAGACGTACTACCCTATTTCTCAGAAATACATGTCCGACGACAGTGAAAGTTCGTCTGCCCAGATGGACGAATCATTTTTTCGTGGTTTAACAGTGCCTACAGTGGAGTTACACAAATATTTGGCCTGAACAATATACTAACCTTCCCAAATGCCATTTTCTTGTTCTAACATCCATCACCACTTAACAAAGAAGACTAATGCTCATTTTTTCCGAAAATTTTTATACCAAGTAGTGGTTCCACCTAGGCACCTAGCTAGCAGAAAAAAAAATCATCCTTTCAATTTTCAAGCTTCTTATTATCACAGTTTTAGGAAGAAAATATATAAACATATATCATATATAGGGTAATTGCAGATGCTTATATTTATTAACGTAGTCCATACTGGCAATATATAAGGAGCTTTCCTTATTAGATGTCCAGTGTTTTAGCACTCGTGTTCTCCAGTGGCAGCTAATCCACAATGTGCAATATACTTGGGATAACATTGGACCCCAAGATATCTAACTAGGAAAAACAGTTTGAGATTTGATGAATTCCGCATGGTTAGAAAGTTTATCTGATCCCTATGAATCATGATAACTTCAGTTTTAACAAAGTTACTTTTAATCCAGACATTAATTCATAGAGATATAACAACAACATTGGAATGAGATAATAGTGTCACGTACATATTGCAGGATCACCACTCCATTATGAATTAAGTTTTCAAAATGGCCAATAACTATGAAACTATCCTGAGTCGTCAAAACCATAGTTAGAACCATCGTCATCAACAAAAAACATGGGGGGGCCCCCCCCCCCGCCGGGGGGTCGGGCCTTCCTGTTTCACAGCTTTTGAGCTAGTAAAATAATGGTAGTGCTATCATTAAGTGTATATATTTACACAAACAGTTCCGACTTTTACCACTTGTTTAGTCCAATTACCCTAGGTATTAGAGAAACTTCTGATTCTGATAAGCACCTCAAAAAGAAAAATCCCACTTAAGAATAATACGGTTTGCCATTTCTTTTAGTCTCATGCAAAATCTCATGTAAGGTCATCTTGTGTATAGAGGCACCTTGTGTCATATGGATGAACTTATCAATGAAATGCTCAATTCCAATCATGAAATTTTTAAAATAAATTTGTATATGGAATTGAGAAAACAAATTTGGCAACGGCATATTTAGGGAGCAATGTCGTAACACCATTATTGAGTCTACCAAATCTAAGAGTGGCCTTATGTAAGTCTTAAAATAACTCCATGATGTCCCTCTCACCACACCCTAATAACATGCTTTATGGAACTCAATGTGAATATAATCTAGGCTAGTAGCTTTGTTTGTTTCCATTTGAAAAGTGCATTCTTTATTTCTCTTGAGTAAATGCCTTTGAGTCATTTGTGAGTTTAAGTTATGCAACATGGCAATCTTGGTCGCTCTTCCACGTATTTAACATCACGTTTATTCTAGCTAATAACCTCACCTTTGCCTAAAATATATTCTGGTAATCACAACTATCCTCAGTGGTAGGAGTCTATGCAATGCGAGTTCAATATCGCAGTTTCCATTTCACAAGGGATCATATTCCTCGTCCTTACTGTGCCAAGATTTCCTTGGGAAAGTGGGTTGATCATTATGAAAACACATAGTTGGATGTTAACACCCCTAGATTGTCGTGCTATGAAGCCCACTAGTTTTTGTGGTTTCTGTCAATACCATGGATCGATTATTGATAAAAGGAACCTCCATCATCATTGTAATACAAACTACCCTTGGTACCATAATTTCACTAGCTCTTTGCAGCTTGGCTATGCTTTGTTTGGTGGAATCTAAGCTGAAACTATATATTGCCATCAAACAACCCTCAGGTTTTGTTGGTGCCAGTCTCTCTATATATTTCGTCGCCTCGATAAATACCATTATGCACTGGAGGAACCAGGGGGCCAGCAGGGCCTGTGCGCGCCCCACCCCAACATTGTGAAACGATTCTAATACCCTATAAATGTAAATATTGTGACTTTGGGCCACTAAATAGCCAAAAATATAAAATATTCAGAATCTCACATCTAATATGTATTATTTACCTATGTTTTCCTTGGACATTGGGCTGCTAGATGATTTATAGAGATGGAAAATTTAAAGGCCACCTTTTGAAAATAAAATCCGGGACATTAACATTACAGTTTTATAGCCCACTGGCTTTTATATACTAATTCATATATTTTTTTCAGGTGGCACCAATGAAGAAACCTGTAAAGAAGCGAATGAGGAAAACCAATGACCACTATAATGTAATTTTAGCATTACCAGCTGTGTCTCCATTTCCACCAAGTACTGAAGGAAAGAAAAGGGTGGCAACTGAAGAAAACACTACAGCTGGACCATCAAGTAAGTAACCCCTGCATAATCATAGCAAAAAAAAAATGGAATAATGCATCTATGTGTAACATTATTCCAGAAGTATGTATAAAAATGGAAGATAAATAAATTTTATTCATACTTTTTTCTAAAAAATCTTTTTCGTACTAAAACCGTGATTTAATATAATCATTTTCACATGTTTCAGGGAGAAACAAGAAACAAAAGGCTGCAAGTGAACCCAAGGACGCACCAACGAAAGGAAGTCCATGTGCTTCTAGAAAGGAAAAGGTGGCAACCGACGAAAACACAACAAGTGGACCTACAAGTAAGTGTCCATTGCATAATCATAGGAAAAAAGTTTGGAATATATAATACATCTAAGTGGGAATTTGATTCAACGAGTATGTATGAAAAAATGGAATTATTCCAGAGCATCCATATTAAAAGTGCATCTTCAGGATCACGAATCTTGCAGTCATGCTCAACACAAAAAATTTATTCATACTTAAGTTGATAGTAGCATACATGAACCAAACAAATTTCAATTTGTTAGATAATTCCAGATTATCAACAGTAAAGGTTCATCTTCGGGATCAATAAGAATCCTGCTGTCATGCTCTATCAGTGCACCCACCCAACCATGTTCAAATCCCATCTAGGACTGAATTTGAGTTTCTTTTCTCTTCTTAATGAAAAACAACCTAATTTCTCCTAGGTTGATCGCAACATATTTTCGAAGAGCCGTTGTTGGGTGGACGATGAAGATGACTATGGCGAGGACTCCAATGACCACCCCAAACAACCTGCTTGGTTGTTGTTCGTCACCCAGCAAAGGAGGTAGCTGCTTCCCCGCTAAGCACCCAAACCTGTTCAGCCACGGTTTCGGCCCGTGGTGGAGAGCCAAGGCAAAGGAACCACAGCACCCAAACTTCTCTTAAGGTGTGGGAAAAATAGCAAGAGTGAGTCCATGTCGAACTCAACAAGTATAGCAAAAGTATAGGTCCCATAACACATGATCAATGTAACATAAATAATATAAAACATAAAACGGTAAACCATGAATATGTTAGCAAACAAAAGTCATCATCTTAGTGTAAAGATTCCAAGACCGCTCGTGTCCTTGAGCAAGGCTAGTATACCAGTTTAATAAACTCTGTGCAGATGTGTACACTTTCACTATGAGCCATGATTTACCCTTTCGCCCGAGGTGATCAGCCTCTTAGCCCACTACCAAGGAAGACCGGCAGGGTTCACTATGAAGCCTTTCAAAGGTTCGTCTAACATATTAGGACCGCTAAGATTTCTACGCCTACGAATGTAGTATCACCCCTTCTAGATGGCATATAATCGCAGCCTATACACATATAGACATGGGTCTAACTACACCTAACCCGGACACACCTCTCTTGCGCCAAGTGGTAACCACTAACAAATTAGAAAATGTCCTCATACTGAGCTAAAACCAGAGCCATGTAGCCCTCATAGTTGTACTATAAATCCTAAAGATTTTCTTACAGATAAATTATCAAGTTGCTAAAAAGCCATTTTTATCGTTTATTGCTTAAACATTAATTAAGTCATAAGATCATGGCCATAGAAATAAAACCCAAACTATACTTGCCTCAAACACTTGCTTTCCCACCGGTAGTCAACTCCTCGTAGAATGGTTGATCTGCTAGTCTTTCTGACTCCAACACTTACTGACAGCTCTTCTCACGATTGGACATAGATGAACAGATATATGCTTCTATGTCGAGGATGACCAGACCAGTGGCCAGCATGCATGGCTTGCTACTTCATGGCCCATTGTTTCTACTATGCAACGGCATGGACGACACCAGCTAGCCGTGCCAAACGAGGAACAACAACATCGATCAGGAACAGCGACGTCAGAGTTGAAGTACAGAGCGGCCAGATCGGGTTTCTCAAGCGGGATCCTCGCTCCTCCATCTCGTCAATACAGATCGTCGATGATGCACCACTTTGCATGGTCTCTTACAGACAGACGATGATGAACTTGGATCAGGGCAATGAACCGGAACAGACCGGACTCCAGATTGCATAGAAGCAATACGTTGATGGCAGCCATGGATTATGCAGCCCGTGGCATAGAGTGTAGGAAGGCGAGTGCGACAACTCTCCGGTGGTGGCGTCGATCGGCTTGCTCTGCAGGACATGACTGCACGGCAACAATGGAGCAGGGCGGCGTCGGCAACAGTGGAGGCGGGGCTGGGTGCAGGGGCAGCCGGCGGCGCGACTTTGGTAGCTAGGGCAGATGAATACAACTTGGCAGCGTGCATCTGGAAGGATTGGTTCGGAAAGAATACAATGAGCCTGGAGCTTGCTATTTATAGATGGGCACTTCAACGACACAAAGTCCTTGGCATGCACGGCAAAGATGGATATTCGAGAGAATAATTTGGTATAGGAAATATGGTCGGATTCCATTTTGCTAGCAATTGAGCCAACGCTAGCAACAGGCTGACGTGAATCAGCTATACGCCTATACGAATATACAGGAATATGGCCTAGTTGCTTTGCTTCTTTAGATTATGTCATCGTGTCAAAGCAAAACATGCAAGGAACAAGACACTGATATGATCCAGCATCTGCATGAAACCGACTTGAAAAAGAGCTAAAGAATTTTGAACTCAGATAGTTTGGGATCAGAATTAATTATTTTCTGAATTAATGCCATGCATAAAATAATTCTAGAAAAGTCTAGAAGTATTTATACAATGAAAAATACTCCGGAAGCTCCAAAAATTAGGGCAAAATTCCCGGGGACACTTTAGAACATGATGAACCCAAATGAAATATTTGAAGCTCATAACAAGATAATTAGGAGCACCTAAAAATTAGATTACGCTCGTAGACAAATAGGAACAAGTCTCCGAAAAAACCTGAAAAAATTCCAGTAAAGTTTGCAGTTATAAGTTGATAGACAATGAACTCAAAAGATTGATTTGGAGCTGAAGAAGAGGATGTTGAGAAACTCCAGACGACTAGATTAAGATAGAGAACGCATGATTTGATTAGAGACAAAGGCAGCCGAGGTAAGATAAACTACTTACTAACGTATTTCAAAAACTTCACATACTCACAACACAAGGACGAGCAACAAGCAAGCATCACATCAAGCATTATCCCATCAAATTAATTTAAAAAAATTTGAAAATTATATTTTTCCTATAACTAAATTTGTGCTAGCCCAACCTATCTTCATAAATTTTATACAAATATCAAAACATATATTTTTATTTGTATTTTCTACGCACAACCCAAAATTAAAAATTTTAGGGTGTGACACTTACACAGTTCTGCAGAATGAGATCATGGAAGCGTTTCACTCCAGAGTGACAGTAACATACCAGCATCTCAGACGACTCTTTGTGTGGCACGGGCTCAAGACGGCAGTCCAGAATTTTGTCAAGGCATGTATGACATGTTAGCAAGCCAAACCAGAAGGGATCCGATTCCCTGGACTCCTCCAACCCGTAACCACCCCATCCATGGCTTGGCAAAGTGTATTGATGGATTTCATTGAGGGCCTCCCTTCTTCAAATGGCAAGGACTGAATTTTGGTATCTTTGCATGAATCACTTCAGGAGCGGTCACTCATGAATACTTTGGTTCAGCAGCACGTTGCCAAAGCTTAGCGGCACATGAAGCTTCAAGCTGACAAATACCGCTACAAAAGACCATTTGAAGTTGGCGATTGGGTCTATCTCAAGCTACAACCGTATGTCCAAGCTTCTCATGTGCTACGTTCCAACCAAAAGTTGGCATTTAAATTCTTTGGAACCTTTCAAGTCAATGCTCCGGTGGGTCAGGTGGCTTTACAAGTTGTTTCTTCTTGCATCAACATCAATCCATCCTATTTTTCATGTTTCCTAGCTAACTGCGGTGCTTCTCGCATCCCAAACTGCTTCAACGCTACCTCTGTAGGTGCCAATGAAGATTCTATAGCACCGCGTCGCAACCACTGACACAAGCAACTGAGGAAGATATGGAAGACCTCAGGACTCGCTTTCCTCGAGCTCCTGCTTGGGGACAAGTAGCACCTAAATAGGGGAGGAAGTCAGCACCACTTCAACCAAAAGGAGTACACAAGTTCACCAAGGTGCCATCACCGCAGGACCTGAAGATGCAGAGTTGAGGCGTGGAGCACGAGTCCAACACACCAAAAATTTGGTGAGCAGATCAGAGTGAGCGTGACCTGTTAGTGACTCATAGCTGCGTCTGTGGAGGTTCATGTCAGGGCCTTGCCCATGTATTGAAGGAGAGCATGAGTGTTAGAGAAGCATCTACTATCATACAAACATAGACAATATGAATCTTTCCTCCTACCTGAAGTCTTCAGCTCCCCGATTGCGTGTGCTTCGAAATTGGGGTAGGCAAATTGAAACTAGGGATAGGTTAGAGGAATTCCTCTAACCTATCCACAATTTCAATTTGCCTACCCCAAATTCCATCTACTTTTAGCCGAGATGCTAACATAATGCTCCAAGACCCAGAACCATTGTCCGTGGAAGCTGAAGGTGGCGCAACTGATGTGGTCCCCTCTCCTTGTGCTAGAGATGGCCATGCGTCAATGGAGGGAGGTGACAACTAGGGATGATGGATATCGCTGGACCAGGATTCCCATAGATTGTTAGGATATTCTCCAAATATAGAGCATGTGTGTGGGTGTTTTGGTCCCATGTAAAGCCTTCAGGCCTATAAAAATATGTCCCTAGATTTGATTGTAATGGAGGAAGAATGATAAAACCAGTTCTCCACACAATTTGCCATTCTATTGTCATCATACTTTCTCTACTCGCCCTTTGCTAGTTCTCGTTAGCTCGGCAATCACCTGGTGTTCGAAGGCCTAGGCCTATAAAAACACATATAGAGGGGGAGCCAGGAAGGGCTCCTCAATGACTCCCCAACAGGAAGAGCGGTGCCCATCGCCGCCGTCATTGGCTCTGGCCAAACCAGCCAAAGGAAGAAGCATAGAGCCATATCTATCCATACCTGTCATGTCAAGGTATGGTGGCAGACACCTGTCATGACATGTTATGGATATGCTGCTGCAGCCGTGTTGTCTCGAGACTAGGAGATGCTGCATCCTAACCTTTGTCTTATCACCATGGACCGACTCTTGTCAGATCCGTGGCTCCCAAGCTGCCCAACCTCCACCATGGTTGCCACAAAATGAGGAGGGGATGGGAGAGGGTGCCATGGCCGGGAGGAGAGTGCCTCGCACCCAAGTAATCATTAGAGGAGTCATCACTTACATTGCTTTTGGTACCTATTGCAATTAATTAGGTATGTTAATGAGGACTTGGAGAAAAGACAGGTCTTGTAGTTTTAGTAGGTTGTGAAGAGCTTACTTGATGCATCACTTGTACTTAAGCTAGTGTAGATGATGGGCGCTTTCACATATTGCCAATCGGTAACACATACCAATAGTGCTTCTTTAGCCCTTGATCGGTCCAAAAAAGTAAGTATCAGAGGTAGCAGGACACTAATGAAGTGGCGATATCATATTAAAATGTTATGGATGGCAGGCTGTAGGCTTATAGGATGAACTCACTGGTGAAACATGGAGGACAGATGATGGATTGAAGCTTCACCACAGATTAACTCAAAAGTAAGGCGTGTGTGCTAGCTACCCTTTTAGGCTTTTACCACTTCGTCATTTTTGGTACAAAAACATTCCACTCGACTAATTCATATATATGCCTCCCGAAAAAATGGTGACCATGTAAACATTGGAAACATGAGAAGTTGACTCTTGCCCATACCTATATGTGAGCACAAGTGCATAGATTGACCATTTCAACCATTATTCTTGTTTACTCAACTAGGCTACAATCAGCAACTGTGAAACGACCTTGATTTTCGCAAAGGGAAATCCACAGAGTCAAAGTGTAATATGACCATTTAAATCACATTACCCGATAACAGTTGAATACCATAATCCATACATCGAACAAAAGAGTGCAATAGAGAGGTTTACAATAACTTATTACATCGCCACTTGGCGGAATCAGAGTTCATGCAGCATAACATAAAAGCTTGGGGTGCGAAAGCTATCATCTCTGATCCAACTTGAGCGTAGACATGAAACCCTCAATCGCTGTACTCCCCAGAAGAGTACCCACTCCTTGAACCTGAAACTAAATTTTCAGTACGATTTGTACTGGCTACACTCCCACCCTATGCATTACTTTGTGGAAACTGGATGCAATTCATGGATATGTCAAAGGAACCTATAAAGGCTGGGGTTTTTCCTAAGCAAGTAATCAAGTATATAAGTAATATAGTAATCAAGTTTTAAACACTTTCCTAACCCACAACATCCATCACCATCCATCTCTAAAACACCAGCCCAACTCCTCCAACACCATCTCGGACACAAATCGACAAGCCAACTCCCTCTCGGCTTGCCTCAGCGGCCCGCAGCCCTCAACCTGGCTCATGGCCAGAAATCACACTCAGGGAGAAGGTAGAACACTCCACTCACTAGTCCAGTGCATCCTCCTAAGGAAAGGTCCATAGCTAAAGAATTGGCTTATGTATCGATCGATCAACCATACACTCTGCAGAGGTTTCACTAATCCACTAGATAACCATCATCGGTGTTGATCACCACCTAGACAGATTTCGGGCGCCTACTGCCATAGAGCGATGCCACTCTACCATCCAGCTCTGGATCGCTGGAACTATGAAGAGAGCATGTATCCGCTCTCGAAGAGGATGACATGCCATGAACCCACTCCCGAAGGGGGTGCCATGATCGTCTTGGTAGGGTGTTAGCTCCATCCCATGCGTATACCTTCCTAACACTACTCGCCTAACAGTAGTGGCATCGATCTATCCAGCGGTTCAGACGTCTTCCCCCATGGGAAGTGAGTGGAAAGCAAGAGATTCCTATGGTCCGTATACCAGCGCAGCAGTTCCTAAGTGTGACCAAGCCAGGATGTCTTCATCAGGGTTCCCATTTAACGTGCTACCACATCACACTCCTCCTGGCTTCCACCCCTCAGAGGCTTCCACCTAGGACTCTCCAACACATCTGAGTTAGTCCACCACAGACCATTACTCGCGAGAATGTCCAGATCCATTCCCCGGCAAGACTCGCTCCATAAGCTCATCGTAGATCCCGGCTCAATCGACTCAACCCTCACCCTACTCCCTGCCGTAAGCTCCACCCCAAACCCTGATACAGCATCATCAGCTCACATGCCCATCTAATACATCAACACACACATCAAGCCTGGCACCCTCCAGGCCTTCCCTGGGTTCATCACGTCGCATCAATATGTAAGCGAGTGAAGTATATAAATATAAATATAGCAGATAAGCAAGTGGCTAACATAACAATGGGTAAGTAGGTCTTAGGTTACAACAAGGTAGGGCTCATCAAGTAGTATCTACCATGAAATCCTAGCACAGGCGATCCATTATATAGCAACAGAAATTAAAGCACTAGCCATGCTATATTTGCCATGCGTAATGGGATCTACGAGGTTGGGTGAGATGTGGCACCTTCACTATCATAGCTGTCGGGCTTCTCCTGGTAGTTACTATAGTCAGACTTGTCCTCGCTCGAGCCTGTGACCGAGAATTAATGGTCGCGGGAGCAACCCCTTAAGATTAGCACAAAAAATGAATGCCAAATAGAAGATCCAAATGCACTCAAACATAGTGAAAATAGGTAGAGCTCGATTTATAGAAAATTTGGATATGTGGATCATAATTTTCGGAGCTCGTATGAATTAGTTATGATTTTTCAAAGATTTAACCATTTTTGAAAAAGAAAAGGACTGGATTATCCTGGTGCTGACACGTGGCAGCCTATGATTGGTCCACGTGTCACGTGCGGGTCCACAGACAGACAGATTAGATGCTGACATGGCAGGTGACATCATGCTGACATCAGCATTGACTGGGTCAACGGTCATCTGACATGTGGGTCTGGAGTGACGTCACTGCTGACGTCAGCAGTCAACGGTCAACGATCAATGGTCAACTGATAGGTGGGCCCCACTGGGTCATGGATGGGCCGTTATTGGGCGGTTAATAGGCCAAGTGGGCTGGATCTGGGCGGGGCCAGGCCTGCCACATGGCATGCTCAGGTGCGGCCACGTCATTGTCACGGATCTCACACGGGCTCGGTTCACAGTTTTGGTCCACGCTGTTCCGGTGCCTGCTAGGCCCACTGTCAGCATCTCTGGTTCACGTGAACCTCGTCCACGGTGTCGTTCTCTAGTCTATGCAATCCATAGACCGATCCGCGGTGCTCCGGCTCCATCTGGCCCCATGTGCAGTGGCGCTGGTTTACGTAGACCACTTCCACCGCCTTCTCTGGGATCTCATTCCCTCCTCTGTTCTCTCCAGCCCGACGGCGGGGCTCACCGGTGGCAGTGCTTCTCCAAATTCCGATGCTCCGGTGGTTCTCTGGCTTCATCTTCTTGCCCATCAGCTCCAGGACGTCTTGGCGAACACGGAGGTGGTATTCAAGGCGACAGCTTGGCTCCCGATGGCATGCTCTATGGCGGACGGTGGCTCGACGGTGACGGTGCATGGCTGCAGCTCGCGGGTGACTCGGTCCAGGTCCAAGCGGTGCGCAGGGGTGCGATTGGGGTCATGAAGCACGTCCCTGATGCACCGGCGGTGACCTAAATCCACAGCGGAGTCCGCGTGGGTAGCAACACCCACGGTGGAGCTTTGATGAGGCCTTGGTGCGTGGCACGGCACTCAGAGAGGCTCCCAAGCCTCCATCGTCTTGTCCAGCTGATGCAGTTCATTGCGGCGGTCCTCGATGTTGGCTTCTTGTCCTCCACGGCGGCCGGTGGCGACGGGGAACGGCGGTGCACGGCGGCGCTCCAGAGCGGCGATGCGCTAGCATGGCCTCTCGCTCGTGGCTTTCTGTTGTGGCTTCCAAGAGGCTAGCGGGCGCAACTGGTGCGCCTTGCCGAGGCGGTCATGGATCTGACGTCGAAGCGGCTTGGGGGCTCAGAGTTGAGGCAACAAGGTGGCCTCGCCGCGGCGGTGTGCAGCGCGGCGACAGTCATAGCGGCGTTCCAGTCCGGCATCCTCCCGATGCCGTGGTCCTTGGGCTTTGGCCGGTCCGTGTGTGCGTGTGTCCAAGTAGGCCGGGTGAGACCTTGGCCTACGCGCTCAGTACAAGCGACATGGCCAAGAAGCAAAGGGCAAGTTTGGAAGAGCGACGATGGCGGCGATGCTCACCGACGTTGGCGACGAGAGGGGGGTGCGGTACAAGTCCAACTCAGGCTTTGGCTCGTGGTACGGCGTCGCCTTCTTGTTCCCAACGGCAGCGCAACAACAGCTCTGGGATGGCGGCGTCCTTCTTCTTCCCCTCCGATACGGCGTCGTCCTTCCCCGCCCTCTTCTTCTCCTTTCCTCTTCTTCTTCTCTAATTGGCGCTGGCGTGGTGAAATTGACTGGCCACCGAGGTGGCCGCGGGTGATGGAACCCTAGGGAACGCCGGGGCTTGCTCTTATAAGGGCAGAGGTGGTAGGTAGCACGGTGAGGGCATGACGGTCATGAGCTTGAGCGACCAGGGGCATTCCCGTTCGAGGGAAGCTTCCAGGCTGCTCGCATGGCTGCAGTGGGCTCCAGCGGGCAGGGAGTCAAGCCAATTTGGCTTCGCGACGAAGGATGGGTGAGGGGGACAAGCAGGGGACAGGCGGCGTGCGGGCGGCTGCGAGCACGCGGGAGAGCGAGATGCTCGCGGCCATGGGTGCCTTGTGGGAGAGCCTATCGGCCAAGGTGGCAGGTGGGATGGTCGTCGATGCGGGGCTGGGACGGATCGGGCGGCTAGCGGCTTTGCCTTCACGCGAGCGGGCGCGGCGCGGCGCGGAAAGGCATGGGAGGTCGGGGTGACCTCAGCCAAAAAGATGACAGGTGGGTCCCATGGTGGGACCCACTCGTCAGCGACTGTGGCCGGCTCCCTCCATCGTGTCGCGGCGCAGGTCCATGATGGGCCTCATGGGCCGTTGCGAGCACAGGGAGAAAAGGAGAGAGGGAGAGCGTGCGAGCTGCTGGGCCGGCTGGGCCGTTCGGGCGCGAAGGAAGGAGAGAGGAGAGAAGCTAGGTGGGGCTGGGCTGGTCGGGCTGATTGGGCCAGATTGGTCTTTTCCTTTTCTTTTTTGTTTTCTTTCTCTTTTCCATTTTTCAAATATATGTATACACACTTGTATTGCATGTTGTAAAATACTTTATGGTATACTTAGAGGTCATAGGCCATGTTGATATATTTCCCATAGAATATATTTATTTATTACATAAATAAATATTATGGGTCCATTTTATTTAACATCACATAAATCCAATAAAAACCAAATCACAATATTAATGCAACATGACATGACAACTATTGAAACATAGGAGGTGAAGCTATTGCAATATTTGGAAACATCATGTGAAACATTGATCAAGACATATTACTATGAAACATTGATCATGCTATGATTGCATAGGGTGTTATGCATGACATGCTTAGGGTTGATGCATGGTTAGGGGTAGATGATGACATGTTGCACTCATCACTCATAGGTTTTTCAAAAAAATTTTGTAGCTCGGATTTTCGGGTTGTTACAAACTGCTTCTCGGAAAGTCTTAATGGCCATTAGAAATTTAGAAAACGAATCATCTATCCAGTTAACAAACCGCACACAGTCCAAAAGGACGTATTTACCTACGTTCAAATTTAAATAAATAATGTAATTACCCTAGGAATACATGATTTATGGTTCACTTCCTAATATTTTAGAATGGGGCAATGCTCAGGTACACCAAGAAAAATGACCTAGATCCTTCCAAACCAAAAACACCAAAGAAACTAAGAACACATACAATTTTCCAAAGAGATCATAATGGATTTGTTAATGTAATGCGTGTGAAAAAATATTAAAAGTAAGGTGGGTTTGCAAGGGTTGATATATATTTTTTTCGACAAGGAAAGGTTGATATAGTATGTATGATAATCGTGTTGTTTCATCTGCAGGTTCTAGCAGCCGGAGACTCTTTCTTCCTTTCGTAGGTTGAACTTAGACTTTTTCAGTCGTTAAAACATTGACGTCACCACGTACCCTTGCCGCTGTGTGGCAGCCTATATAAACACACCATCCCCATGTCCAAAGCATCAAACAGCCGTAGCTCAATTGAGAGAGCACAAACATTAAAACCTGATGGCGCCCTCCGCCTACTTTCTCCTCGCTTCTCTTCTAGCATTGGCCAGTTCTCAGGCCTTCGCTTCAGACCCTAGCCCGCTCCAAGACTTCTGTGTAGCCGACATCCATTCTCCAGGTATGCATGCACTCACTATAAGTCAAGCTATATTCTTGTACTAAAGTGAGGATCAAATAATAATTATCATTTGTCACAGAAAACATTAACTTTTTATGTACGTCTGATCCCATGTTTTCATTCTGATCGAGTACCTATTTTCCTTCGTCTTAATTTGTATATGCAGTGAAGGTGAATGGATTTGTTTGCAAGGACCCCATGGCCGTGAATGCGGATGACTTCTTTAAGGCATCAAAACTTGACCAACCTAGGGACACCAAGAAGAGCAAGGTTGGATCCAATGTTACTTTAATCAATGTCATGCAGCTACCTGGACTCAACACCCTGGGCATCTCATTGGCTCGCATTGACTACACACCATTAGGTTAGAATCCGCCACACATCCACCCACGTGCCATAGAGATCCTCACCGTGCTTGAGGGTATACTTTATGTTGGATTTATCACCTCCAACTCAGACAATGGTATCAAGCTATTCGCCAAGGTTCTTAACAAGGGTGACGTGTTTGTATTCCCCCAAGGGCTCATACACATCCAATTCAACCCAATCTATGAGAAGCCAGCTATCGCAATCGCTGCACTAAGCAGCCAGAACCCTGGTGCTATTACTATTGCCAACGCAGTCTTTGGATCAAAACCACCGATCTCAGATGATGTTTTGGCCAAGGCTTTTCAGGTGCAAAAGGGAACAATTGATTGGCTCTAAGCTCAGTTCTGGAAGAACAACCGCTACTAAGTAATAAATTGAAACTTGCTTCATTGTAACAAGATAGGTTTATATGTGTGTATTCAGTTATGAAATGTTTTAGCCAAGATATAATAGAATAAATCGGAAGTATTTGTAACAAATCACTATTGTTGTGTCTCTACTGCAAGCTATAGCATAACTTGGTCTTATAGAATATAGTAATTGAAGTACATGAGGATCCTACTTAATTTATTAAATATTGTCTGGGTTCGATGTGCCATTAAATAAGCAAAATTTCTGGACGGTAATTTGGAGATGAATATTGCATGGATTCCTCGGACACTGCTGCCTATGGAACAACGTCTTCTCTATGCGCCTTCTAGACCGTCAGTCGATCTGCATGCACGAGCAAAGAACCACGCACGGCTCTAGGCGGCAAACACGTACGGACCTCTGGCCACCCGGCTGACTCCTGGCCTAGCCGACATGCTGCTTGCTGGGGGGCCAAGACACTCGGGGCCAGAAGCATGTGATCCAACACCGTACCGAGCGCGCAGACACTGTATCCACGGAACATCCGTCGCTACACATTTGAGTCAGACCATCGATCGCTAAACACAAGTCTCGGAGTCCAGCGATTGGTCGTTAAAGCCAATTTTCATTTTGACGCGTTGAGCCCAGCCCAATTTGCGCGCACTGAATTTGATGGGTCCCACTAGGCAGTGTGAAGCGAAACCCTAAACGATTCAGCATAGACGGAGGCCCATACCCCTTCACCCGCCCGACGCCCACACCCCTTTCACACGCGCCGCCACACACCCGCGCAGAGAAGCCGCGACGCCGCCACACCCGCTCCCTCCGTCCCTCGTCACCGGCTCCGTCGCCACACCTCGCGCGGTCGGGGGGTCTCCTTCCGCGACCACCCCGTCCTCGGCACCGGGCTGCAGCCGCACGTCCCGCCGCCAGCGCCGCTTATGCCGCCGGCACCCTATGTGGCTGGGCCAAGGCGATGACGAGCTCCTCATGGTGGCGCCCCCTTCCCGTCCTGGACTCCACCGGCGTTGGCAGCTCGTGCCATCCTCGACTCCACTGTTGGTGGATCTGAACGAGGAGGTCTCCATCGGGGCGCCGAGCTCCACGGCTCCCCAACCAGTGCACGGGCACACAAGGTCCTGATGGCACAGGGCAGAGCTCCCTAATCGGCTCCCAGTGAGTCCCCAATCCGACGAGGTGAGGCCTGAATCTTCAGATCCCTACTGTGATGAATAGCTAGTGGCTGGTAGGGAGGGATCTGATCTGTCGGCTGCAAGATCTCATGGGGTAATTGTTTCCATGTGGTTTTCTTAAGGGTTACTCTTGTTGCTTGCCTTTGTGTGTTGATTGTAATACCTGTTAGAATTTCATACTTATCTCATTTATTGCCTCAGTACATTTCAAGATCGATAGATCCAAGTAGCACCTTGTGACCAAATTTGTGAAACTAATTGGTATCAGTCAGTGCTAGTCGTGATGCAGAATCTAGAATGTTGTTAGAATATATTTATTGTCAAAGCAAGGTTTTCCTATAACCATTTTGAAATATGAGAAACAACAACCTAAAACGTTAGTTATTTCTAGCTGTGGCCAACTGCCAGATATATCTATTAATATACCAGTCATACTTATTTGATATTGTCATTTCAGCCATACTTATTTTTGACAAAGGAATATAGGCAGGCAGCTATACTTTTGCACTACTAAATGTGCTGGTAGTTAACCATGCATTTGTTTGATTTTTGTTCTGTACATGTTGCTACAAGTATGTCTGTATCTGCAGCAATACTATGTCTGTATCTGCACTACTAGACTCAGTCTTGGTGGCTGTTATAGTAACGGTGGTTCTAGTTTGGCACATATCTGGTTAAGTTACTTGCAGAGTGGAAGAAGTGCCTCCTTTCTATACCTGACCCTCAAACCAAGGTTTGTGCTGAACTAATTTTCTTTTCAATGTCTTATGAAAACCAAAGCTCATTGACCCCACGAACTATTTTTCTCTGTTACAAGGTGTCTAGTTTGCTGTTGTGTTAGGATAACTTGTACTCTTTAAATTTCCACCATGCCACCATGTTAATGGCCCTTTAAAAATTTGTTTTTAAGCAATAAATCTGTAGATTCAGAATAGAAACCTAGTGCTTTGCATTAGAAATCTTAAAGTAATCTTGTTGGTTGTTGTTGCCAATTTTGCCTCCAGAACTAGAGTTACCATTTGGTGGTGCCTAATGGAATGCTTGAGATGGAGATACTGGCTGAAGCGCTGACTTGAATAAATGGTACATTGTTTGTCTATTTCTGGAATGTATTTTAGTCATGGTTATCCTTAATATCTAGCATTGTTTATTTTTGAGCAAATGATATTGTTAAATAGGCATTTCCTTTGTTCCAACAGATCTGTTTGCCAATGTACAATATCTTTTGTGATTGATATGATGAACCAATGTACATAGAAATGCTTACCAGTCACACTTTTGAAGTCCGTGAATTATTACGAATTGCGCGTTACCTTTACCAGTTAGAGGTGAGAATTGCGTGCTTACATGTCATAGTCACCAACCTGTTTGTGACTTCTACCTTTTTTCTGTTGAGGATGCACAAATGTTTTCCTATCAACTGGCTCATGGAAAGTTGTAGCTTGCACAACGGTCACAATTCAGTTTTCTGTTCTCATTATATGCCTTAGATATAAAGCTGTGTGTGATATTTTGTTACTTGAGCAGTGAAACTTAGAAAACGCCTTAGATGAAATCTGCATCAGATTGTATACTGGATGATTTAGTAGCCAACGAAGAGTTTCTTGCTGTATCCCCCACATTGTTCACTAAATCCACTACAATAGTCTCACTATGTCGCATAGTATTGCTCATCATATTGTTGTTTGAATGGTCAATTGGTTCTGCACTTCTGTCAACATGTTTCTTTTATATTTTCCTGTTCAAATAATTGCTCCAGATGGTTTGCTGCATCTGCCACAGTGTCCCTAACTTCTTGATGTCCCTAACTTCTTGATGTTTCAGGTTGAGGGAGGCCTTGGAGGTGCACATACGTTGTCACCAGGAAGCCAACATGACATTTTGCTTTTGATAAGATGGAGATGAGGCATCTTGTAGTGAATCTAGTTAGATTGTGCAAGCAAACATATGACTTGTGTCTGTCATTTGACCTAGCTAGATTGTAAGCTTTTGTAGTCATGACCTGTTATGGATTGTGCAAGCAAACTGGATGTATTGCTTTCCTTTTGTAATGATGACCTATTGCAAGCAAACTTGATGTATCGCGAAATGTTGGCTTCAATGAAAACTTGAGATACTTATATATGGTTGATGAGTGTTGTGGGCTGTTATGGATTACTCCATCCGTCCCTAAATGACCGTCTGGGGTGCGTGCCACAGTTTGATTCAATTTGTAGAAAATACGTGAAACATTTGTATCTCCAAATAAATTTGTTAAAAAACTAGATTCAAAGATCTTTCTAATGATACTAACTATGTATCATAAATATTAATAGTTTTAATTATATAATTAGTCAAAGTTGTTTCTTGGGAAGCGCGGTGACAATCTTTTAGGGACGGAGGAAGTATATATGTATGTGGCTGATGGACAATCTGGTTTGTTATGGATGTTTATTAGGCATGAAATGTGCTTAATATGAAATTGTAATTATAATAATTGTGCCAGTTAGTAGGGATGGATTATTGGTCGCTACAAAGTTTTATATCGTCTTATCATCGGTCGCTAAACTATGTGACTGATCATCAGACGCTATCCATATTGCGTTCAACTATCGGACGCTATAGATCCGATTGGACGCTATAGACTTATAGCGACGCCACTTAATATGACAAATACATCGGTCGCTATAGCGTTATAACGTCCAATGATCGGCCGCTATAGCGGCTTATAGAGACCCTTTTTCTGACCCTACAAATTGGCTGTGGTATAGTGAGAGTTGATGATAGGGGAATGACTCAAGCATGGTGCGCTCCCACCGGTGCCTGCGAGCAACAGACGCACGGGCTCCGTAGACGACTCGGGTATCGTCTAACCCATCGATCGACTCAGGTAGCGTCTAACTCCCACACTGGCGGCTGGGGGAGTTCACGCTCGTTGACTCTGGCTGCCTAGAATTCTTCTGACGTCAACCTCTCGTAGACAGTTATAACATCCCGATGCTTATGTCCGGAAGGGTGCTGGTGGCGATGTCCTTGATGACAACAACGGGTCTACCAAGCAATGCCAGCAAGGCCTTATGGACACTAGCTCCATGTTGTAGCCACGACGCGTCACTCCTAAGATCCACATCAGTGATGCGTCTTAGCAATGCTCGTCAGTGCTGACAAGTTTTAGTGATGCGTGAACACTCGTGACTGGTGTGCCCTTCTCATAGACACAAGGAGAATGACGCATCTTTTTGGCGTCACTAATAACCATTTAGACGCGCCATTGATTAGCTTTTCCGGCATAATGAGTGCATATGCCCCACCAATCTGAGTTATGGTCGTGTTGGCACCCAAGATAGGCGAGGCCGTGGGGCATGCTGTTGCGCATGCAAGGCGTTTGAGATGTTATAGTACTTGCTGCAATGACACCAACCGACAGTTCATATATTCGTAACTACTTTGTTTGGATGTATTCATGTTCACGTCAATCCACAAACACACATGGATTGAGTGAATCCGACAACCTAATTTTCTCTTCAACTTAATTTATTTGATATATATATGCACAATAGTTCCTTCAAAAAAAATTCATGTACAATATTTGGGTTGTTAAAAGAAATATACTTACCTATATAGCAACATATGTCCAACTAGATGTAATATTAGCTGCAGAGACTAGAGATATTTTAAAATATAGGGTAAGTAGGATAAAAAAAGATTGCTCGAGAGTAAAAAAAATGGAGAGTTGTAGGTAGAGAGAAGAACCAGAAAACAAATGAATGAAAAATTGAACGAATAAACCTGATGCCCGCAAAACAAAAATGAAACTGGATAAAAAATGAATGAAGAAACCTGACAACGGCCAAAAAATATATACAATGTTAGAGTTTGATACAATCCCGTGTATTATGTGACCTCCGAGACATTAACATGCTCCCCCTGTTAGACATCGGACGAACTCTTCATATCACACTACCCGTACGTTTTATCTCCGGAAGACGTTATCCAGGCCCTGAGTCAAACGCTCCATATCACCGTGTATCAGTGTAACCTCCGAGACGCTAATAGGCTCTCCCGTCACCATGTGACCCCTGATATATTTCTATTTTTTTCTGACCATGGGCTTCAACACCACTTGTTATGGTACGCAATAAATTTGGCCCAGTTCCCTATATCACGAGCGCCCCTCAGGCCTAGGTCTATGGAAGCCCACAAGATATTGGGTCTAACTCACCCAAAAGACTTGATCATCAATTATTGGTGTGGGACTAAACCTAACATATAGGAAACCAAATAATCGAAGGAAGAGACTTGAGGATCATTGATCTTATGGTGACCATGGTGACGTACGAAAGATTGAAAAAACACAAGGCTTTATTAAATTATTAAAATAGAGATAGAGAAAATAGAGATAGAGAGATGATATTTTATTTAATATTATTAGATAGGAAATAGAAGAAAAGAAAGAAAGGTAGGGATAGCTTTATCAAATTTTAAAAAGTAGGGCTTTGTAACGCTCAGGTCCGGACTAATCCTCATTTTAATCCCGGGAGAAAATCTGACCAAGACTAAAGCCAAAAAAACCAAAAGTTTGTCCTCTAGTTGTGACACGGTACACTTATATACCATTGAAATAATGGACACACAAGCTTTCAGTTCATTGTGGTGAAGATAGTGTACATATCGTGAAACAAAGGCTTGGTACAAAAGTTCGTGAAACAAAAAAGGTTATAAAATCTACATATCTTTGCTAATTAAATGCAGTACATATAAACCATTGTGTTTCGGTCACATATACTGCCACAACATACACGTCAGTATGGAATACAGCTCAATGTTAATGAAATAATAAAACAATCCAGCTAGGGTCCGTCGCTCTTTGCAACGGCACGGCACCGCGCTGGTAACGGCTAGCTGGTATAAAAACGTGAGACGAATGCAGCCAATTTTGGCCGGAGCACGCCGACGTCCCAGACCGGCCTCTTCCCCGCTCTCCCGATCGGATCTCGGAGCCCACCATCGTCCTCCTGTCGCCGTGACCCAGCAGGCCGCCGATATGGAGCCGCCGCCGCAGCAGCAGCAGCGGGTAAGGCGTTCTCGCCGTCGTCCCGCCGCCGTCACCGAGCAGGGTTCCAACATGGAGCCGCCGCCGCCGCAGCAGCAGCAGGTAAGGCGTTCTCGCCGTCGTCGCGCCGCTGCAACCGAGAAGGACGCCGACATGGAGCCGCAGCCGCGGCAGCAGGTAAAGCGGTTCTCTTCTTCACTCCCGTGCGGCTTTGCCTGGTGGGTTATATATATATAATGAGGATTTTGAATATACGGCGGACCATAGCTAGCCCACAGAGCAAGATGCCCCGCCGTGCAGCGGTGCAGGTGAAAGGGCGAACCTGTTTTGCTTTGGTAGGCGTACGTCTCTCAGATTCCGCACTGGTGGACTGGGAGTCAGCTAGCGGCTACTCGCGGCGACGCGAGTCGCACGGGCGGCGGTTCTTTTCTCGCGCGCAGTCTCACATCTGTAGGGCCCCCGCCGCCCGAAAGATGGATGGATGAGCTAGGGCATATCCATGTCAGAACGAGGATTATTTTGATCTCTCCGTCGATCTGGAGAGGACTGGGAATTTCGGCCACCGAAAAGGGTGTTTTGGGGAAAGTGTTTGAGAGTTAGGGTTCGGGGAATGGGTGAAGGCCGCCGCCGAACCTGTTTTTGCACTGCAACAGTGCAGACTGCAGTGCAGACACAGACGTATAAGCCCTCGAGTTTCATTCGTTCTGCACCTGGCGGACCAGCAGCAGCAGGAGTCACATACCCCTGGAGTGGCGAGGCTGCGCCAGATGCATCGGGCTTGTCACAAGTACTCTCCTGGGCCGAAACCCATGGTGCTGGGCTTTTGAGTTGGCAAGCACCCCATCGAGGACTCACATCCATGTTAATGCACAGAAGCTGGCTAGTTGCTCTCTTCAGTGGTAAGTGGCCCACTATATCAGACGAGAGGAAATTCCTTCCTGACGGTGGATTCCTAACGGCTGCATGTGAGGAATATATTTTCTGACAGTTTACTGTCCATTTCTGATAGATTTGGGCCAACATGAATTTTGACTACTCTTGTAGTGGCGACCTCTGTTAGATCCCATTTCATTCAGTGGTTTTATGGATAACAAGAACACTCTTCACTAATTGCGCATGGAACCTATGAAAAGTTTATAAAAAAACATAATTACTGAAATACGCGTATGTCCAGGGCTTATGACAATATGTCCATATTTCTAATATTGTTGGTCATTCAATCAACTAACGTATTCCTGGTTAATTAAAATTAATATTGTTTTTCACACCAGGATAACCACAGTTTCATTGATTAACACATAATTCATCACATAGTCACAGTGTCTAAGAGCCATCGAGAAACGAAAGGAGGAAGGAACCTGACTCAGGATAACACCAGAGATATAGAAACAGCGCAAGCACTAACGGGTACAACATAAGAACATAGACCTGACCCATCCTTCAGTTCAAACAACAGTCAACTCTCTTAATCGTTCTTTTGAAAAATAGTCACAGCGCTACTGTCCGTCTAACCTTCTATGGTACTTATGCACTGCTGGGGATGTGGACATGTAATAAGCATGAGGATGCTGACCCCATGAATATTCATGTTAGCACCATCCACCACCTTCTCCTTGGACAATGCTGACACTCCTTGAGTAAACCTGACCAATATTTAGCTAAATATAAACATGAATATTCATTAAAATTTAGCAAATAATAAAAAATCAATAGTTCTTGAATAGTTCACTACATCTAAAGTAAAAATAACAATATTTTCCTTTGTCCCAGTTAGTGGGGCTAAGGGTATTTTATCGCTAAGCAAAATAGTAGTGTTTCGTGAAGAGCTAAAAGTGTCTTTAGCGGCATTAGTAAGACAACTGGTAATATCCTTGTAGCATACCCTTTGAAAAATGTTGTAACATACAGTACCATTGCAGGCTATTAGATGAGGAGGTTCTCTCACCTAATCTACTAAGAACTTTGCACATACATGAGGAGAGTGCTAAAAAATAAGAGCCTAAAAAATGGTTTTGGGTGCTTGCAAAAATGTATTTTAGGTGACAAAAAGTTCCTCCAAGAACCTACTGTTTTCGATGCCCATACCTTTGAGAACAAGAAGCAACTACATCTTCCAATGCAATGGGACTTCTTCAGCCACCATCCAGCCACCTCCAGATCTGGCTATCACTGGCCAACCCTAGCCATCTTCAGCCAACCAGCAGCCACATGCGGTGGCAAGCTGAGGTGGGTTATTGCCGGTTGTCAAGCAGTAGTAGAGGGTGCATGCAGGCGATCTTGGCTAGTAACTCTGAGACTCTGTGGGCATCATAGGGATCATAAAGAGCAGGTGCTTGGGGTGATTGTAAATTTTGCCAGCTGGTTTAGAGTACCATTGGACACTTTTTTTGGGGGGGCTGGGTACCTTGCTGTGTAATACTAACTACCCTTGGTGCCATAATTTCACAGCCTCTGTGCAAAACAACCCTTAGGTTTGTAGGTGCCACAAAGTCTTTCTGTTGTTTAGTGGCTTCAGCAAAAACATTTCTGTCCCCAAGACAGCGCAGCGTGAATGGTTTACTCACTTCACATTTCATGGATATCTGATGGCCTACTTTTAAATTGTTGCATTCAGATGAAAATTTTTCCATTTTCTATGAGTTCTTTATATCATATCACCACTGGTTTGCCATGTCATCTGGTGGTACTGAAGTGTACCATCACCATCGGTTTGGCATATGATCCGGTGGTGATGAATCTCATCACCGCCAGTGCATCATTTGTTCTGGTTGAAATGCAGAGTTCATCAGCGCTGGTGCGGACATTCATACATCATTGATGAAGTTTCCGGGGCAGCGTTTTATCCACTGGTGATGTCTTGCACAGCTTCCAGTAGCAATGCCACTCTTTATCACAGCGTATATCTAGGGGCTCATTTACTAACTTCCACACAATTTGATATTACCTAAATATAAGTTTAAGTGTATACCTCCAGAACAATGATGCTAATAGACACTTCAAATTCCACGCATACTAAAGTCCATACTTCACTACCTCAAGGGTAACATCAGTTATTGGTCTCTACTGCTCTCGATCATATGCTTCACAAGCAACATCCAAACCTTTGCTGACACTGAGGTGCTGCATCTGGAGCACTGGGACGAACCACGCGAGGGTACTGAGGTGACGGACGACCACGCAATTGCACTGCCTGTTGCGACGCATACGACTACATCGAGTCGTCTTCCGCTACACCTACACGTCTAATGGTAATCCCGTAACCTATAACTAGCAGTAGATCCTAATTTATGAGGTCGAAAAGTTTTCTTTTCTGGCTAGCGTAGCACCCTCATAACCCTTTACCTAATTATGCTTGATTCATGAAAACTAGGCCTAACCAACACAGAGATTAAATTGAGATAACAGAAAAACCAACATAACACTTGTAATTAAGAACAACACTAATTCAGGATCTTAGCCAGGTTGGGAAAAATTCAGATTAGTCCCTGTGAGTTTCCTCGTTCTTATCCTCCAGCTTCTTGTAACTACAGCTCAGGTCGATAACTGGACTTGCACTTCAGCACCTGGATTGCCTCCTTGAGCGAGATACCTGCATTCTCAATGATGTATTACTTGAATTGTATCTTGAAGACCTACCCAATATTTTTGTAAAAGAACACGTGCTATGTACATTACTACATAGATTGCACAAGAGTGTTTGATTATTTTTTTTTTATCAAAACAAGGCCTTCCTATCTTCCATATAGCCAAGCAAATTCAAGCTATTCCGAAGGTAAAAGCTCTTCCGCCAATAGGTAAATCCTTACTTACCCACCTCCAGTATTGCTCCTGATTGTATGGAATGTCATTAGTATCACAGTGGGATGCAACTACAGACCAAACCACTTTACACTGAAAAAAAGATGAGAAATTGTTTCATTCTAATCGTAGAAGTAACAGTTGGATTTCCCTATAAATATCTTTTGATCATATTATCTTTAGTCATAATGGCGCCATTTTCTATGAACCAGAGACAAATTTTAATTCTACGAGGTATTTTGGCCTTCCATGTGTGAGCAAAAGACTACCCTATTTCTGGGAAATACACTTCCGATGACAGAGAAAGTTCGTCTGCCCAGATGGAGGAATCATTTTTTGTGGTTTAACAGTGCCTGAAGTGGAGTTACACAAATATTTGGCCTGAACAATATACTAACCTTCCCAAATGCCATTTTCTTGTCCTAACTTCCATCACCACTTAACAAAGAAGACTAATGTTCATTTTTCCTTAAAATTTTTATACCTAGTAGTGGTTCCGCCTAGGCACCAAGCTAGCAGAAAAAAATCATCCTTTCGATTTTCAAGCTTCTTATTATCACAGTTTTAGGAAGAAAATATATAAACATATATCACATATAGGATAATTGCAGATGCTTATATTTATTAACGTAGTCCCTACTGGCAATATATAAGGAGCTTCCTTATAGATGTCCAGTGTTTTAGCACTCGTGTTCTCCAGTGGCAGCTAATCCACAATGTGCAATATACTTGGGCTAACATTGGACCCCAAGATATCAAACTAGGAAAAACAGTTTGAGATTTGACGAATTCAGCATGGTTAAAAAGTTTATATGATCCCGAATCATGATAACTTCAGTTTTAGCAAAGTTACTTTTAATGCAGACATTAATTCATAGAGATATAACAACAACATTGGAATTAGATAATAGTGTCATGTACATATTTCAGGATCACCACTCCATTATGAATTAAGTTTTCAAAATGGCCGATAACTATGCAACTATCCTGAGTCGTCAAAACCATAGTTAGAACCATCGTCGTCAACAAAAAACTTCATAGAATTTGGGGGGGCGGGGGAATGGGGGTAGGGCCTTCCTGTTTCACAGCTTCTGAGATAGTAAAATAAGGGTTAGTGCTATCATTAAGTTTATATATTTACACAAACAGTTCCCACTTTTACCACTTGCTTAGTCCAATTACCCTAGGTATTAGAGAAACCTCTGATTCTGATAAGCACCTCAAAAAGAAAAATCCCACATAAGAATAATACGGTTTGCCATTTCTTTTAGTCTCATGCAAAATCTCATGTAATAAGGTCATCTTGTGTATGGAGGCATCTTGTGTCATATGTATGAACTTATCAATGAAATGCTCAATTCCAATCATGAATTTTTTAAAATAAATTTGTATATGGAATTAAAAAAAAGGGCGTACCCAGTGCCGTAGGCTCCCGCACTGCAGGGTCTCGGGAAGGAAAAATAGCCAACAGCCATCCCTGCACAAATGTGCAGAGGCTGGGGTTTGAACCCTGGACCTCTTGGTTATAGGCGGTAAAGCTCTACCGCTTGCACCAGGGCCGCCCTTCTTTGTATATCGAATTGAGAAAACAAATTTGTCATCAGCATATTTTGGGAGCAATGTCATAACCCCATTATTGAGTCTACCAAATCTAAGAGTGGCCATATGTAAGTCTTAAAATAACTCCATGATGTCCCTCTCACCACACCCTAATAACATGCTTTATGGAACTCAATGGGAATATAATCTAGGCTTGTAGCTTTGTTTGTTTCCATTAGAAAAGTGCATTCTTTATTTATCTTGAGTAAATGCCTTTGAGTCATTTGTGAGTTTAAGTTATGCAACATGGCACTCTTGGTCGCTCTTCCACGTATTTAACATCATGTTTTAATCCAGCTAATAACCTCTCCTTTGCCTAACAAATATTCTGGTTATCACAACTATCCTCAGTGGTAGGATTCTATGCAATGCGAGTTCTGCTTGTGCCAAGATTTCCATGGAAAACTAGGTTGATCATTACGAAAACACATAGTTGGGTGTTAACACCCCTAGGTTGTTGTGCTATCAACGCCATTAGTTTTTGTGGGTTCTGTCAATACCATGGATCGATTATTGATAAAAGAAACCTCCACCATCATTGTAATACAAACTACCCTTCGTACCATAATTTCACTAGCTCTTTGCAACTTGACTATGCTTTGTTTGGTGGAATCTAAGGTGAAACTATATATTGCCAGCAACAACCCTCAGGTTTTGTTGGTGCCAGTGTGTCTCTATATTTTGTTGCCTCGATAAATACCTTTATGCACTGGAGGAACTAGGGGGCCAGCAGGGCCTGTGCGTGCCCCGCCCCCAGCATTGTGAAACGATTCTAATATCCTATAAATGTAAATATTGTGACTTTGGGCCACTAAATAGCCAAAAATATAACATATTCAGAATCTCACATCTAAATATGTATTATTTACCTATGTTGTCCTTGGACATTGGGCCGCTAGATGATTTATAGAGATGGAAAATTTAAAGGCCACCTTTTGAAAATAAAGTCCGGGACAATAACATTACAGTTTTATAGCCCACTGGCTTTTATATACTAATTCGTATTTTTTTTCAGGTGGCACCAGTGAAGAAACCTGTAAAGAAGCGAATGAGGAAAACCAATGACCACTATAATGTAATTTTAGCATTACCAGCTGTGTCTCCATTTCCACCAAGTACTGAAGGAAAGAAAAGGGTGGCAACTGAAGAAAACACTACAGCTGGACCATCAAGTAAGTAACCCTTGCATAATCATAGCAAAAAAAAAAATGGAATAATGCATCTATGTGTAACATTATTCTAGGAGTATGTATAAAAATGGAAGATAAATAAATTTTATTCATACTTTTTTCTAAAAAAAATCTTTTTCATACTAAAGCTGTGATTTAATATAATCATTTTCACATGTTTCAGGGAGAAACAAGAAACAAAAGGCTGCAAGTGAACCCAAGGACGCATCAACGAAAGGACGTCCATGTGCTTCTAGAAAGAAAAAGATGGCAACCGACGAAAGCACAAGCAGTGGACCTACAAGTAAGTGTCCACTGCATAATCATAGGAAAATAAGTTTGGAATAATACATCTAAGTGGGAATTTAATTCCACGAGTATGTATGAAAAAAATGGAATTATTCCAGAGCATCCATATTAAAGTGCATCTTCAGGATCACGAATCTTGCAGTCATGTTCAACACAAAAATTTATTCATACTTAAGTTGATAGTAGCAGAAATGAACCAAACAAATTTCACTTATTAGATAATTCCAGATTATCAATAGTAAAAGTTCATCTTCGGGATCAATAAGAATCCTGCTGTCATGCTCTATCAATCAATCAATCTGGAATTTGGTTCATCCAAATTGTGAATTTATACGAGATGAGAAACAATGGATACTATATGGAAACTGTGACTTTGAAGTCTTTAGTGATGAAATTTGTAAAAGCAAACAACTTGGAATTCCTAATAATAAGGGATCTATATTAATATTTTCAAATATTTTTTAACATGCACTTGTGATAATATCAAAACAAGAAATTATAGCTTAACTGTACTAAAAATATCCAATGGAGATGACATTGTGGAAAATCGCTCGAGTAATGCTACTGCTTCATTGAGTTTTGTATCAGATTTGTTGTTTCATTTGATTTTTGTACTCTTTTTGCAATTTTAGTGATATGCTCATATAGATTGAATCTTCTAGGTGATGTAACTGAACCAAATGTTAGCAACAAACAACATATTCATGATGAAGATTCAGGTAATCAAAACCCACCCAATTTGAGACACTTGAAATAATGCATTGGAGAACAAGGAGTTCTCTTATACGTTGTAATGTTTATGTAGCTACAGTCCAGCTACAGAACACTGCAAAGGCATGAAAAAATGTGGAAGAGGATTCTACAGGTTTTGTACTTATTTGATTTTCTTATGTCTCTGGTTTCGTTTGATTTATAAGTATATTCAGGACTGTAGTGTTGATATTCAAAAAAAAAAAAAAGAATGTATGGTAAAATTTACCAATTTGTTTCTAGATGACCCTACAACGTAATATTGTTTCTTTTTTGACTCTTTCTCCAGACTAATGTTTTATTTATTTTATTTATTCTTACACTTTTTTAACATTTGTAATTATATGTTATTAATATCTTTTGATTTTTTAGTTGCAGTGCAAGAAGCAGATGACATTAACAATGAACACCAAATTATAAAGGAACAAGCAGGTAAATTATAACTTTTCCTTGTAAATTATATATTTTCCCTTTGGAGACCCTTCGAGAAATGTCTAGTGATGAACTAAGACTTTTGTGATGCTATATATTGGTTTTTCAAGATTTTGAGAACCAACAAGATGTTGCAGTTAATCAGCAACATCTTCCAGCTCATCATGCAGGTATGCTATAGCTCATCCAATTAGTGATCCTTCAAAAAGTGCAGTTGAGAAAGTAAAAATTGTATGACATAATATTTCTGTACGTAGGCGTAATGCAACAGCAAAACATTCAAAATGCTATTCAAGAAAATGTGCCAGAGGATCCTGCAGGTTTGTTACTTCATTCGTACTTTCTTTTTATTATATATGGTTTGTATTATTTCCAATACTGCTTACACTGCCATAAACTGAGCTATATATCCACACACAAATGAGCGAGATGCTAGAACACAGGGGATGGAGAGAAAACGAGGGTTCTTTGTATATATGAATGTGGCCTTATTTATAGTAACAAACTGAAGGAGGATATACAAGAACACAAGGCTAGTATGAACGACATATAGTGTACTTTGCAATTTGCAAATGTAAATCCTCCACCTGTCATATCTTACTCTCATTAATTTGGCCACCATCAAAATCTTATTTTATTTTTTGTTTTTTTACTTTGATTTCATAACATACATTAAGGTATTAATATGTTAACATTTATTATTCTTTTCAGTTATTGCTTATATATTCAGCTTTCCGTTGAATAATGAACTCATAGACCTCCCACAAATTGAAGACATTCTGGATGATCCAATAGGTATTGTTTTACTTCCATGAAATTTTCTTTATTTAGACTATTGATTCAATTCACTTATCAAAAAAATAGGTGACATGCTAATATATATTAGTTTTTCTAGGAGTCGATAATGAACAAAATATAATCAATAATCAGCAAGACATTCCGGACCAACAAGCAGGTACGTAATATATAACCCATCCAATTGGAAATGTTTGACACAAAGCATTAGAGAAAATAAACCTTTTCTGACATAATACTTATGTAGGAATAGCGCTACAGCAGAACCCTGCTGAAAATGGTGAAGTAGTTCCTCCAGTGGACGACCCTACAGGTTTGTTTTTTGGGTACTTTCTTCTGATTATATGTGGTTTAATTTTATTTCTATTTTATTTTATACTAAGGATTTTGTTTAATAGTATTTATTATTTTTCAGTCTACGGTGACATATTCGACTTTCCCCTAAACAATCAAATCATGGACCTGGACTGATGGTGGTCTGCATTGCCAATCGTCATTGGAATGTGTTGTTAATTTATTTCCAACACAATAGCCTCTTGTGAACATAATGCTAGCTGTATATGCAAGCGTATGGTATTCTGACTATATATGGCAGTGTACCAAATTTCTCTCCGTGTGTTTTACTGTTTTATATCGTTGGTATCTATATCTTTTGAAAAATAAAATGTCGGTATCTAATTGAGGTACCTGATGCATTTATTTCTTTGGACAGCAACAGAGCATAGATGTACGTCATCTATGCTTGTTCTGGAAAGTACGATGAGGTTCTAAACAGGAACACTTGCTCCGCTCAAGTTCCGTCAAGGGCTCGATTTTGGTGTCTCACGGTGTGAAGAAAGTACATTATTTTGAACAAGCAGCAGAACCATCAGTTTTAATCTTGACGCTGGGAGGAACGATCGGAGGTAACAACAATAGGGTTAGGGCCGGTGCTGTTACTTTTAGGGTGTCGCATAGAGGTTCAATTCGGGTAGGCCATGCGACGTGCAGCAGAACCACTCAGTTTTATCCTGATTAAATAAATTGCTCATTGACCACTCAACACACTAAGATCTTGTTTGGATGTATTCGGTTTGTTGTCACATACATTGCTTTCGGTACCTACTAACGCCGCACCTGCCCTAAACACCTCCTCTAGGTTTCGGCCAGTATTGTTTTGCAATGGATATCAATCCCTGATCCATTATCTGATAATTAAGAATTGCTTCCACATACTCTACAAGATCATGGCTACTTTTTCAGTGATCCAAATATTATCATGTCGAGAAATTATTGGGCTGTTCAGCTAATGGTTTCATGTGGAGGATAAGCTAGTTAATGTTGTTTTGTTGTGAGAGATAGGGTAGAGGAAATTGTTTGAAGATGGCTTGCCATTTCTCTATTGTCATTTGTGAAGCACATTTGAGCTAGCTTTGTAAATTTCCAATTCACTACATAGAAGCATATAATCTGTAACGGACATTAGTAAATTAATGGGTAAAATATTTTGAAGGCAATATTAAATTTCGTGCTTGCAGAAGAATGGGGCAGATTTTTATGACAATATTAGTGCAAGCACAGGTACTAGTGCATGTGGCTCTGATAATGACAAGGATCCGTAAAAGACACTGAAATTGTGAATAAAGAGATCACACATATGCTAGTTATATCCATGCTTAAAGTAAGTTTCTTGGCCATGCTATATTCAGTATTATAGTACTTGTAGTCAAATGAAAAAGAGGGCAGGTAGCATCTTTTGTATTTACCGTCTTCCATCGTTTAGCTTCAGGAACTTGTATGCAGTATCACCTTGATTTCAAGATGTTGTATCACCTTGATGTAACTTTCTTGAAATTAATAAAGTTTCCCTTTTAAAAAAAAGGAACTTGTATGCAGTATGCTGCGTTCATCAGGCATAGGCAAATGAAACGGTGAGTTGCAAGTCACCACATTCTGAACGGGCATTTCATCAAACAACCTAGGGGCGTCTATCATGCAGCTGCGGCACGTGTGGAGCTAGCAAGGCGTCGGTCCATGCGCCACCTTTGCAGTCGTTGCCCCAAGGGGCGCTGTGAAACATCCTCAATTTTCCACGAAGGAAAAATACACAGAATGAAGGATATAATGATAGTCCCAGAAATTCAAATCATCAATTATCCGATAACAGTTGATTACAAGACATACATCGAATAAAAGAATTCAATAGAGAGGGTTACATAAATTATTATATCGCCACATGATGAAATCATCAGAGTATCTAGCATCCAGAACAGTTACAGAAGTAAAGGGATATTGCAGAAGCATCATCTTGCACCATCTTGAGTGTAGGTATGAGACCGTCTAATCCTTAAGCCTCTCATCGCCGTAGGCATAGTCGGGCTCACCTGCCAAATAAGTTTCAGTACGATTTGTACTGGCCACAGGCTCCCACCCTATGCTTTGCTTATGCTTTATGGTAGGTGGATAAAAATGGATATAATCAAAGAGACCAATTATCTGGCCATGGTTTCCTATGTATGTGTCATCAATATTATATATATAATAACAGTTCATCAAATTTTAAACCATTCCCATCCCACAACACCATACCACCAACCATCATCCTCTCAGCTCACTCAACAACCACGCTCACACGTGGCGGCAATGGACAACTCCCTCTCATCCATGTCTAATCAGCCATCATGCCGTACAGTAACAACGACAAAATCACTCAGGGGGAGGTCAAAGGGACTCATCTCACTACTCAAGAGAAGCGTAGGTCACGGAATAGCCATACCGAGACTGTGGCCTATATATAGATTCTAAACTCTGCAGAGCGTGTACTCCCATAACCACAAGATATCCATCATCGACGGTGCGGTCTGCCTAGGCAGATTCTGGCTGTTTTCGAACCGATGCGATGCCACCCTACCACTCAGTACTGGGACGTCCCGTATAGGTACCACCGGCACACTGAGACTGTGAGGCGTAGTCACCCGGGCCACCAAGGTAACTATGCGGCTTTAAGGTGGGTGTGGGTCCCAATGCCCGTACCTCCTGACACTGTCTACTAACAACCTAGTAGTAGTGGCATCGTCCTAGTTAGTCAGTCATCTCTCCCCCGCCCATTCAGGGGCGAGTGGTGAGCACGAAGTGTCCGTGGCTCCGGTTCTCGAGAGACATCAGGTCCTAGGGGGACCAGACAGGATATCTCCTCAAAAAGGGGCTACAATAGCCCATGATACAATAGCACCTCCTACCCGGGGCTTCGCTCCATGAAGGTTCTCGATACTGGGATCTCCTCAAGTCACCATGTACCCGCCACAGGTACTAAGAACACAGGGGTGCCCAGGTTGCACCCCCTCGGCAAGGCTCGCTCCAAAAGCTCGTCGTATATCCTGTCCAGTCGACTTGACCCTCACCAGACAACCCTCCCATGTTATATTACCCAGAGACACCCATACTATCGGTTACCAAGAGAAGGGGTACCCTAAACCTCCCTTGTCTTCGGTTGAACCCCGAGTTTACCCTCAGATCAATCTCATGGGGACCCTCAAAAAAACAAGCGCAAGACCCGACAATACATCCTCGACCCACCGGGGCCCACCAGCAAATACACACTGGGCCGACCCACAACAGAATACTTAACTTCTGCCGCGACCCTCAACAAGCCATTGATGTCACCATCTGAACCTCGACAAATCACTGACGTCACCAGCTGATGATCACTCAAGATGGGGGGACCTCGCATCAAGTGTCGAGGCCTCGATGGGACGGATGCCTCGATACAACAAGGGTTGAGCCCCCCCTCGATCCACCAACTCCAGGTGCGTCCGATAGCGCATTTAATGCAAAACTACCTAACTTTGTCAAATCGTATGGCTATAGTGTCCGCACAGTGGTCCGTAAAGCGGTCGAATCCTGATATACCGCCCATACTGAGGACGTGCATCGGTCTGCACGGCACTATTACGCCGTACTCAGCGCTGTTAGGCAGCTCGAGGCCCCCCTTTGACGTGCTACGCGACAAACAACCGACATCGGATTCCCTAAATTCAATCTTATCCGCTCAACCACTACGCTCGAGGCTACCCCTCGACCGGGCCTCGAGTACGCATCGACGCCCTCCGGTCAACATACATCGACTTCGAAAGCTACGCCAACAACTCCCGATGCGACCCCAACAGGAACTCGCACGTCCTCTATAGGGGATCGCGTCTTTCACCGGTCAGCAACCACGTCTCCGAAGGACGCCTGTCAACTCCGAGCCACGCTGCTACAGAATAAGCCATGCTCAGCACACGTCTCTGCAGAGGCCTCGAGTTGACCGCCACGACCCGCGACGTCACCACCGCGTCATCGAACTAGGACATCTGTACCCCTGTGCCTCCCCTTGGCCTATAAAAGGGGACGCCAGGAGACCCAATAGAGGAGGAGGAACGGACCCCAGACAACAATCTCACGTACAATCGAACACACGCCTAGGCAGACTCCTAGACTCTGAATAACTCTTTCGCTCTATACTCGACCCCCCCTCGAATTCTCTCCTTCGCTTGTATTCACCCCTATACAAGCACTTAGGTGCAAGATAATACAAATCTTTTCCTCCCGCTGGACGTAGGGCCTTCTTTGCCCGAACCAGGATAAATCGCTGTGTTCTTCTTGCATCACCATCCGAACGGATTACACACACATACGTTTACTCATTCGCTTAGGACACCCCCGAGTTCCTCACACCGACAGTTGGCGCGCCAGGTAGGGGGCCTGTGTGTCAAACCGCTTCGTCCGGATGGCGGACTTCGTATCATCGCTCCCTTTCGGCTCGGTGATCTGGTTTGGGAGTCTGGAGTTCATGTCGCTCGGCACGAGCCATGATATGGTCCTGCTCTCAGCCGGGCACACAAGCGGGGGCGCTTTAGGGACTCTGCGAGGAGCCCCGCGTCGTCCTCGCCACCACGCTTCCCAATCAAGAAGGAGACGTGGATCGCAGGGCGGGCGGCGCCGCCGTGCGACCGCGGTCGTCACATCCTCTTCGTCTTTGACAGATGGCTTGAGCTCTCTGGCCAGGAGCCTCCCACGACTACGCGTAAGGCCTGAAGAGGGGCAGCGCTCACCAGGGTTGAATGCTTCCCCCTAGGCGAACGCGCCCCTCACGTCTACGGATCTCTTGCCCCATGAGCAGTTTGCCGTCCGACCGGCACTGCCATTTGGGCTCGACAATGCCGCTACAACATACCCCACTATCGTGCGCTCGGGTTTCGGAGCGGACAGGGAACGGACTGGACCCCCCTACGCACAGCAGCGTGCCGGGTGGTACCGGTACTGGCCCACAAGCGCCCGATTAACCCTCGCCCACGCGGCGCCTGCCCTCGCGCGCTTCGACAGTGGCTGGAAGTGGAACAATATGGGCGGACCATCATGCCTTACCCGCTCTACTCCGACTCCGACTACGACTCCAACTACTATGATCCCACGCGAGAGTGTTTCCACGTCGACATAGTCGCCGCGTCGGGCAATGACGACGCGGATCCCGCAGAGACGTCCACACCACCGGCCGCAACAGGTGGACCCCCCTCCTAGCGGGACAGGAGGAAGGGCCCCCTGCTGCGACCGATGATCCGTGCGATTCGCAGGGCGCCCGCATCGCCCAGCTCGCGCAGCTTCGAGCCAAACTCGACAAAGATAAAGAGCGACTGCGCCAGCTCGAGCGTACCCTTGAGCAAGACAATCGGAATCCCCCAGGCGAAGGGGCTCGGGCCCGAGCGTGGCAAGTACAGCGGCAGATTGTGGGCGCAGATACGATTGCACGTCCCATCTTCAATCGAGCCAGTCAGAATGTCGTCGCGGCAACCATGCTTCTCAGCAACATGCCGGCCCCCTCGAATCCTAAAGCCCAACGAGTCCAACAGGAGATCCAGGGCCTTCTCGAGGTGGCTGCCATCTAGCAGGCCAAAAGTTCTTCCTCGAGGCATCGAGGTGTGGCCTCAGGGCAACACCATGAACCCTCGCGGCATCAGAGGCAGGCCTCAACCAAGCCAGTAGACTCCCCCCGCTCGAAGGGGGCGGTCCCGACCCACGATCGCATTCGTGACAACCGCGAGCCCCGTGATGCGCGTCACGACATCAACGAACATCGCAGACGCAAGAGCGGTGATGCCGAGGCACGAGGCTACAGCGCTCATCGGGGCGGACGCTACGACAGCGACGAGGACCAACGTCGATCCTCGGATCCGCCGAGACCTCGAGCCTTCAGCCGTGCAATTCGTAGCACGCCGCTGCCTAGCCCCTTCAGACCCCCGACAAGTCTCGTCAAATACGACGGCGAGACAAAGCCTGAGCTCTGGCTTGCCGACTTCAAGCTAGCGTGCCAGCTTGGTGGGGCCCACGATGACAGCGCCATCATTTGACAACTCCCACTCTTTCTCTCCGACACCGCACGACGGTGGCTCAAGGAGCTTCTCCCTAACCAAATCTATGACTGGTCCGACCTGGTCAGGGTTTTCGAGGGGAACTTTAAGGGCACCTATGTGCGTTCGGGCAACAGGTGGGAACTCCAAGGCTGCAGACAGAAGCCCGGGGAATCCCTCCGCGATTTTACTCGACGCTTCTCCAAGCAGCGCACTGAGCTTCCCCACGTCACCGACGAAGAGATGATCCTGACTTTCATTGCCGGGACCACCTGCAAGGAACTGGTCCGGGAGCTCGGGCGTGCTCCCCCAAAGACTGCCGATGAATTGATGGACATCGTGGCCGACTTTGCCGCCGGAGAAGAGGCCGTTGGCGCATTCTTCGACGATGGCAAAGGCCAAACGCAAGCCAAGGTGGCCAACCCCGAGGGTTCAAACCAGGGCGGCAAGAAAGGGGGCAAGAAGAAGAAGAACCCGCGAGGCAAGCGCGAAGACGCCCCCGACGACGACCTCGTGGCGGCCGTCGAGCGCAAGAAGCCTCGAGGCCCTCCTGAAAAGGGCCTCTTCGATGAGATGCTCAAGAAACCATGCCCATATCACAAGGGCTAGGCCAACCACACCCTCGAAAACTGCCGGATGCTCAAAAGGCATTTCGAGGGTACGGTTCGAGGAAAGGAAGAGAAAAAGGAAGAGCCCGACGACAAGAACGACGACAAGGATGATGGATTCCCCGTGGTGCAGCTACGTTGCTAACGACAAAGGCAAAATCTTCACCAACGCATGGAACATCGAACAACTACGTCGTTTCTACCCCTAGGGCATCGATACCCTTGTACATTCTCGCATGTTTCGTACATTTTTGCATGACAAGTATAAGAAGTACTTTTGATTATAAGTTCAAACTTATTATTGTGCATGCAAGAGGTAGCCTCGACCCTGTCTCACCAGAGTCGAGCCTCCCTCAGGGGCTAACGGGGGGGAACCCCCTAAGTTCCTAAAAAATACGAACGATTTTTCAAAATTCGAGCGTCTCCTTTTGCTTTGCAACTAAGTAGAAAACGCCTCGAACTCCCTAAGGGCGAGGGCTGTCGAGCCTGGGGCTCCTACGCCTCAGGGCTACGGTACCCCCACTCACTCCCCCTCGAGGGATACGAGCATGCGTCGAACACTTAGTCGAAAAGCAAAAGTCAGGTGATCGAAACTCGAGCGTCTCTTCTTTCCTACGCCTCGATACTCTTCGCGACTAAGTAGAAAACGCCTCGAATTCCCTAAGGGTCGAGGGCTATCGAGCCGGGAGCTCTCCTACGCCTCAGGGCTATGGTACCTCCACTCGCTCCCCCCTCGAGGGATACGAGCACGCGTCGAACACTTAGTCAAAAAAGCAATATCTAGGCGAAAGAAAACAGAGAAGGCTCGACCTTAAAATATCCAAATGCATTACGATAGATGCATAGATGTTTTAAAAAGGCCCTCGAGGCCACACTGAATGTAAGTTACAAAAACTAACTTATTTACACGGGCACCTTTGCCCAGTTTTGCCCTACAGGCCTGCTCCACCGTCTCCATCGCGGCCCTCCTCGATGGTATTTGGCTCACAGGCCATCATCCTCAGGAGGCGGAAGGACCTCACGCTCAAAGAGGCTTGCAAGACGACCGCTAGGTTCCTCGGCAGCCTCGACCAACCCTATGAAGACGGATTCGTTCTCCTCGTCAGTCTTTGAAGGGTCGCTGACGAAGCCGTGGGAGACGACCTCCATGTCGTAGATGTAACCGGAGCCGATGACCGCCATCGCCCGCTTCACGCCGACATGAAGGGCGCCCCGCACCTTCTCCTTAACCACGCGGCTGAGCTCGAACAGCTGGTCAAGGAGAGGGGCCCCATGGATGTCATTCATGGCCGCTTTGGGACGAGGAACGCCGAGGCTGTCACAGACCATATCGAGCATACCGCCGAGCTCACCGGTCAGCTTCACCTCGGCCGTGTACGACTTCTGAAGCAGGCCGAGATCACGATGAGCCTGAGTCAGCTCCTCCTCCAAGGCTGAAAATAAATAAACGGAGTCAGTAATGCTTAAGAAAGAAGACAAAGGCAGAAAACTCTTCGAGAGAAGAAGGAAGACTCACCGACGACGTGGGTCTCGAGCTTCGTGTGCGTATCTTGCAGTACAAGATACTCGTTCGCAAACGCCTCACCAGCGCAGACCATCGACGTGTTCTCCTCCTTGAGCTTTTCGAGGGCCTCGCCTGCCGAAATGGCATTCCGCCTTTGCTCTTGCCAGGCTTCAGAAAGCCTGGCGTTTTTGGAGACCGAGACCTCAAGCTCCTTTCGCACCGCTTCGAGGGCCGCGCCAGCCCTTGCCAGCTCACTGCTGGCCTCGGACCTCGCCTTCTCGAGGGCCCTCCCCACTTCCTCCTTCGCCTTGGCCTCGGCCTCCTTGGCTTGGGCAGCCACCTCTCGGGCCAAGCCGGTTTCGGACTTCGCATTCTCAAGCCCACTTCGAGCGGCGGCAGCCTCCTCCTTCGCCTTCGCAGCCTCAACCCGGGCAGCCTCGAGCGCTGCTTCTAGCTCGGGGATCTGGTTCCACTTATCCCTGGCACCGTGGATAAGATAGAACTTGATGTTCGAGTGCTTTCTTAGATCCTAAGAGCAAGAAGAACAAAGGACATCATCAACAAAGAGAACACACCCCGAGTTTCATAACTTCGAAGTAGGATGCTTACCGCGAGGCGCTGGTGAAGGTTGTCGCTGATGAGACCAAGCATTGCCTTCAGCGAGCTCTGAAGGCAGGAATGCTCCTCCTTGACGGCCCTCCAGCACTCGAGCTCCATGGGGTCATCCACCTCCCACGAGGGAGCATCGTGACTTGTGGTGTCGTGGACGCGGGTGGGCTCCGAGCCCCATCCCGAAGTCTCTGCCTCGGAGCGCCGCCGCGTTGCCTCAGCTGCCGCACCCTCTGCGTCGGCGGCCGCGCCTGCCACAGGTCGTTGCTCGGCGCCTCCCGCTCGACAAAAAGATCCACCGGGGCAGGCACGGCGACGCTCGCCTCCCCGCCTGACGGGGCCGCTTTGGCACCCCTAGACTCAACGACCCCGGCTCGGGGGCTCGACGTCGCAGCCGCCGTAGGCTCGGTGGCCGCTTCACCGATAACCGAATCAGCGCCCTGGGCCAATGCCGCGTGTGCGGCCTTGACCCAAGAGATGACCCTCGCGTTCGAAATTGACGGGGGAGTCAAGGCGGCGCTCGTCGCCGAAGGAACCGGGCCCGTAACCGGAGCCGCCGCGACCACCATCACCTCCGTCGCAGCCTCTGTCCGAAGGCGCTTGGCCAGAGCGGGCCCCGCTAGTGCTCGCTCGCGCTTGAGTCTGTAAGAAAGGAAAAATTAGGTGCGTGGAATCGAGACGCGAAAGCTGCTCCAAGGTTGAGAACTTACCCCACCGGGGACCTTCCCGGGGTTCGTGAGGCCCCCGTCGACGGCCGCGTCCTGGCACCCGGAAGGCTTGAAGTCGCTGCCGGCGGCGTCACGCTGTGAGGCCCCATAGCCCCACGAGCGGAGGCCGCCGCCGATGCGGCCGAGGCCAGCGCCACCGGCCCAGCTCCAAGGACCAGGTGACTTTCACGGGACCCCTCCGTGGGCCCCTCAGGACCAGCGGCGCCCTGCGTTGAAGGGGCACCAGCCGTGACCCTCCAGGTCGAGAGGTGCTCCTCTTCTCTGCTCCACTCCTCCCCCGACTCCTCAGAGGAGGACCTTCCAATGGGCCCCACCTCTCGTCTCTGGTTAGCCGAGCGCCGCTCGCCCGCAGAGAGATCGAGGCTATGCATCCGCCTCTTCTTGCTCTCCTCCTCCTTCGTCTTCTTTGCCGACGAGGCGCCGAGAAGCCCCGTCGGACAAGCCCTGAAATCTTCCCTAACGGGGGGCAGCAACAACTCGTAGTCGAGCTCCCCCTACACGCAAAGCCAAAAAAAATGTAAGGTGAAAAGAAACAAAAAGAAGGGCTCGACAAAGTAATACACTCACCAGTTCAGGGCAACCGGGATCCGGCCGCATCGGAAGACGATTGACATCCTGCGCCGTGAAGGGGCCTGACACCGTGCCTCGAACCCTCTTAGCGACGCTCTCCAGCGTAATATCCTCAACAACCATCCGGCTCCCCTCGAGCTCCGCTCCAATGAACATTTGGCTCATGCGAAGCGAGCGCCGCATCAGGGGGAGCACCCGTTGATGGTGGAAGGCCGAGGCAACGACCTCGGCAGTCAACCCCTGCCCTCGAAGGGTCACCAGGGCGTCGAGGAGGTCTTCGAGCCTCTCTTGATGGTCCCGCGCTGGGGCGCCCCAGTTGTGGGGACGTGACTCGATAACGCGCCCCGTGTATTGAGGCAGCAGCCCCTCGTCGTTCCTGATGTAGAACCACTTCAAAGGCCAGGCGCCGTGGCTCGAAGTCAGGCTGATAGGGATGAAGGTGTCGGCCTTCCTCACGGCGAAGTTGCAGCACCCAGCCCGCACTAGCCTCCGCACCCCTGGCGACGCGCTCTTGGAGAAGTACTCCGCTCGAAAAAGATGAAGCCAGAGCTCCCAATGCGCCTCCACCCCGAGGTAACCCTCGCAGACAGTGGTGAAGATGGCGGCGTAGGAGATCACGTTGGGGGAGAGATGCTGAAGCTCAATCCCGTAGTAGTGGGTGAGGGCGCGCATGAACCAGCTCGGCAGGGAACCGAAGCCCAATCGATGGAACTTGACGAAGCTGACCACGTAGCCCTCCGGTGGGTTCGACTCGAGGTCCCGCTTCGGCGGACAAGCCATTCGGGCCCGGCCCTGTTGGTGATAGGGAGAAGGAGCCCCTCGCCACCAACCCCTCCAGCTCCTTCCTCGTCACATCCGAGGGGAGCCACGCCGCGGGCTGAAGAATCTCCGGCGGTGCCATGGCAAGGGCACGGAGCTCTTCGGTGGACGGACGACCCGAAAATTTCCTATCTCCGTAGGAAGGCGAGCGCAAGGAAGGTAAGCGCAGGGAGGTGAGCGCAAGAAAGGCAAACAAGCGCAGGAAGGCGAATGCGAAAACGACAGGAAAGCAAGTGAAGACCGACGGACGACCGATGCTTGCCCGACCAGTAAGTCCCCGCATTAAATGCGCCCAAAGCACTCTCCTCTCGATTCCAGTGCATCATGGACAGGGCCGTTTCGCATTCACCCCCTCGACTACCATCGACCGTGGACACGCGTCAAGCATCCGTGAATCAGCCATCATGCCGGCTCCACCATGACCGCGCCATTTCGACTCCCGTGACATTACGGCCGCGCCGCTTCGAATCTTTTCTTGAAAACAAGAACTGACAGTTATCCTCCTTGAAATGCGCTTTAAGTATAGGAATCATCCACTACCGCGCCGCTCCGGCTTCTGCGTAAAAAGGCACACGTGATGGACAGGAAGAGTTATCCACAGACGGATCTTCCCATGATACGGGATACGGGCCCAGGCCCTCGAAATCTCCAGGGAGCGAAGGCTGGCCCTCGAAAAGGGTTTGACAGCCACCCTCGAGTACCGGAGTTAGGGGTGACCGAGGGGGGCCGACGCGAGTCCCTTGCTCGAGAACAAATTCTCGAGGCCCCCTTGGACACATTCAAGGCAAAACTAAGGGACCACGATGGAATCCCCTCGAGGGGAGGCATCAAGCCACCAGACCCGATCGAAAGGGTTTGGCATCCACGGGACCCACTGCTTTGCTCGAATAAGAGCACCTCAGGGCCACTAGTCGACCCCTATCAAACGGGGCATGAGCTCTTACTTGAATTTCCTGGTAGTAGCTCAGCTGAGACGTTGATGCTCGCCCGAGCATGTGTAGCACAACGCTTCTCCCCCCTCTACCCGATCGAAAGGGTTCATGAGGGTCGAACGAAAAAGTCAAGCTCGCACCTGACCGGCTTCGACGAAAGAAGCTAAGGAGCGGACTCGCAACCACGTGGCCTCGATGAAAGAGGATCCAACCACCCGGGGGCTCGATCATTCGAGCACGCATCAACCAAACCAAAAATAAAAGACCTCGGGCGAGTATTCTACTCACCCGAGGCCTCGGGGGCTACACCCGAAGGGTGCGCTCGCACGCACCCCTCGGAATATGACCAACACTCTGAGTCCATTCTACTGAGCCTCTGTGTAAGTATCAGCACTTACACGAAGCCTCGGGGGCTACTGTCAGTTACCAAGAGAAGGGGTACCCTAAACCTCCCTTGTCTTCGGTTGAACCCCGAGTTTACCCTCAGGTCAATCTCATGGGGACCCTCGAAAAAACAAGCGCAAGACCCGACAATACATCCTCGACCCACCGGGGCCCACCAGCAAATACACACTAGGCCGACCCACAATAGAATACTTAACTTCTACCGTGACCCTCGACAAGCCACTGACGTCACCATCTGAACCTCGACAAATCACTGACGTCACCAGCTGATGATCACTCGAGATGGGGGGACCCCGCGTCAAGTGTCGAGGCCTCGGCGGGACGGATACCTCGATACAACAAGGGTCGAGCCCCCTCGATCCACCAACTCTAGGTGCGTTCGATAGCGCATTTAATGCAAAACTACCTAACCTCGTCAAATCGTATGGCTATAGTGTCCGCACAGTGGTTCGTACAGCGGTCGAATCCCGCTTTACTGCCCATACTGAGGACGTGCATCGGTCTACACGGCACTATTACGCCGTACTCAGCACTGTTAGGCAGCTCGAGGCCCCCTTCGACGCGCTACGTGACAAACAACCGACATCGGATTCTCTAAATTCAATCTTATCTGCTCAACCACTACGCTCGAGGCTACCCCTCGACTGGGCCTCGAGTACGCATCGACGCCCTCCGGTCAACCTACATCGACTTCAAAAGCTGCGCCAACAACTCCCGATGTGACCCCAACAGGAACTCGCACGTCCTCTATAGGGGATCGCGTCTTTCGCCGGTCAGCAACCATGTCTCCGAAGGACGCCTGTCAACTCCGAGCCACGCTGCTATAGAATAAGCCATGCTCAGCACATGTCTCTGCAGAGGCCTGAGTTGACCACCATGACCCACGACGTCACCACCACGTCATCGAACCAGGACATCTGTACCCCTGTGCCTCCCCTTGGCCTATAAAAGGGGACGCCAGGAGACCCAATAGAGGAGGAGGAACGGACCCCAGACAACGATCTCACGTACAATCGAACACACGCCTAGGCAGACTCCTAGACTCGGAATAACTCTTTCGCTCTATACTCGACCCCCCTCGAATTCTCTCCTTCGCTTGTATTCACTCCTGTACAAGCACTTAGGTGCAAGATAATACAAATCTTCTCCCCCCATTGGACGTAGGGCCTTCTTTGCCCGAACCAGGATAAATCACTGTGTTCTTCTTGCATCACCATCCGAACGGGTTACACACACATATGTTTACTCGTTGGCTTAGGACACCCCAGGTTCCTCACGCCGACACATACAATCACCAAGTCTGGCACCCCATGCCGACCCACCCAGAGTCCACCATCAGCATCACATCACAAATATAATGCAAGTGGTGTATAAGTAGCAAGTAATAAGCATTGCATGGCATGTGTATCCTATAAGCAGGTGAGCAGGGTGAAGGTTACGACAAGGGATAGGTATACAAGTAATCTACCATGCAATCCTAACATAGCATATCATAGAATTTTTTTCATATAGTAGAGCACTAGCATTCTATTATATTGCATGCATAATAGGATCTACGAGATTGGGTGGGATGTGGCACCTGAATAGCTTTCACTCAAGTCCTCCCTCAAGTCCTTAGCGTGCTCCTAGTCCTCCTCGGTCAACTCCTTCGCGGAATCTGAAATCGAGACATAATGGTTGCGGGAGCGACCCCTATAGATCAATCACAAAGAACCAAATGAAATCCAATAAATCCAAATGCAATCATACATAAGCCTATGACGTAGAGCTCATTTTTATGAAAATTTGGACACTTGGTTTATAATTTTCGGAGTTCGTATGAAGAAGATATGAATTTTACAAGATTTAAACATATTCTGAAAAATAAAAAGGAGGGGTTAAACTATAGGGTGACATGTGGCGCAATCTGATTGGTCCAGGGGTGAACAGCAGATGGGTCCTGGTCAACGGTCAACGCAAATCAGGCCCACAATGGGCATTGGCGGGCCGGATATGGGCCTCGGCTGGCCAAGTTGGGCCGAGCCGGGCCCGGCACGTGTCGAGCATCGGGGCAGGCCACGTGGCTAGCTGGGCTCGACTGGGCTCGGTCCAAGGCTTTCTGGTCTAGGACTCGGTCCATGGTGGACCTAAGGCTGTGGGGCTAAGTGGCGTCCTATGAATGGCTAAGTTAACCCACGTGGTGGACCTGGTCCACACGGGGCACTGGGGAAATTTCCCCTTCTTCTCCCTTGCATGCATGGCCAAGCGCAGTGGTGCTCACCACCAGTGAACAACATAGTGGCTCTGGCTACTCCTGCGGGCTGGGGCTCCGGCGGTGGCTGTGTAGTGATGGTGCTCATGGGGTCCAAGCAGGCGTGCTGGTCCCTAGCTCGCCGGTGCGCGTGCGACGGCGGCGATGGATGGTGAGGCTGCGGTAGAGGAGCTCGGTGGTGTAGGGGAGGCCACTTGGGTGTATGCCAGTGCTTCGTGGACTCAAGGCTAGTGCAGCCGTAGAGTTACGGCAAGGCGGTGGCGCTCGGGATGACCAGCGCATGCACCACAGCGGGGACGAGCGACAAGGTCATGGTCGTGGGGCACTACAGCGCGAAAGGGAGGCAGCTAGCATGCACCTCGGCCTCTCAGAGGTGTGGCAAAGGCATCTGCGGGGTCCAAGCCGGTTCGCGGGGCTCGGCTTTCCCGGCGTACGTGCAACGGCGGTGGCGAGCAGTAGGGACATGGCAGCGGGCCATAGCAGCACTGCAGAGCGAGACTCGTGAGGCCTAGGTGAGCACGGACATGGCTCCAATTGAACTGGGGGCTCCTAAATGACCAACGGGCAGTGGTGGCAGCGGCAGACATCATGGGCGGCGCAGAGCTTCAAATTGGCGCCCGTGGGGCTCCATCTTCTTCACCATCCTACCGATTTGAGCAGCTCGGAGCTCAAAGAGGCTAAAGCGCAACTAGGGAGCCATGGCGACTAGGGCTGCACTGTGGCAACTGCCATGCTCCGAGATGTTGCCATATGCATGTTCTAGATTGACGTGAAGTCTACTGTGGGGCTAATGAAGGTAAAGATGGACTAGGGAGTGGGAACGCAGCTAGTGAGCTAGACAGCGGTCATGCCGGATAGGGCAACTCACCTGTGTGGTAGTGCTCTGGCGTTGGCAGGCTTGTGGTATGGCTCGGGGAAGAGGAAGCAGGACGGCAGAGCGGTGCAGGAGTAGCAGAGCGGCACGGTCGTGGGGTCCTCGCATGAGCAGCGAAGACGGCGCGCGGCTCTGGCTCTAATGTCGGCTCCTCCCCACCTTCTTCTTCTCCCTCTTCAACTTCTCCATAGATAGCAAGGAGTTGCAGTCGCCAGCAAGAATGGCGGCAGGGGCGAGATGCACTTCGAATGGCAGAGTAGGGCATGGGGACATCATGCATCTATGCGTGGCCATGACTTAGGGTTAGGGCACCCGGGGCATGACGCAGGTAGGCGGATGGCATCGCATGTGGTCACGAGCGTGAGCAGATAGCGAAGGCACGCCATGCCATTTTTGGTGCGGTGGACGGGACTTCTAGGCGGCCATTTGTGGAAGCTGACAAGAGGGGCCCGACTGTCGGCGTGTGCGAGGCGACGTGCGACACTGGCGGCTGATTGGGCGTGAGCAGTGGCTGTTGGGCCATTCACTTCGTGGGCCACGACACGAGTGGCGGTTCTAGCTGTGGCTTGCTGGGCCGCTGTGGCTTCAGCCTAGCAGGCCGAGCTGGTAAGGCCATCTTGGGCCGGTGCGGGGAGAGGCAGCGAGGGTGGCCTGGCGCTGTGCTTGCTGGCTGGCTTGCCTATTAGGCCTGAAGGGAAATGGGAGCAGGCTGACTAGGCCATGAGGCCAGGCTGGCATGGGTGCTTGGGCTAAATGGCCTTTCCCATTCCCTCCTATTTTCCTAAGTCTTTTCTATTTTTGCCTCTTAACTACTATGCCCTGCTATGGCCATGTTATGCATGTAAGTTTGTAAACATAAGAAAAACTCCATGCTGGTCTACTAGGGTCCCATGGGGTGAGTTAGAAGCCATGTCCAAGGTTAGTGTACTTATATATATACATGTGTTATAAAGATGTTGTTGATTTTATTATTCATTACATAAAAATCAACAAGAGGCAAATGAAACTTTGGGAATTAAATGCAATTCTCATGCTAACATTATGTGCTACTTGTGCAACTACTAGACATTTTCCTACATGACACTCACCAACCATTGGATACTTTAGAAAAAATTTTGTTGGTTGTGATTTTTGGTGTTTGGATTTTTAGGGTTGTTACAGTCCTACCCCCTTATGAGAATCTTGTCCTCAAGATTAAAGGTGTAACCTCTTCGTCCAACTGGTAGGAGGTAGAGCTCCCTTAAGTTTTGACTCCTTCAAAGTTGCTTCTCTTTCGGTGGGATCGCTCCACTGAACTTGCATGGTGTTATACTGGTGCTTCTGTTTCTTTAGTGGTTCTCCATCCAGAAGGTGGATGGGGTACTCTCGACATTCCATGGTGTTCTGAAAAACAAGTGTCTCCAGTGGATAATGGTTGTTCCAGTAGTTCCAACACTTGTGTTGCTGTGACTAAAGGAAATACGGGGCTCTTCTGTGAGTTGTCTAGGCAACTCTATCCTGTAGGCAAGCTTGCCAAATTCGGGTACTGACCTTCTATGGTCCTTCATATCCTGAAGTTAGCTTTCTCATTTCATGGAAGCAGGGGTTCCATGATGCGGGGAGACCTTGAGGTAGACGGGGTCCTCGACTTCAAACCCAAGCCTCCCTGTCGGCATAGTCCATCTGATGGCTTTGGGGCAATCTTCAGGTTCTTTTGCACTTGGGTGGCTCATTCTTTAGCCTTTCTATGGTGACATGTCCAAGGAATCATCTCCGTTATTTCTCTATCCATGTCAGGGGTGGATCCTCTATGGTTCTTCTTTCAAGGCCTCAAGCAGTGATATCTGGAGACTATCATGGTGTCTGATGTTGTATGAGAATTCTGCATGGGCCAAACTCTTCTTCCTTTTTTCCATATTAGAACGCACAAGTTTGAAGCATGTCCTCAAGGATCTAACTTTCCTTCTCTATTTGACCGCTGCAATGCAGTGGTCCAGTTGAGTTCCTATAGCATTATTCAGTACTCTTCAACTCTTGGATGGAGATCCTCGATCGAATGTTATGCCTCCAGGGGCTCCATGCATCTTGAGAACCCTTCAACATACAGATCTGCTAGCAGTCCATCTCTTGTGCTATTCTTGATTGCCACAAGTGAGTTTCTTGCTTGGGTTAGGATAACCCATGATGAAATCCATATGCATGCTATCATGATTCCATTCAGACACCTCAAGTGGCAGGGAGTTCTTGTGCTTCGCTTTGACATGTCTGTATATGCTACTACTTGTAGCATATCCTGTGTTTTCTGCTTTCATATCCTTCCACTAGGATTTTCCCTTTTCATGACCGCATACTCCCTGGTGCTTCTAGGGTGGGCGCGATACTTGAGGTGATGCCCTTCTGACGGGGTCTCATTGTGCATCATAGGGTCAAAAGCACATAGACTCTGTCCATGAGCCAAAAAGTGCTTTTCTTATCCTTACTTAACCCTAAGCACTTGCGTTGTCTCATGAGCTCATATATCCTCTTCAGGATCGAGAAGATTTGTTTGTTCTCTGGTGTGTCCATTCAAACTCTTTGGCCTTCTTTGGAAGGTTGATCCTGGGGCGAGCTGTCTTGAGGAAGTTTTTTCGATGAACCGGTGGTAATGACCAACCATTTACATGAAACCCTTCATAGTGGTTGGATTTTGTGGTTGCTCTCTCTTCTTCATTGTCTTCATGTTGGACAAGTCAACAACTTATTCTGATAGTGTTGAGTACATGGCCTAGGAGAATTGACCTATTCAAGCCAGACTCAAACTTGCTGAACTTGGCGTAGAGTTGATGCTTCTATATCTTCTGCAATATTATCCTTAGACGCTGTGCACATCTGGTGACAATAGTTTCCTCTGGTATTGTCTTCTTCGTTGCTTCATGTGAAGGTAGCCTGATCTAAGGTCAAACTTGGCGAAGAACTTAGCATTATGCGGCCGATCTAGCAGGTCTCTATCCTTGGTGGGGGTACTTGTTCTTGGTGGCATGACACCTTGTTTCCTTATTCCCTTTTGGCGTAGATGGTTGCATTCACCTAATTGGGCTTGCACTGATTTGTGTGTTTGCTTGCAGAGATCTTCTCCAACTAATAAGGTATTGCTCATGCTTTCAAGGGTAGCAAGGTGAGCTTAGCTACTAGGGTATCCGAGTGTAGCGATCCTTATAACCTACTTCCCTAGGGTGAAGGCATCAAAAAGAACTAGAACTGAGGGAATCCTCATGTGGCTGTGTGCAGGTTTAAATCTCATGCCGACTTGGTAGTAAGTGCATAAAAAGATGCAATACCAGATTTAAAACAAAATTGAAGCGTTAGCTCTAATTATGAGTGCATACCTTGTTCTATGTCGGGGGTGTCCTTAGTAGCTTGCACGGCGAGACGCCAGTAGGCAGCTTTCCGTCCTCTGTGGCTCATGGGGTTTGTGGTGGCATCCTCCTGAGGGCAAAAGGAAATCTTATGACCCTTTTGGCCACATCTGAAACAGGTTACTCCCTCGAGGGTGGTGGTGACTCTTGTACTTAGATCTTCATCATTGGGGACGTCTAAAGCAGCATTGTGTGTAAGTTGCCAGTGGGTAGGATGTGCATCATTGCAAACCTTCTTTGTTGAACCTTGAATCCTCTTGACAGGAATCATAGCTGGTGATTCAACATCGACCCTGGTGCAGTTGATGACTCTATGGCCTGGTTGGCCGCATCCAAAACAAATGAGAGGAGTGCCACTTGTAGGTGTGGGTGTGGCAGCCTTCTCTCTTGAGCAGACAACGATCTTGTGACCAAGATGGCCACAACCATAGCAGATGAGGGGCACCTCAGTTGTAGGAGTCGTAGTAGTAGCCTCCCATGCGTCAGAATCTTGAATGGGGTGGCTCTGGGAGGAGCTGCTCCTAGGGAGATTATGCATACGCGGTCGCTGCTGGATCGGGTTGTCAGATGATCAATCAAGGTGACACTTCATACAGATGAGTGTGCCTGTCTCAGGATGGATCCTCTCCAACTTCATTGCCTCATTGATGTTCTCTTTAAGGGTGTGGCAAGTCCTCCGTGTGATAGCAATGCGGTGGGGAACTTCTAGTCCTCGAGTGAAGTAATACACCTTGTCCTTCTCGGTGGCCACACTTTTAGGGTGCACATACCGTATTAGGCGAACAAAGTAGGTAGCATACTCGTGAACTGTATCTGCCCCCTACTTGATGCTACAGAGTTTTTTTGCTATGGTCTCCACCACTTCTACTGGCATATGGCGCTCGTAAAAGGCCTTAGTGAACTCTTCCGATGAGATGTTGGTGGGGTCTTGGCGAGCTGTGCTGAATCCATTCCACCATGCTTGAGTGTTACCCTCAAAGTGGTGGGCTATGATCTTGACCTGAACCTCCTTGGTGTAGATGGTTGATTTCAGCCACTCAGTCATGTCGTGTAGCCAATCTATGGCGGTGATAGGGTCATCATTGGAGCCGTCAAAGGTAGGAAGCTCCATCATGAGTGCACTAGCCAACTTCTACTGGAACTCCTCACCCAAGGTTCCTAGAAGGCGAGTCTACTGAGCCAACAACCTAGCCAAAGGTGGTGGGGGTGGTGGAGAACTCCCCTCAACATGGGTCCTAACAGGTGGCAAAGTGACGATCTGAAGTTCTTCCTTCTCTGGGTCAAATCCAAAGGGGGTCCTATGTCCCATGTAGCTATGACTACCACCGCGCCCATGGCCCATGGCGGGCCCTGGGAGTGGTGCATGGTGGCTTAGATGTGCTGAACGGCGGGCAGACATCCTGCTTCAAGATCATCAGACTTAGGAACAAGTGCAAGTGATATGAGTTATTATCAACTTAGCTAAGTAATTTAAACTAATTTAGTTAATTTAAAACATTTTTATCTATCCAACACTCATTCAAAGAAGCAATGAAAATCCATAAGATGTGATTAAAATGCGAGCATCCATTACATCAAGTTGGTTACACAGTGATGTCTCTCATAGCTACACTAAGAGACTCGCGGAAATTTCTGCACTACGCGCAGGTAGGCTTCAAAAGGGGGACAATCTACTCTACTTCAGAAGTGAGTCATGTCTTCTTAGCCATTGCGGGGCTGTCTTCCACTGGGTTACTCTGCGTCAGCTGTGCATCCATGTTGAGAATAGTGGACCCTATTTTGAACTTCTCGACGTGAGGCACCTTGCAGTGGTGGGCAGGTAGCTGCATCTGCACCTTCCAGTACTGTCAGATACGGCGTGCATGAGACTGCTTCCACTTCTCTTGCATTGTCCTCACGATGTCACGCAGATACACACCAGCTTTCATGTATTTAGCAAGGTGTGCCATGTTAGACCAGCTTGACTTCATCTTGGCTAATTCTTCCTCATGATGCTTGTAGTAGCGCTTATCACCCTCTAATAGCATGATAATCCTATCCTGTATGAGTAGTGTCTTCCTGTACTCTCGAGTGCAGTATCATCCTCCTTAGCCCAAATGCTCATGGCCTCGGCCTAATGTTCCTTGTCGTCCTTGTAAGGGTCAAGAGCTCGAGGCAACAGGAGAAGTGGTCCTGTCTTGAACAGCTTGTAGGTGTCTCTCATCACTGCTCGAAGTGCGACGCGTGCTGCAAGCTATGTGGCTTAGGTGACGGTACATTCCACCTCGTGGACCATGAAGGTCTTCAATGCAGGCACCTCCTCGCACCTGGTAATCCAAATACTCACTGCATAGCATTCGTCTGATCTGTTGGATTCGTTCTTGCGGTAGCAAGTCCAGTTATAGTTCTGCTTGGGGACGCTAAGCAGCTGGAGTGTCTCATGCAGGATTTGAGCATAGTCTTGCTTCTCATCTCTGTCGAATGGGACCTCTACAAAGGTTTCCTTCTGCATTCAGAAGCGAGAAATAAAATTAGAAGGTAAGTGAAAGAGGAGGTGAGCCAAGCGTAAAAGTGTTATGCAAGATCCGTATATAACAGAAAGTAGTTCAAGATCTTCCTATTCTACCGTCCAATCCTATGGGTCTCATCCTAGGGTCAAGTATGGCTCTGGTACCAACTGAAACATCCTCAATTTTTCAAGAAGGGAAAATATACAGAATGAAGGATATAATGATAGTTCCAGGAGGTCAAATCATCAATTATCCGATAACAGTTGATTACAGGCCATACATCAAATAAAAGAATTCAATAGAGAGGGTTACATAAATTATTACATCGCCACATGGTGGAATCATCAGAGTATCTAGCATCCAGAACAGCTACGGAAGTAGAGGGATATTGCGGAAGCATCATCTTGCACCATCTTGAGTGTAGGCATGAGACCGTCTAATCCTTGAGCCCCTCATTGCCGTAGGCATAGTCGGGCTCACCTGCCAAATAAGTTTCAGTACAATTTGTACTGGCCACCGGCTCCCACCCTATGCTTTGCTTATGCTTTGTGGTAGGTGGATGCAAATGGATATAAACAAAGAGACCTATTATTTAGCCATGGTTTCCTATGCAAGTGTCATCAATATTATATATATAATAATAGTTCATCAAATTTTAAACCATTCCCATCCCACAACACCATACCACCAACCATCATCCTCTCAGCTCACTCAACAACCATGCTCACACGTGGCAGCAATAGAAAACTCCCTCTCATTCATGCCTAATCGGCCATCATGCCATAGGGTAACAATAACAACATCACTCAGGGGGAGGTAGAAGGGACTCATCTCACTACTCAAGAGAAGCGTAGGTCACAGAATAGCCATACCGAGGCTGCGGACTATATATAGATTCTAAACTCTGCAGAGCGTGTACTCCCATAACCACAAGATATCCATCATCAATAGTGCGCTCCGCCTAGGCAGATTCTGGCTGCTTTCTAACTGGTGCGATGCCACCGTACCACTCAGTACTGGGACATTCGGATAGGTACCACCGGCACACTGATACTGTGAGGCGTAGTCACCCGGGCCACCAGGGTAACTATGCGGCTTTAAGGAGGGTGTGGGTCCCAATGCCCGTACCTCCCGACACTCTCTACTAACAACCTAATAGTAGTGGCGTCATCCTAGTTAGTTAGTCATCCGTAACCCCGCCCATTTAGGGGCGAGTGGTGAGCATGAAGTGTCCATGGTTTCGGTTCTCAAGAGACATCAGGTCCTAGAGGGGACCAAACAGGATATCTCCTCAAAAAGGGGCTACAACAGCCTGTGCTACAACAACACCTCCTACCCGAGGCTACGCACCATGAAGGTTCTCAACCCCTGAATCTCCTCAAGTCACCATGTACCCGCCATAGGTACTAAGAACACAGGGGTGCCCAGGTTGCACCCCCTCAGCAAGACTCGCTCCAAAAGCTCATCGTATATCCTGTCTAGTTGACTCGACCCTCACCAGACAACCCTCCCATGTTATATTACCCAGAGACACCCGTACAATCACCAAGTCTGGCACCCCGTGCAGACCCACCTAGAGTCCACCATCAACATCACATCACAGATATAATGCAAGTGGGATATAAGTAGCAAGTAACAAGCATTGCATGGTGTGTCTATCCTATAAGCGGGTGAGCAAGATAAAGGTTACGACAAGGGATAGGTATACAAGTAATCTACCATGCAATCCTAACATAGCATATCAAAGAATTATTGCATAAAGTAGAGCACTAGCATTCTATTAAATTGCATGCATAATAGGATCTATGAGATTGGGTGGGAGGTGGCACCTGAATAGCTATCACTGAAGTCCTCCCTGAAGTCCTTGGCGTGCTCCTAGTCCTCCTCCTCGGGCAACTCCTTCGCGGAATCTAATATCGAGACATAATGGTCACGGGAGCGACCCCTATAGATCAATCACAAAGAACCAAATGAAATCCAATAAATCCAAATGAAATCATACATAAGACTATGATGTAGAGCTCATTTTTATGAAAATTTGGACACTTAGTTCATAATTTTTGGAGTTCGTATGAAGAAGATATGAATTTTACAAGATTTAAACATATTTTGAAAAAGAAAAAGGTGGGGTTAAACTACAGGGTGACATGTGGCACAATCTGATTGGTCCAGGGGTGAACAGTAGATGACAGGTGGGATCAGGATATGCGGTCAATGACATATGGGTCCCGGTCAATGGTCAACCATTGACATTCAACTTTTAATGCAGACCGGGCCCACAACAGGCTTTGGCGGGCCGGATATGGGCCTCGACGGGCCAAGTTGTGCCGAGCCAGGCTCGGCACGTCTCGAGCATCGGGGTAGGCCACGTGGCTAGCCTAGGCTCAACTAGGCTCAGTCCATGGATTTTTGGTCTACGGACTCGGTCCATGGTGGACCTAAGGCTGTGGCGGTAGGTGGCGTCCTGTGAATGGCTAAGTTGAACCTTGTGGTGGACCTGGTCCACATGGGGCATTGGGGAAATTCCCCTTCGTCTCCCTTGCGTGCGCGGCCGGATGCAGCGATGCTCATCGCCGGCGAACAGCGCGGTGACTCCGGCTGCTCCTGCGGGCTAGGGCTGGGGCTGCGGCTGTGGCTACGTAGCGAAGGTGCTCGTGGGGTCCAAGCAGGCGTGCCGGTCCCCAGCTTGCCGTCGCACATGTGGTGGCAGTGATGGAAGGCGAGACCATGGTAGCGGGGCCCGGTGGTGTAGGGGAGGCCACTTGGGCGTATGCCAGTGCTTTGCAGACTCAAGGCGAGTGCGGCTACGGAGTTGTGGCAAGGCGGCGGCACTCGGGATGACCGGCGCACACACCGCAGCGGCAACGAGCGGTAAGGTCATGGTCGTGGGGCACTACGACACAAAAAGGAGGCAGCTAGCATGCGCCTCTGCCTCTCAGAGGCATGGCAAAGGCGTCTGTGGGGTCGAAGCTGGCTCGTGGGGCTCGGCTTTGCTGGCGCATGCGCAATGGCAGCGGTGAGCGACAGGGATGCAGCAGAGGGCCGTAGCAGCGCAGTGGAGTGGTGGCTAACGTGTTTGCGGGATTCGTTAGGCCTAGGCGAGCATGGATGCGACTCTAATTGAACCGGGGGCTCCTAAACGACCGACGGCGGTGGCAGCGGCGGCAGACATCGTCAGTGGCGTGGAGCATCAAATTAGCTCTTGTGGGGCTCCATCTTCTTCACCATCCTACCGATTTGAGCAGCTTAGCGCTCAAAGAGGCTAAAGCGTGACTAGCGGAGGCTCGGTGGAGGCGCGCACGGTGAAATCACCACGGCGGCGCTCCGTCGGCTAGGAGCCATGGTGGCCAGGGCTACAAAGTGCGTGGCCCCACTGTGGCAACTGCCATGCTCTGAGATGTTGCCATATGCGTGTTCTAGATTGATGTGAAGTCAACTGTTGATCTAATGAAGGAAAAGATGGACTAGGGAGCAGGAACGCGACCGGTGAGCTAGACGGCGGTCGTGGTGGACAGGGCAACTCACCTGCGTGGCAATGCTCTGGCATTGGCAGGCTCACGATACAGTTTAGGGAAAAGGAAGCAGGACAGCAGAGCGGTGCAGGAGTAGCAGAGCGATGTGGTCATGGGGTCCTCCTCCTCTGGCGCACGAGCAGTGAAGGCAGTGCACGGCTCTAGCTCCAGCATTGGCTCCTCCCTACCTTCTTCTTATCCTCCCTCTCCAACTTCTCCATAGATATCAAGGAGGTGTGGTCACTAGCAAGAATAGCATCTGGGCATGGGGAAACCCTAAAGGGCTTGGGCGAGTCCCTTTTACAGCCAGCCCGCGGCCATGGTAGGGGTGAGATGCCCTTTGATCGGTGGAGCAGGGCGCGGGGGCATCGTGCGGCTATGCGTGGCCATGACTTAGGGTTAGGGCACCCAAGGCTCAACACGGGCAGGCGGACGGCATCGCTTGCGGGAATGGGCGCGAGCGGACACGAAGGCGCACGGTGCCATTTTTGGTGCGGTGGACAGGACGTTTGGGCGGCCCTTTGTGGAAGCTGACAGGAGGGCCCCGCCTGTCGGCATGTGCGAGATGGCACGTGGCACTACGACCGATTGGGTGCAGGAAGCGGCTGTTGGGCCGTTCACTTCATGGGCCACGGCTTGAGCGAGTGGTGCTGGCTATGGCTTGCTAGGCCGCTGTGGCTTTGGCCTAGCAGGTTGAGCTGGTAAGGCCATATTGGGCCGGTGCGAGGAGAGGCAACGAGGGCGGCCTGGCGCTTTGCTTGCTGGTCTGGCTTGCCGATTGGGCCCAAAGGGAAATGGGAGCAGGTCAACCAGGCCGTGAGGATGGGCTAGCATGGGTTCTTGGGCTAAATGGCCTTTCTCATTCCCTCCTATTTTCCTAAATCTTTTCTATTTCTGCCTCTTAACTACTATGCCCTACTATGGTCATGTTAGTGCATGTAAGTTTGTAAACACAAGACAAACCCCATGCTGGTCTACTAGGGTCTCATGGAGGGAGTTGGAAGCCATGTCCAAGGTTACTATACTTATATATATAAATGTGTTATAAAGATGTTGTTGATTTTATTATTCATTACATAAAAAACAACAAGAGGCAAATCAAACTTTGGGAATTAAATGCAATGCTCATGTTAACATTAGGTGCTACTTGTGCAACTACTAGATGTTTTCCTACATGACACTCACCAAACATTGGATACTTTAGAAAAAATTTTGTTGGTTGTGATTTTTGGTGTTTGGATTTTTAGGGTTGTTACACGCTGGGCCTCTGTCATTGTGGCATTGGCGAGCTTGGTTGTGGTTGGTACAGCACCCAACCCATGGCACAAGATGAGGGAGGCGAAGGTGATGGAGCATGGATGCATGGGCCGGAATACAGGATATGGCTAGGAAGAGCAGCGGCCGATGCCACAAAGATTGAGCCTGCACAAAACAACGAGCTTTTGGTCTTCGGCGTATCCAAGGCAGCCCACTCCTAGTGCGGAAGAAGCACCAAGAGGGAAATGGAGGGTGGCGTTGCAGGGAGGAAGACATAGGTGGAACGACAGTTGGACATAGGGTCTTCCTTCCTCTTTCCTCCTCTCTTCCTTCTTCATGAGATGGGCGAGGTGGGTGACGGTTGTAGGAGAAACAGGGTCATGGGTTTGGGGAGGAAGAGCCGCATGAGAGAGAGTCCGACTCGATCGGGAAAAGAAGTGGCCGCCCGGTACTGTAGCGTGGCTATAGTATTTCATTTTTTCTTTTTTTATTCCTTTGCTTTAATTTTTATTATATTTTTTCCTAGGCATTACAATCTCTCCCCCCAAAAAGAATTCGTCCTCAAATTCTGTCGCATCTATGACAAAAACCCATAGAAAAATAAACTGCAAAATTAAACCACATTGGACTCACTGGTATCAAAGAGTTCAGGATACTCCTTATGCATCTGCTCTTCAAGCTCCCAAGTTGCCTCGCATTCAGGTTGATTCATCCATAGAACTCTCACATATTTAATAATCTTTGTCCTTAGAACATGCTCTGATGATTCTAAGATACACACTGGGTGACACTTCACAGTCAAGTCCTCCACTCACATCGACTCTAAGTTGATCTTATGCTCGGGATCCTGCAAATACTTTCAAAACACAGAGACATGGAATACATTATGAACTTCCTTCATAGACTCAGGCAACTCAAATGATAAGCCAAACTACCAACCTAGGCTATGATATCCAAATGTCCAATGTACCTTGGACTAAGCTTCCCAGTAGCACCAAACCGCACAACACCTTTTGTAGGCAATACTCTGAGAAGAACTTGATCATCCACTACAAAATCAAGATCTCGCCTTCTAACATCCGCATAACTTTTCTGGTGACTTTGAGTAGCCAACATATTTTGACTTATCTCTTGCACCTTTTCAGTTGTCTATTGAATCCAACCAGGACCAACTAAAGACCTTTACCCTAATGTTTCCCAACACAGCGGTGAGATACATCTTCTCCCATACAGTTCCTCAAATGGTGCCATCTTTATACTAGCCTGGTAGCTATTGTTATAAGCAAACTCAGCCAAAGCTAGATGATCCTCCCAACTACCCTTCTAAGAAAGAACACAAGCATGTAGCATGTCCTCCAAGGTCTGGATAGTGCGCTCAGACTAACCATCAGTTTGCGGGTGAAAAGCTACACTCATGTCAAGCTGAGTGCCCAAAGCGCTATGCAAACTCCTCCAAAAGTTAGAAACAAATTTGGAGTCGATCTGACACAATGGACTTTGGCACGCCATGAAGCCTCACTGTCGGTGTTTTGACCCTCGAGGGGTTAACACCAACGAGTAATATTGTAATCGTGTGCTCCCTAATCAGGTGGGTGATGCAAGAAGGACACAATGATTTATCCTGGTTCGGGCAAAGAAGGCCCTATGTCCAGCGGGGGGAGGATAGTTCGTGTTATCTTGCACCGAAGTGCTAGTGCAGGGGAAAATACAAGCAGATGTGAGGAGTGTGAGGTGGAGCTTTGGCGGTCGGGCGCCTAGCTCTCGACCCTACACAAGCTCACGGTGTCGTTCTGTGATCTAAAGCCTTAGCTATGCTCTGGGTCCTCTCATTCAGGTCCCGTCCTCTGTTCTACGTCCTGACGCCTCCTTTTATAGATGAAGAGGGGCACAGGGGTACATATGATTCGAGTTCGTATGGCGGATGATGTATGACATTGAGGCTGATCACGTCGGTGCCGCTGTAGTGATGTACGTCGGTATGGGAGGCCCTGCAACCATCGCATCGGGGGTTGTTGAGTCCTGCTCGAGGGTTTGCTTGTTGATGTCGAGGGGCGACGGTCGAGGGTCTTGGCCGGAGTCGGGGGGTCATGCCGAGGAGGTCGAGCCTCGCTGGATAAGGCCGAATCCCGGAAAACACGGAAAACATGTTAGTTTAAACGTCTCGAGGCGGTGCTGGTCGTGGCACAGTGCTCGGTATGGTGCAACAGCGTAGTATGACTTGCGGGATTCCGAGGCATGGGCGGTAAAAGCAGATTTGACCGCCATGCCTGCAACTATTACCGTAACTGTGGCCATGCAGTTAGGCGGGGGTAGATAGATCACATTAAATGCGCTCGGATCCGTACGGGAGAGTCGGTAGCCGAGGGGTGCACTATCCTCGAGGACCACCCATTCGCCCGAACGAAGTTCCGTATTCAGGGGCAGGCTCGTTCGGCGGGCGAAGTTACATCCTCGATGGTGGGCTCGTTCGCCGGGCGAAGTTCCGTCTTCGAGGGGTCGCCCGGATTGTACCCTTGAGTGTGCAGTACCGGTCCGTTCGATAACCTCACGAGCAGGCTTTGGCTTTGGGCCGTTGTCGTTCGTTCGTGGGTCAGTCTGATATGTCTCAGCCTGCGAGCCTTAGTACGTTAGCGCGGGAGGTTACCGGAGGGGTCGAGTTGCCAATTTTGCAGGGATTAGTTCGGTAAACCAAGGGTTTGGGGTACCCATTTCCTGGGTATCGATAGTAGCCCCCGAGCCCCTGTGCGAGTGATGATACTCGAGCAGGGGGTCAGGAATTAGAAATGGGACGTGATTCGGATTTTTCATGGGGGCGCGCGAGTGACCCCTGCGGGGGTAGCCCCCGAGGCCTCGTAGGAGTCGAAAGACTCCTGTGAGGGCTTTATTTATATTTAGTTAAAGGGTACTTGTCCAGTCGGGTGCAGGCCTGAACTGGAGTCGTAGTGCTTTACCCAGGGGAGCCCCTGGGGGATTTTCGACCCTCTTTCATCGAGGGGCACCGGGCACAGGTGAGCCCCCGAGCCTCGTGCGGCTGGGGCGTTGCTGGCCTCGGCATTCTTCTCATGAGTCCTTTTGATCGGATGTGAGGCGAGAAGCATCGGACTACCCCTGATAGGGTGAGCCACGAAGTTCTCAGTGAGCTGGTAACGGGAAAATCCAAGCAAGAGCCCGTTCCTCGTTCAATAGAGGTCGGCAGGAGGCTCGGAGGCGGTCTCATGAAGCAAAACACAATAGTCCTACGGATACCGATTCCATTCGATAGGTCTCGGCGGCTCGATGCCTCCCTTCGTGGGGATTCCATAAAGTCCGTAGCGTTTCACCTTGGATGCGTCCAAAGGGGTCTCAAGAGTTCGTTCTCGAGCAGGGCCTCGTGTTGGCTCCCCCTTGGTCACCCCTGACTCGAGTGCTCGAGGGCGGTTGTCGAACCCTGTTCGTGGGGTCAGCCTTCGCTCCTTCGAGGCTTAGGGCCGGAGCCTGACTTTTTGGTGCTCAAGGGCAGCCGTTGAGCCCTCACTCGAGGACTGGCCTTCGCTCCCTTGAGACTTTGTGGTAGGGTCAGAGCCCGTTTTCACCTCTCATGGAAATCTCCGTCGGCGAGTAACCGTTCTTTCTTGGCGCTCAAGGGCGGTCGTTGAGCCCTCACTCGAGGACCAGCCTTCGCTCCCTCGAGGTTTTGACGTGGCTCGAGGGCGGCCATTGAGCCCTCACTAGAGGACCGGCCTTTGCTCCCTCGAGGCTTTGACGTGGCTCGAGGGCGGCCGTTGAGCCCTCACTCGAGGACCGGCCTTCGCTCCCTCGAGGCTTTGACGTGGCTCAAGGGCGGCCGTTGAGC
>CM041643.1:14343722-14359725 GCA_023333625.1 Bothriochloa decipiens
CTTCGCTCCCTCGAGGCTTTGACGTGGCTCAAGGGCGGCCGTTGAGCCCTCACTCGAGGATCGGCCTTTGCTCCCTCGAGGCTTTGAAGTGGGGACAGAGCCTCGTTTTATCTTTCGTAGGCAACTCCGTTAGTGAGCAACGATGCGATCATAGTCCGTTATCGTTGGACGCGCCTTTTGAGGAGAAGGGCTTCAGCGGTTCGATCATGGCGGGCCCGAGCAACGGCTCTCTGTCAGAGGTGTGACGCGTGTGTCCGGTCGAGGGTCGAGGGGGAACGGTCAGGTAAATGCATTAATTGCGGGGAGTTACCTTTTTCCTGCCGCCGGACTCCGCCCGTTGCTCTTCCTGAGTATAAAAACGGAGGGGGACAAGTGTTTGCTCCCACCTTTGCCATCCTTTCGAACACCTGCTATCCTGCGCGCGTGAGGGAAAAAACTTAGAGCGAGAAGTCGCGATTGGGAACCTTCCTGGTTGCCCGTCCACGGAGTAGATTCGTGCTGTTGTTGCCGCCGCCGCGCCCACCGAGCAGATCTGTGCTGCTGCTGCTGCCATGGCCCCCGTCCTCCAGCCCATCGAGCCCTGGCGCCCGTGGATCGTGACGCGGCAAAGGCTGACCGAGCTGGTGAGGGAAGGACTTCTCCGCCCCGTCACCGATTCAAATCGGCCGGAGTGGATTGCGCCACCCAGGGACCATGAAGAGCCTAACCCGCCAGAGGGCTACCTGGTGAGCTTCCTCAAGTATCATCGGCATGGGTTCGGTGTGCCCCCGAGCGAGTTCATGTGGGGGTTGACAAACTTCTGCGGCATTGAGCTCCACCATTTCTCGCCCAACGCCATCTCCAACGCTGCCATCTTCACGGTCATCTGCGAGGGCTACCTTGGGATGGCGCCACATTGGGAGCTATGGCTCCACCTTTACAATGGGGAGTGGTTCGCCTCCTCGGTGGCGCAAGGAGTAAGGCAAATCGTCAGAGCGGGGTGCCTCAACTTCGCGTTGAAGACCGGAGGTCAGAGGAGCCATGCGAGTACATCCCCACCAGGTTGACGTCCAACCACTCCCGGTGGGACGAGCTGTGGTTCTACCTTCACAACGACGGCGGCTATCTCCCGCCGTACACCGGGCGGCTTATCGCTGAGCATCCATACAACTGGCCGCACGGTGTTATGGCGGATCTCCAGCGTTGACTTCATCCCCTTGTCGTCGCGATGAGGACCCTTCGAGAGGCGGGCCTGATGGCGGGTGTGGTGGTCTCGGCCTTCCACAGTCGACGGGTGCTCCCTCTGATGGAGCGCCCATTGCGGTTGGACGAGATGCTCCCCTCGGCGGCACCTGAGGTTCTCAAGAGGTGTCGGATGTCCGGCGAGAGGCCGTCCGCCTCGGAAGTCATCGCGCGGGTAAAGAGCATGGTCTCTGGCTCGTTCAGGGTGGAAGACATCAACCGCCTCCCCATGCGGCCGGAGGAGGGCTGCCTCGACCTGGTGAGTGCCTCGAGCCGTGCCCTTCGTGCTTTCCCCCTCCCCTCCCTTTCTCTTATCCCTGTGACTGAATGTCTTTGTGTAGGGGAGAATCGACTACCGGAGATCGAGGCCCCCACTGAGGGAGGACGCTCCCGATCGTCAGGTAAGACGCTTCACCGCCCAGCAAGAGAAGCGGAGTAAGGACGAGGAGGAGAAGAAGAAAGCCAAGAAGCTCCAGGAGCGCGAAAGACTTGCGAAGCGCCGCACTGAGCAGAGGCACGACGGGCTCCCGGAGGAGGAGTCTCCCTCGTCTGAGGGAGATGAAGATGATGATGATAGTGACGACGTCGAGGGGGTGGAGGGGCGCCTCGACCGCATCTTGTCGGGTTCCTCCCATGCTGAATGCCCCTTCGTGTAGGAGGAGGTGGTGGAGCAGTGCGGCCCCCAGCTGGTGGTGTCGGCCTCGGAGCGCCGGCGTGGAAAAAGGGGGGCCGAGGCCTCGCCTCGAGGAGGTTCACCTTCCTCGTGTTGTACTCGAGGCAGGACCCCACCCACTTCAATTCGGGAAACCCAGTCCCGGTCATCGGCGCGGGCGGAGCAGAGCCGTGCCCAGGAGGCCCCGTCGAAGCAGGGAGGCGCGGCGACCCCACCGACGGCCCCGAGCAGCCACAGCCCCGGGAAGAGCTCGGCTTCGGGGGGTCTCAAAATCCATTGGCGGTTCAAGGGGGACCCGAAAGGCCTCTATCTCCTTTGGGTAGGTGTCATTGGTTTGTTTTCTTTTCGTTGCGTCTTCCTTGCGCAATTTAATAAACTTTTTGCCATTATGCTTCCCCTCCAGGCCCAAGCACCAGATCAAGGAGGCATCTCTCGCGCTGGCTAAGCAGCTCAAGATGGATGTAGCTGTGAAGATGGGGGCCCCGGTCACAGGTGCGATGTCGAGGCCCTTGACTCCGTGGGAAGCCAAGTGGTTATCCTCAGCCCTCGGTGCTCTAGCGCGCGGTAAGTTGACGGGTTCCACTCCTGCTGCAGGGTCGAGCGTCTCAGGGTCCGCGGCGGGCGGTGACTCCGAGCTGGGGAGGACGCATGAAGAAGGGAGCGCCTCCTTGACATCGTCGCCTGCGACCCTCGAGCTTGGCCTGGCACCAGGAGGCGGTGCCCCAACGTCGGGGGCTTCCGTTCCTAGCGGGCCGGAGGCTTCGATCCCCGCACCCAAGGCGGGAGCCCCCGAGGGCCACGGGCCAGGAGAGGAGGTAGCCATCGTGGACCTCGAGGGCGAGGAGACCACGGCCCTTCCCCCCTCGACGGGAGAGCGGCAGCCCTGGCCGATGGGGCTACGCGAGCTCGAGGCCCGGAGGGAGCAGAAGCAGGGGGCCCTGCAAGAAGCGGAGCTACCACGGCCGCAGCAGGAGGAGGAGAAGGAGCCATCGGAGTGGCGGGAGGAGGAGGAAACTGGGGGTCAGCCCCAGCATCAGTAGGCGCAGCAGACGCCGCTGGGGGACACGGCGCCGCTGGACCCACCGGCGCAGCAACCGCCCGAGACGTCGGAGGCGGAGGCGACTTTCGGACTGCCCAAGCAATGGGTGTCTGTGATTACCCTGGACGAGTTGCTGGCCGAAGGAGAAACGGCGTCGAAGGCATCGATGGTCCTGCCGGCGCAACCAGAGGAGGCCTCGGAGCCGAGCCTGGTGGCGGACGCGTCGATGGTGGTCCTGCCGGCGCCACAAGTCGTGGTGTTGGGGGAGACAACGGCCTCGACCCTTCCACTGGGTCTGGAGGCACTGAAGCAGCGTCGAGCCAGCCGCTACAACCGTCGATGGAGCTGCCGGAGAAGACGGCGGCTTCTGGACTGCTGAGGAGGTCATCTTTCGACCCCGGGTTGAGGAGTGCCGGCGCCGTCTCGGAGTTCAGCGGCCCGACGGAGTTGGCCGTGCGTTACGGCGCCCCACACGACATGGTGGACGAGATCGAGTCCTTGGCGCGAACCAAGGTCAAGATGGTCCTTGCATGTTGGGGCGAGGAGCGCATCATACTCAGGGAACCTGGTGACTCTAGCGCTCTGGGGATCGAGATGAACGACCCGGCGGAGGTCAAGTGCTGGGAGGAGGCCGAGCGGTCCCAGGCGTGGCTGCGGCACTTGCTGAAGTTGGGCGTCGAGCTCGCAGAAGGCCTCGACCGGAACCTTGCGGTGAGTCACTGTGTTAGGCCATATGTAGTTTTTTAAGTTCTTTCGTATGGGATGCCTTAACCCTCGATTTCCTATCCCTAGGAGGCGCGAAGGCGTTCTTACTCCAAGTCCGACTTCCTCCATGAAACGCACAATAGCCGGGAGGAAGTGCTTCGCCAACTTGAGGCCGGCCGCTCTGCGCAGGGCAGGGTGGCCGAGATCGAGGAGGAGCTGAAGCGGACCAGGGAGGAGGCCACCAAAGCCAAAGAGGAGGCCGCCCAGGCGAGGGAGGACTCCGACGCCGCTTGAGGGGAAGCCGCCCACCTCAAGGAGGAGCTCAAGCGTGCGAGGGAGGAGGCTGACACGGCAAAGGCCGAATCGGAGAAGGCCAGGGGCAAGAGCATCCGAGCCCAGGAGCGCGTCGAGCTACTCGTGGCGGAGGCTCAGAGCTCCGTGGAGCGCATCCGCTCACTCGAGGCCAGCTTCACCGAAGTCTCCACGGCGCGCAACACCCTCTCCGCGTTGGCCCAAGAGGAGAAGAACCGGGCCGCTAGCCTGGAAACCAACCTCAGGGCAATGAAGGCTACCCTCCAAGAGAAGGAGCAGGCCATCATCCTGGCTGGTGGTGCCCTCGAGACCCTCCGCTTCGAGAAGACGGAGGTGACCCGGGCCTTCAAGGAGGCCCAGCGGGAGCGGGACGAGGCTCGGGGGGAGCGCGACGCCGTGCTAGGGGATCGCAACGCCCTCGAGACTCGCTGTGCTGGTGAGTTGCTTAAAGGGTTTTTGATCTTTGTTCTTTCTGAATGGTTTGTCTAATTCTTGCTTTGTGTTTCAGGCCTCGAGTCCGAGCTGCTCGCTACCCAGACCGCTGCCAAGGCGCTGCAGGAGAGCCTCGCGGCGGAGGGGGCGCTTCTCGGCCGGCTCCGGGTTGACCTCGACGGGCTCTGCGCCTCCTGGGAGGTTGGGCCCATCGAGGGTGCCGAAGAAGACATCCCGGGTGCCGCGCTCGTGGACCGGATCTACTACCTTAACGCCACCCTTCGCGATCGCGTGCGGGAGGCGCTTCATACCAGCGTGAAGCGGGCGCTAGCAGTGGTCTCCTCCGGCTTCATCTTTGACATGAACATGGGGGCCCAAGGCTTTGTTCCTGACATCTCGAAGACCGACGCGGAGAATGAGGAGCGATGCCGAGGGCTCATTCATGACGCCGAGGGGCCGAGGGGAGCGCTGGCGAAGCTGTTTGAGGACGAAGTCCTCCCCCCTGTGGTTGAAGGGTACCACGTCGAGGAGGACGGCGACGGAGTGGGCCTGTAGGGCAAGGCTGGGTGAAGGTGCCCATGTAATGAATTAGTTTTTTGTAACTTATATTCAATGTGGCTTCAAAAGCCCTTTTTGAACATTAATGCATTTATCGTAATGCGATTTATTGTTTTACTTTCGAGCCTTTTCTGCTTTCTTTTCACCTAGACTTTGCTTTTTTGACTAAGTTTTCGACGCATGCTCGTATCCCTCGAGGGGGGAGCGAGTGGGGGTACCGTATCCCGGAGGCGTTGGAGAGCTCCCGGCTCGACAGCCCTCGACCCTCTAGGGAGTTCGAGGCGTTTTCTACTTAATCGCGAAGCGCATCGAGACGTGAGAAAGAAGAAGCGCTCGAGTTCTGATCGCCTGACTCTTGCTTTTCGACTGAGCGTTTGACGCAAGCTCGTATCCCTCGAGGGGGGAGCGAGTGGAGGTACCGTAGCCCGGAGGCGTAGGAGTGCTCCGGCTCGACAGCCCTTGACCCCTAGGGAGTTCGAGGCATTTTTTAACTTAGTTGGGAAGCGAAAGGGAGGCATGCGAAAAAAGTCGTTCGTATTTTTAGGAACTTAGGGTGTCCCCCCATTAGCCCCGAGGGAGGCTCGACTCTGGCGAGACAGGGTCGAGGCTACCTCTTGCATGTACAATAACAAGTTTGAACTTATAATCGAAAGTACTTCTTATATTTGTCATGCGGAAATGTACAAAACATGCGAGAATGTACAAGGGCACTGGTACCCTAAGGGTAGAAACGACGTAGCTGTTCGATGTTCCATGCGTTGATGAGGATTTCACCTTTGTCGTTAGCGAGCTTGTACGTCCCGGGCTTTAGCACCTCAGCTACGGTGTATGGGCCTTCCCATGGCGGGGTCAGCTTGTGACGTCCCTTGTTGCTCGGTCGTCGACGTAGGACAAGGTCTCCAACCTGGAAGTCCCTCGGGCGCACGCGCTTGTCGTGGTAGCGTCGAAGTTTTTGCTGATACCTCGCGGAGTGAATTAGCGCCATGTCTCAAGCCTCCTCGAGCTGGTCGACGGCGTTTGCGAGGGCTTCTTCATTGCTTTGCTCGTTGTACGCCTTTAGTCGAGGGGAACCATACTCGAGGTCAGTGGGGAGGACGGCCTCGGACCCATAGACCAAGAAGAATGGGGTGAAGCCCGTGGCTCGACTAGGTGTTGTCCTTAAGCTCCATAGGGCCGACGGCAGCTCCGCGGCCCATTTTTTTCCATGCTTGCTGAGGCGATTGAGGATCCTTGGCTTGAGGCCCTGCAAAATCATGCCATTGGCGCGCTCGACCTGGTTGTTAGTTCGAGGATGTGCAATCGCGGACCAATTCACACGGATGTGATGGTGATCGCAGAAGTCCAAGAACTTCTTGTCGGTGAACTGTGTGCCGTTGTCAGTGATGATGACGTTTGGGACCCCGAAGCGATGGATGATGTCGGTGAAGAACTCAACTGCTCATTCGCAGCGGATGTTGCTGATGGGCCAGGCCTCGATCCACTTGGTAAACTTGTCGATGGCAACGAGCAAGTGCGTGTACCCTTTGGTTGTCCTCTTGAGAGGCCCCACAAGATCGAGCCCCTAGACCGTGAACGGCCAGGTGATGGGGATCATTTGTAGGGCGTGAGCTGGGAGGTGCGTCTGCTTGGTGTAGAATTGACACCCTTCGCACGAACGGACAATGTTCGTGGTGTCAAAAACGGCGGTCAGCCAGTAGAAACCCTGTCGAAAGGCATTGCCCACGAGGGTCCTTGGTGCTGCGTGATGGCTGCAGGCCCCCGAGTGTACGTCCTCGAGGAGCCTCCTGCCTTCCTCGATGGTAATGCAACGCTGAAGAACGCCTGAGGGGCTTCGCCTGTTGAGTTCCTTGCTGTCACCGTAGATGACGTAGTACTTGGCCCGTCACGCGATCCGTCGAGCTTCGGTCCGGTCCTCCGGAAGCTCTCCCCGAATGAGGCAGTCGAGTAAAGGGGCTCGCCAATCCGGTGGCGGGCTCGACGGAAGAGGGGTCTCCTGGATCTCCATAACCTGGGCCCCGATCGAGGGGCCCCGGTCGAGGTCGTGGGGTGGAGCTTCGAGGGCGTAGAGCAAGCCCCCGATCCCAAATCAACGGAGGGCTCGAAGAGGTCCCTTGAGAACACGTCAGAGGGGACTGTACCTCGAGTCGATGCAATTTTTGCAAGCTCATCCGCGGCTTCGTTGTATCGTCGAGCGATATGACTAAGCTCGAGGCTGTGGAACTTGTCTTCCAACTTGCGCACTTTGTTGCAGTATGCTTCCATCTTGGCGTCATGGCAGTTCGAGGCTTTCATCACTTGGTCGATGATTAGCTACGAGTCGCCTCGAACGTCAAGGCGTCGGACCCCGAGTTCAAGGGCGATTCGTATTCCAGCGACAAGTGCTTCGTACTCCGTGACGTTGTTAGAAGCGGCAAAGTGGATGCGAATGACGTAGCGCATGTGGACTCCGAGGGGTGAAATGAAGAGCAAGCCTGTGCCTGCTCCTGTCTTCATGAGCGACCCGTCGAAGTACATCGTCCACAGCTCGGCTTGGATTTGGACTGGTGGCAACTGAGTGTCGGTCCACTCGGCGACGAAATCTGCCAGCACTTGAGACTTGATGGCCTTCCATGGTGCGTAGGTGATGGTCTTGCCCATTAGCTCGACCGACCACTTGGCAATCCTCCCAGCGGCCTCCCGGTTATGGATGATCTCCCCCAAGGGGAACGAGGATACCACGGTAACCGGGTGGCTGAGGAAATAGTGCTGGAGCTTGCGACGATGGCGTAGAGCAGCTTCTGCACCTGTGGGTAACGGATTTTTGTTTTTGAAAGCACTTCGCTGACAAAGTAAACGGGCCATTGGACTGGTAAAGCGCGCCCTTCCTCTTGCCTTTCCACCACTATGGCCGCGCTGACCACCTGAGTGGTTGCGGCGACATAGAGGAGGAGGGGCTCGGGTGGTTCAGTCAACGTCGCCGGTCGAGGAGGGACGAGAATCGGAGTGGATGTTAGCTTCCCTTTGAGTTCGTTGAGGGCCTCCTCGGCCTCCGCGGTCCAGGTGAATCGCTCAGATTTTTTCAAGAGGCGGTACAGAGGCATGGCCTTCTCCCCTAAGCGTGAGATAAAGCAGCTGAGAGCCATGAGGCAACCCGTGACCCTCTGCACGCCCTTGAGATCCCGAATCAGCCCCATTCGTGTGATGGCCGCCACCTTCTCGGGGTTGGCCTCGATCCTGCGCTGGGAGACGATGTATCCGAGGAGCATGCCCCGAGGCACTCCGAAGACACATTTCTCGGGGTTGAGTTTTATGTTTTTGGCTTGAAGGCACCCGAATGCGATTTCGAGGTCTCAGATGATGTTGTCCGCTCTTCTGGACTTGACCACGATGTCATTGACGTAGGCCTCGACCGAGTCGCCTATGTGTTCGCCGAAGACGTGTAGCATGCACCGTTGATACGTTGCCCCGGCATTTCGAAGGCCAAAGGGCATGGTGATGTAGCAGTACATGCCAAAAGGCGTGATGAAGGAAGTCGCGAGCTGGTCGGACTCTTTCATCTTGATTTGGTCGTAGCCGGAATAAGCATCGAGGAACGAGAGGGTTTCACATCCCGCGGTAGAGTCAACGATTTGATCAATGCGTGGTAAAGGAAACGGAACTTTGGGACATGCTTTGTTTAAACTAGTATAGTCAATACACATTCGCATTTTTCCATTCTTTTTCTTAACTAACACAGGATTAGCTAACCATTCGGGGTGATGGACCTCCTTGATGAATCCAGCCACCAAAAGCTTGTGTACCTCCTCGCCGATGATTCTGCGCTTCTCCTCATCGAAGCGGCGCAGGCGTTGCTTCACCGGTCTGGACCCGGCCCGGATTTCCAAGGCGTGCTCGGCGACTTCCCTCGGTATGCCTGGCATATCCGAAGGACTCCACGCAAACATATCGGCGTTCGCGCGAAGAAAGTTGACAAGCATGGCTGCCTATTTGTCCTCGAGGTCGACGCTGATCGTTAGCACCTTCTCGCATGGGCAGCTCGGGTCGAGGGGGACTTTCTTGGTGTCTTGTGCTGGCTCAAAGTTGCCGGCGTGTCGCTTGGGGTCTGGCATCTCGTCGGCGAGGCGCTCGAGGGTCGCGGCTATCATGGCATTTTGCTCGACGGCCTCCCCGTACTCGACGCATTCGACGTCAAAGTCATAAGCGTGCTCGTAGGAGGAGGCGACAGTGATGATGCCCTTGGGTCCTGGCATCTTGAGCTTGAGGTACGTGTAGTTTGGGATTGCCATGAACTGCGCGTAGCCCGGCAGGCCGATGATGGCGTGATACGTTCCGTGAAACTCGACCACCTTGAAGGTGAGGGTCTCTTTCCTGAAGTTGGCGGGGGTGCCAAAACAGACAGGAAGGTCGATACGGCCGACGGGGAAGGCCTTCTTCCCTGGTACGACGCCATGGAACCCCCCGGCGCTAGGTCGGAGTTGGTACCCCCTGACTCCGAGGAGGTTGAGGGTCTCAAGGTAGATGACGTTCAGGCTACTGCCGCCGTCGATGAGGACCTTCGAGAGGCGGGTGTTGATGATGACTGGTTCGACGACGAGCGGATAGGCCCCGGGATTGGGGACTCGATCATGATGGTCATGGCGGTCGAACATGATGGGCGCATCAGACCAGTCGAGGTAGTGAGGCGTCGTGACACGAACGGAGAAAACCTCTCGACGCTCTCGTTTACGCTGTCGGGGCGTGAGCTGGGTCAAGGGGCCCCCGTAGATCATGTAGCAATCATAGACTTCGGGGAATTTTCCGTCTTCCCCGTTGTCTCCCTCACCGCCGCCTTGGTCTTTTATGTCGTCTCCTTTCTTCACGCCCACTTGCTCAAAGTGCCTTCGAAGCATGCAGCAGTCCTTAAGCTTGTGCTTCGCCCCGTCCTTGTGATAAGGGCAGGGCTCCGCGAGCATCTTGTCGAAGATGGCGCCCTCAGGGGGGCCTCGAGGTCTTTTGCGTTCGGTTGCTGCGACGAGATCATCTTTTGCAGCCTCACGCTTGCCTTGCTGATGTTTCTTCTTCTTGTTATTCCTCTTCGGCCCTTTGCTCGAGCCTCCGGCGTTGTCGGCTACCGGCGTTTTTCCCTTGTCCTTCCCGTCGCTGAAGAAGGCGCCGACGGCCTCTTCGCCAGCCGCGTAGTTGGCGACCACATCCATGAGCTCGTCGACGGTGTCGGGGCGGTTACGCCCTAACTCGCGAACTAGGTCCTTGCAGGTCATACCCGCAACAAACGCTAGAACGACATCGAGATTGGAGATGTGGGGTAGTTCGGTGCGGAGCTTGGAGAATCATCGAGCAAAATCACGGAGAGACTCCCCTGGTTTCTGTTTGCAGTTGCACAATTCCCAGGAGTTCCCAGGACGCACGTAGGTACCTTTGAAGTTCCCCTCGAAGATCCGGACAAGGTCAATCCAGCTGCGAATCTGGTCAGGGGGAAGCTCCTCGAGCCACCTATGCGCGGTGTCGGACAGGAATACGGGAAGGTGACGTATGATGGCGTGATTGTCATGCGCCCCGCCCGCCTGACAAGCCAACCGAAAGTCGGCTAGCCAGAGCTCGGGATTGGTTTCGCCGTTGTATTTGACGAGGCTCGTGGGGGGTCAAAACTTGTCGGGCAGCTGGGCGCAGCGAATCCTCCTGCTGAAGACTCGGGGACCTAGTGGCTCCGGGGCCTGTCGATCTTCGTCGCTGTCGTAACGCCCTCCACAATGGGCGCTGTACCCTCGATCCTCGGCGTCCCCGTGCTTGCGTCTGCGGTTCTCGACAATGTCGAGGCGCGCGTCGCGGGGAGCATGGTCGTCGTTGATACGTTCTCGGGCCAGCTTCTTCTTCTGTCGGGGGGCCACCCCCTGATCAACCGAGTCCTCCCTTTTGGGCCGGGAGGGCTCGACCTGAGGTTCGGAGGCAGCCCCTCGACGCCTCGAGGCTAAGCTCTCGGCTTGCTGGACAGCAACAACTTGGAGGAGATTCTCGACCTCACGTTGTATCCGCCGAGCTTGCGAGTTGGATGGCGTGGGCATATTGCGAAGGAGCATAGCCGCCGCAACAATGTTCTAGCTTGCTCGGGGATAATGGTTGGCGGGTTCCTCGGGTGCTCCTGCCTTGATGATCTGCCGGTTGACTTCTCGGGCCCTGGCTCAGGCCCTACCGCCGAGCGGTCGCCGCTCTTGCTCAAGGGTCAACTCGAGCAAGCGCAAGCGTTCCTGCTCGTCGGCGAGCTTTGCCTACAACTCCTGAATCTATGCCAGCTGCGCGTCCTGCTCACCAGGACAAGGGCACACTTCTTGAGGTGCGTCTGGTTGTTGATCCTCTGCTCTAGGGGGAGCGTCACCCGCCACAGCCGTAGCCATCGTGGCTGCTGGATCGACGGTGTCCTGATTGGAGTCGACGTCACCATCGATGTGGAGGCACTCGCGGGTAGGATCCCAATGATCAGAGTCAGAGTTGTGCTCATGTTGGAGCGGGTCACTGTCGAGATCGTCGTCGTGGCTTCGTGGGAGTCGAACGAAGGCCGCTGATGACGCTCGAACAGCTCGTGCGGGAGCAGGCTTGATCGAACGGGGACTTCGTCACGCCTCCTCGATGATCGTACGGTGAAGGTGGAGTCGGGGTTGTGGTGGGGTCCTACCGGTTTGCCCTCTGCCCCTAAACTCAGGTCAAACAATCCCTCAACAAGGGGTTCGTCATCTCCGGTTAGGGGCGAGGAGAAAGCGGCGGGAACCCTCCCCGACTTAGGTTGATGGCGATGATGGCGCCGACCGTGCCTCCTTCTGGATGTGGAAGCATGGTCGTGGGACTAGCGAGCGGCCCCCCAAGAGCGTGGGGGCGTACCGCGACCTCCGTTCGGGTCACTGATTGAGAGCAGGGTCATGTCGTAGCCCTGGTCGAGGGTCATGAACTCCAGGCTCCCAAACCAGATCACCGCAGCGTGCGGAAATGGTGAAACAAAGTTGCCCATTCGAAAAAATGGTGGGAAATAGTTAGTGACACGCGGCTCCCCTACCTGGCGCGCCAACTGTCGGTGTTTTGACCCTCGAGGGGTTAACACCAACGAGTAATATTGTAGTCGCGTGCTCCCTAATCCGGTGGGTGATGCAAGAAGGACACAATGATTTATCCTGGTTCGGGCAAAGAAGGCCCTACGTCCAGCGGGGGAGGATAGTTCGTGTTATCTTACACCGAAGTGCTAGTACAGGGGAAAATACAAGCAGATGTGAGGAGTGTGAGGTGGAGCTTTGGCGGTCGGGCGCCTAGCTCTCGACCCTACACAAGCTCACAGTGTCGTTCTATGATCTAAAGCCTTAGCTATGCTCTGAGTCCTCTCGTTCGGGTCCCGTCCTCTGTTCTACGTCCTGGCGCCTCCTTTTATAGATGAAGGAGGGGCACAGGGGTACATATGATTCGAGTTCGTATGGCGGATGATGTATGACGTTGAGGCCAATCACGTCGGTGCCGCTGTAGTGATGTACGTCGGTATGGGAGGCCCTGCAACCGTCGTGTCAGGAGTTGTTGAGTCCTGCTCGAGGGTTTGCTTGTTGATGTCGAGGGGCGACGGTCGAGGGTCTTGGCCAGAGTTGGGGGGTCGTGCCGAGGAGGTCGAGCCTCGCTGGATAATGCCGAATCCCGAAAAACACGGAAAACACGTTAGTTTATACGGCTCGAGGCGGTGCTGGTCATGGCACAGTGCTCGGTATGGTGCAACAGCGTAGTATGACTTGCGGGATTCCGGGGCATGGGCGGTAAAAGCAGATTTGATCGCCACGCCTGCAACTGTTACCGTAACTGTGGCCATGCGGTTAGGCGGGGGTAGATAGATTGCATTAAATGCGCTCGGATCCGTACGGGAGAGTCGGTAGCCGAGGGGTGCACTGTCCTCGAGGACCACCCATTCGCCCAAACAAAGTTCCGTATTCGGGGGCAGGCTCGTTCGGTGGGCGAAGTTACGTCCTCGAGGGTGGGCTCGTTCGGCGGGCGAAGTCCCATCTTCGAGGGGTCGCCCGGATTGTACCCTCGAGTGTACAGTACCGGTCCGTTCGGTAACCTCACGAGCAGGCTTTGGCTTTGGGCCGTTGTCATTCGTTCGTGGGTCAGTCTGATACATCTCAGCCTGCGGGCCTTAGTACGTTAGCGCGGGAGGTTACCGGAGGGGTCGAGTTGCCAATTTTGCGGGGATTAGTTCGGTAAACCAAGGGTTTGGGGTACCCATTTCCTGGGTATCGACACTCACTATCTCCTTGAGGTACAAGGGAACCAAGTCTGGAGCTGTAACTGTGGTCTTCATTGGAATAAAATGAGCCAAATTGCATCTTTACCATGAGGGGAACGTGGTAAACCTACCACAAAATCCATGGTGATATATTCCCACTTCCATTTTGGAATCTCTAGGGGTTTCAATAATCCTGCAAGCTTCTTATGCTCAGCCTTCACTTGCTGACACACACTGCAAGCTGCCACATACTTGGCAACATCAACCTTCATCCTCTTCCACCAAAAGTTCTACCTCAGATCTCTATAAATCTTTATCTTACCAGGATGAACTATGTACGAAGTACGATAAGCTTCTCTTAAGATATTCATCTTTGTTGACGGTAGATAAGTCTCAATTTTAACCGTCAACTAAACATGAAAAAGGACCTAAATATAAATACCATCTAGATACAGGGGTTATACTAATGGAATTCCATGAGTTTTGGTGAATATCTATTTCTGCAGGGCGTCAGCTGAAAAGAGCCAAGAAAGGTGCACAAGTCAGGTTTACATAAAGATAAAGGGCGAACATGTACTTTTCTGTAATCTGGAAGGTTCGAGAAGGCTCTGGACCAAACGGGAGCCTGAACCGGCTCAGGAACTGGGTGGCCACCCAGACCCTTAGGCAGGCGCCTAGGCATCTAAGCCAATCAGGCTCTGCCTCGCAGATCCTGCCTCTATCGCCTTTGAGGATGAATAATAAGCGTTCATTTAGGTCGGTTTGATCCGAGGGCTGCGGTGCATCCTAGGGGGTTATATAAGCAAGGCCCCTGACCCCTGGAGGAGGCATCCCTTGAAACCCTAATTCATTATTTTAAGACAGGATCAGTTGAGAGAGCTTAGCATTCAAGAGAGGTTGAGAGAGTATAGGGTGGAGGTAGAGTTTGAGAAAGCCCGGCCTGTCGGTGTCTCCTCTCTAGTTGTACCTACGGGATCATGTCTCCTAACCCAAGGCTTGGTCCTAGGATCATTCGGCAATTCAACTTCTAATACTAGTAAGTTCATTGTTATTATTGCTCTTTGGTTTATGAGTTTAATTTATTCACTACCGGTAGGGAATAGAGTAATCGTTTGCGTAAGCATGGTGCTTGGGCTACGAACACTCATAGATACTCCCTATCTAGCCGGATTTGTGTTAGCATTGGGGGAAGTGACAGTCCCCTTGGTGTCTCCATAATCCACGTCCCATCAGGAGGACTGGTAGGAATTAGTGTGCCAGGGTTAAACATTCTCTATGGTGTCTCTTTTCCCTAGGTGCCTCCCTTAGAATAATAGTCGCAAAGCTTGCCATAGGTTAGAGGAAGACTAACGGAGTAATCCTCTTTATATCGCTCATATCTCGCTATCTTGTCTGTAGCTTAGGGATGAAGTATAGACTTGGGTTAGTCAGATGCACATTTTCTACTAGCGGATAAATAAATAACGATACTCTAGAATATCTCCCGGGTGAAGTGCTCGCGGATTACTCTTTCGTGTGCGTATCTTGTATCTACAAGCATTTCTGGCACCGTTGCCGGGGAGAAAGATGGTCTGCTAAGATAACTCTATGTCATGCTTAACCTTGTATTATACTTTTATCTTTTTCTTGTTTTCTTTTGCCTTTTCTTTTCTATCCTTATGGATAACCCAAATTCCACGCCTATCTATCAATTTCTTGCACCCATGAGCGCAAGCTTAGTGCCACTAGAGCCCATGATTCTCACATCTAGCTATGAGTTGCGCCCATGCTTGGTTGCAATAGGTCAAAGCCAACCCTTTTCTATAGCTAGAGTCCTATCTTCTAATCAAGACGGTAATGTACCCAAGGTCCTATCCTCTAATCAAGAGGATAATGAACCCAAAGTCTATCTTCTGATCAAGTAGGTATTGAACTTTTGGCTATACTTAGGGAATCTATTAATCTTCCTATAAATTTAGGTTTAGACCTATCCTTACATGACCTCATTCTTCTTAAACATCTTTATACGGGTCTTGATAACATCACCTTTGGAGGAGTTTTCCCTTCTTTATCCATTAGTGATGTGAGGTTTGTCCTTATTAGTAGACACACTCCTTGCACTACCCTTCATGATGAAATCCTAGAGGTAGAGAAGGAATCATCCCCCAAACTAGAAGAGGAAGTTTTCATAGCCATTTTGCAAACATTCCAATCTCATGATTTGGCTATCCATCCCAAACCAATAGTACTCCAAAATCCTCTAAGGGAAGAAGTAATTCTACCCTTAGAAATTCTTTTTGATGGCGATTTTGGGAGAAGCATAAACTTCCTGCTTCATAAGAGATCTTTTAGTGCATACATTATAAATCTTCTCAAGAAGAGATCTCTTAGAAAGCATCTAACACACAATCCCTATGAAGGACACTTAGAAAGTCTCAAGGATGGCATATCAAGTAGTGCCATAAAAGGAGAGCAAAGCCATCTAAAATCCAATCCTATTTTTTCCCCTTCTATGCCCACATCAGAATTCGAACCCATCTGTAAACCCATCCTTGACCCCTATGACTCATTCTATGCTCTTTCTCCTGAACCTCCTGATGATCCTAGAAATCCATCTAGATATCCCACGCATGGGATTCATCAAGGCCATATAGAGGATCGAGAAAAGAAACATCCATGGCTAGAGAGCATTAAAAACCTATATGCTATTGCCACTGAATGGATGGATGAGATCAATTCAAGAGATGATCTAAGAGAATTTCTAGACATTCATGGAGAATCACCCTTGGAAGTCAAAAATGATGGAGACTTCAATGAGCAAGGAAGCTACTTCACTAACACCCCATCAAGACCTTGCTCA
>CM041643.1:14359735-14418738 GCA_023333625.1 Bothriochloa decipiens
TCCACTAAAGATTTGTAGGAATAAAATAATAAGAAGAGCTAAAGGTCCAAGCACAAATTAGACAAAGAACAAATAATGGCATAAGGTAAGAAAGGAGTACAACAAAGGAGACAAGCTATTCATGAACAAGACACGTGACTAGCCAAGGAAGGAAAGCTTCACAAGATGTTATGGCTTCAACATGCTTCAATACTAAAGGTAGCATCTCTAGGTAAGTAATCATTACTTCCAAAATATCCTTCTTGATTTTGGCATGCACATAAGTAGAGAACCAAACATGCTTTGAGTTACAACCTCATTTAATCCATTCTAATTAACTCAACATGTTTAGTTCCTAGCGTCACTTTCTTGATCTCATAGCATTTAATTCAATGATTTGAAATGTTGTGCATCATATCCTTGGAAGATAGTCATAATCATAAAATCATTACACAATATGCATAGGTAGACTATCCTTCCTTAAGGTTGAGTAATCTGATCTGCCAAATGTTTTAATGCCACATTCTTGCTCATTGTTTGATGCTATCGCCCATGTTAAGATTGAGCAAAACACATGAATATCAACTTTTTCTTGTTCAATGTGCCTAAGGCTAGAGAATAATGAACAAACCTTTTGGTTCTGTTGGTGTTTTCCCACCTACACAGCCCATGCACTTGATCTCTGCCTTGTCTATATGAGCAGGACCCACTTGTCTATAATGAACAAGTTAAGGAATCTTCCCCAATTCCTACAAGTGAAGATCCTAGACCTATGAACATGCACACTGAACGAAGATGCTGCCAGCTCCCAAAACTAGTACTTGACTCCAACCCACTGGAAGAACAATGAACATGGGTGACACCATCGCAAGAGGTGCAACTATCATTGTCTCCACCTTTGGGACCAGATAAAGCACCAAAGGAATTAACATGGTAAGAGGTCCTGTTCAGAGGACCTAAATCATCGAACACCGTGCCAAGAGGTAACTTGTTAGTTATCAACATTTCCCTTTCTAGCACTGCATAATTTTCCTTTAGCATATTTATTTTCCCTTAAATGCATAATTAGTTGCACATTAGAGAAAGAAAATAAAAATATGTCATGCATTGTATCTAGAAAATGCTAAGCCCCATGTGAATAATTTTGTGATGCGACATTCCACAAAGATATCCACGGTGGTGGCATAAAAATTAGTTTTTACCTTGGTGCATTTTCTGTATACCATAAAATATAAAAGAACAAAAATATTAAAGATCCTGCTAAAAGATATATGTGTTAAAGAGGTTCTAGACACTCTTATAGGTTTATCACTAATGCTTAGTCGGTTCCACAAGCTTTGTTGTCTATTTGAGATTCACAGAATTTAAAGCATCAAGAAGAGCTAACAGGCAGAAGGACGTCCTGTCCCCTGTCGGAGTGCTGTCTTCAACAGTCGAAGTGCTGTCTCTACAGCCATCATCCCTAAACACTCTAGGAAAAGCATTACACCTACACTGCAGTCAGCAACATCAACAGACTATGTCAATATCCTGCTTGGGGGAGGGCATCCCCCCTGTATCTAGCTAAGTATCTCTCACCAGTTTATTTATTTATTTATTAAGTATGCTATGTTAATTTGAAACAAATAAAAGATGCATAACCATAGAAAACCCAAATAAAGTTTTCCCTATTTATTTATATCTTTATTTATCTTTTTGTTTGATATTAAGTTTGCTAAATAAAGTATAGGAGAGTATGTGAAGAATTTGCCTGCAAAAATGAATCCCACAAAATAAGCTCTTTTATGGAAATGATGAATAGTTGCTGTGCCATAATTCCTTTCAAGTACCTAATTTTCAACCTCAAACTCTTCCGAGTTTTGGACATAGTTGTTTAGATTTGAGATCTCCTTTGAACCTAAAACTTATGCGTAGCAAATACTTGATCTAAGTCTAGTTAGTTGACGGATATGATATGGGAAGGTTTTGAGCTGTTGTCCATCTTGTTGCTAGAGATGCTAGAGTTATGGAGAATTTATCTTTGAAAATCTTAAATTGTTGCATGATGAGTTCCTGTATGACGAGAGTTCAAAATTCCTACCACAGCTAAATATACATGCTTACTATATTAGGAAAGCCATCCACTTCCATATATTGCTTGTAGGTATTGCGGGTAGTTAAGCTGTGTTGACCCTTAGAAATTAGTCATGCGGTTAAAGTGAAGATTATGTGCTCTCCATCCATTGATCTATGCTGCATTCATTTTGTGCTGCTTCTGTCCTCAGAAGTACGCCCCATTTATAATCAATACGCTACATTCATTCTGTGCTGCATCTGTTCCTAGAAGTACCACCCACATATATACACACTTCATGCATTTTGTGTTATTTCTATCCTGGAAGCACGCACTCATGCTACTCCTACCCTAGGAGTACACATTCATCCATTCATATATATATTCCATTCAGATCCACCCACAAATTATTCTACTCCTACACTGGGAGAGAACACCAAAAATATATGTCGCCATCCTTTCCTTTTTCGTGATTCAATAAAGCTCTAGTTATTCCAGTTGATACTCCCCATTGATATATTTCTAGTAAGAAGCTTGGTTGCTCTAGTAAAAAAAAGAAGAAGAAGAGAAGAATGAAATGACCTTGATTTCCGCAAAGAGAAATCCACAGAGTCGAAGTGTAACATAACCATTTAAATCACATTACCCGATAACAGTTGAATACCATCATGCATACATCAAACAAAAGAGTGTAATAGAGAGGTTTACAATAACTTATTATATCGCCACTTGGCAGAATCAGAGTTCATGCAGCATAAAATTAAAACCTTGAAGGTGTAGAAGCTATAATCTCCGATCCAACTTGAGCGTAGGTACGAAACCCTCAATCGCTGTACTCCCCAGATGAGTACTCACTCCTTGAACCTGAAACCAAATTTTCAGTACGATTTGTACTGGCCACTCACACCCTATGCATTGCTTTGTGGAAATTGGATGCAAAACATGGATATAAACAAAGGAACCTATAAAGGCTGAGGTTTCCTATGCAGCGATCAAGTATATAAGTAATTAATAAGCAAGTTTTATACACATTCCCATACCCACAACATCCTTCACCATCCATCTCTGAAACTCCATCCCAACTCCTCCACTACCTCTCAGACTCAAGTCGACAAGCCAACTCCCTCTCGGCTTGCCTCAGCGGCCCGCAGCCCTCAACCTGGCTCATGGCCGAAAATCATATTCAGGGGAAAGGTAGAACACTCCACTCTCTAGTCCGGTGCATCCTCCTAAGGACGATAGCCAACGAATTGGCATATGTATCGATCGATCAATCATACACTCTGTAGAGGTTTCACTAATCTATAGATAACCATCATCGGTGTTGATCACCACCTAGGCAGATTCCGGGCGCCTACTGCCATAGAATGATGCCAATCTACCATCCAGCTCTGGATCACTAAAACTGTGAAGAGAGCATGTATCCGCTCCTGAAGAGGATGCCATGCCATGTACCCGCTCCTGAAGAGGGTGCCATGATCGTCTTGGTAGGGTGTTAGCTCCATGCCATGTGGATCATAATTTTCTGAGCTCGTATGAATTAGTTATGATTTTTCAAAGATTTAACCATTTTCTAAAAAAGAAAAGGACTGGATTATTCGGGTGCTGACACATGGCAGCCTGTGATTGGTTCATGTGTCGCGTGCGGGTCCAATAGAGACAACACAACAGCTGACGTGGCGGATGACGTCATGCTGATGTCAGCATGGACTGGGTCAATGATCGCCTGACATGTGGGTCTAGGGTGACGTCACTGCTGATGTCATCAGTCAATGGTCAACGGTAACTGATAGGTGGGCCCCACTGGGCCATTAACGGGCCGTTAATGGGTCATTAATGGGCCGAGTGGGCCAGATATGGGCCAGGCCGAGGCCCGCCATGTGGCACACTCCGGTGCTGCCACGTTACTAGTCCAGATCTCAAACGGGCTCAGCTCACGGCGCTGGTTCACGGTACACCGCCCCTATGTGGGGTCCATCTACGGTGACTCTGGTCCATGTAGACTGCATCCATGGATCATCCTTTGGGTCCTTGCAGTCCACAGACCTGTCCCCGGTGCACCAACTCCGCCTGGTCCCACGAGCAGTGACTCCGATCCATGAAGACCGCGTCCAACATCCTCTTGCCAAATCCATCCCCTCCTCTGTTCTTCACCGCGATGGCAAGGACTCATTGGCGGCGTAAAATCCTCCAAATCCTGGTGCTCCGGTGGTCCTCAGGCTTCATCTTCTTGCCCATCGGCTTCAGTACGTCATGGCGAACATGGAGGTGGTCCTCAAGGCGGAAGCTTGGCTCCCGACGATGTGTTCCAAGGTGGACGGTGGCTTGACGGTGATGGCTCACGGCTGCAGCTCGCGGGTGACTCAATCCCAGTCAAAGCAGGGTGTAGGGGTGCAATAGAGGTCATGCAGCACCTCCCTGATGCGCCGGCGGTGACCAAAATCCATGGCGGAGTCCGCGTGGGTAGCAACTCCCACGGCGGAGCTCCGACGAGGCCTCGGTGTGTGGCATGGTGCCCAGGGTGGGTCTACAGCCTCCATCTCCTCCTCGAGTCGACGCAGCTTCTCTCTGTGATGCTCCTCGGCACCTTCTTGATCCATGCGGTGGTCGGAGTTGGTAGGAAATGACGTCAAGGCGGCGGTGCTCTAGAGCGGCGGTGTGCTAGCATGGGCGGTGTCCCGGTGAAGCAAGCAGAGAACTAGTGAGGGCATGGTGTTCATCTCATCAAGGTAAGCGCAGATCTGTGGTCAAAGGAGCCCATGGCTCAGTGGTGCGGCGGTGAGGCGGTCTCGCCGCGGCGGCGCATGAACACACTGGTGCAGCTCGAGTCCGAGCAGTGTCAACAGAGCAACAGGCCATCATGTGTGTGCGTGCATGAACAGAAAGAACATGGGCTTGGCCTTCATGTCTCGGTGCGAGACGCCATGATCGAGAGGTAGCAGGTTCGGCTAGGGCTTGGAAGGGACGGCAATGGCGGCTATGCTCACCGACATTTGTAGGGGTTGGGGAGTTGCGATACGAAGTCCAACAGCGTCGGCTCATGGTACAACTCCTTGATCCTTGCTCCGGTAGCACTGTAGTAGCTCCATGGCAGCACACAGCTTCTTCTCTGACGGACCTCCTTCTTCTTCTCTGGCGGCGGCGACTCCTTCATCTTCTCCGGCGGTGGCGACTCCTTTCCCGCCCCCTTCTCCTCCTTTCTTCCCCTTCTCCTCCAATTGAGTTCGTTGGTGGCGAGTTGGAAACCACCAGAGTGGTGGCGGTGACTGGGAAGCCCTAGGATGCTGTGGCCATGGTTTTATAGGGGAGCCGCAATGGTAGGTGACCGGCGGACAATGATCGGGCGAGGGAGCTCGACCAGGCGGCCAGGGAGGGCTCCAGGTCAGTATTTGGGGGTTTGGTTGGGTCCCAGAGGTCAGTGAGAGGGGCTAGCAGGGGCTGGGTGTTGAAATGCTTTCGACAGAGTTCATTGCGGTGGTAGGGCATGTGCGCGCGCACAGGAGGAAAAGATCCTCGTGGCCGTAGGTGTTTTGCGCAGGGCCGATCGGTCCAGGTGGTGCGCTCACGTGCATTGATGTGGGGCAGGTCAGGATTGGGCAGCTAGGGCACTTTGCTTAGGGGCGACGCCAGGGAACAGCGCCTGACATCGGTGACGTCGGGCGTGATCGGCCGGTGTGGGGGACCTCGGGAAAGGTATGACAACCAGGTCCCACATGTCAGCGGCTCGGGTGGCGATGGCATGGCGCAGGCACCTTGATGGGCCTCATGGGCCGGCCGGTGCAGGGTGGAAAAGAGAAGGGGAGGGAAAAGTAAAGGGGCCGGTGCTGGGCTTGCTGGTAGACTTGGGCCGAAAGGCCTTTTCCTTTTTCTTCTTTATTTCTTTTCTCTTTTCTTTTCCCTTTTTCAAAATTATTTATATATATAGGTATTTATGTAAGTTTCAAAATAATTCACTAGTGGACATACATGGTCCTTGCTAGGTTGGTTATTATTCCCATAGATTGGATATTTATTTATTTGTTAAATAAATATTGTTGGTATTTATTAAGCAATACATAAATCCAAATAAAATCCAAATCATAAGTCCAAATAAAATGCAACATGGATGCATGAGCTAGGGTTTACAAGATGAAAGCATGTGGTACTAATGCAACAAATGTAGAACTTTTCTACATGACACAACATTACTCATAGGTTTTTGAGAAAAATTTTGTAGCTCGGATTTTTTCAGGTTGTTACAGTCCTCCCCCCTCATTGGAATCTCGACCTCGAGATTTAAGAAGTGATATACCCTTTGAAGAGATAAGGATACTATAGCAGCAGTTGATGTTCGTCTTCCCACGTTGCTTCACGTTCAGTGTGACTTGCTTCGGGTCTCTTTGGTGTCATAGCCCAAGATCTTGATGGGGTGCTCTTTGTACTCTGGAGTATCTTGGATGTCAAGCACATCTGTAGGAACTGTTTCTACCTCAGGTACCCTTAGGTGCTTGCGTAACTGTGAAACATGTGATACGGGGTGCACTCCTGCTAACTCTGGAGGTAGTTCAAGCTTGTATGCGAGCTTTCCAACTCTCTGACGGATGCGATAAGGGCCAACATACCTTGGGGCTAGCTTCCCTTTCACGTGGAATCTGACAGTACCATGAAGTGGTGACACTTTGAGATAGACAAAGTCCCAAGCATTGAATTCAAGGTCTCGACGCCTTTTATCAGCGTAACTCTTCTATCAGTTTTGAGCGATCCTCAAGTTCTCTCTAACTTGAGCTACTCCTTCTTCGGCTTCCTCGATCTTGGCAGGGCCAAAGACTGCCCTCTCACCTGGGTGGTCCCACATCAATGGGGTTCTACACAGCTTGCCGTAAAGAGCTTGAAAGGGTGACATCTTGATACTTGCCTGGTAGCTATTGTTGTAACAGAACTCAGCAAACGACAGACATTTCTCCCAATCTGTGCCATATTTGAGAACACTGGCACGAAGCATATCCTCAAGAATCTAATTCAACCTCTCTGTCTGACCATCTGTTTGAGGATGGTAAGCAATGCTGTAGTCGAGGTCAGTGCCAATGGATTTGTGTAGAGATTGCTAGAATCAAGACATGTATTGAGGTCCATGATCCGACAAGATACTCTTTGGAGCTCCATGAAGCCTAAGTATATCCTTGATATAGATATCTGCTAGCTTCTCAGCACTAACAGTGGTCTTGATAGGCACGAAGTGTGTAACTTTTGTCAAACGATCGACAATCACCCAAATGGAGTCATTACCAGCTGGCGATCGAGGCAAACCCATAATGAAATCCATGGATATGCTCTCCCACTTCCATTCAGGAACATCGAGTGGTTTGAGTAATCCCATGGGTCTTCTATGCTCAGTCTTGACTCTGTTGCAGATGTCACATTTGGCCACATGTCTTGCAATGTCTATCTTCATGCCTCTCCACCAGAATTGCTTCTTCACATCTTGATACATTTTTGCACCACCAGGATGGATGCAATACTTGGAGTCATGTGCTTCTGATAGAATCTCTTTACGCAAGGCAGGATCGCTGGGTACACAGATTCTGTCCTTAAACCAGATGGTTCCATGCTCATCTTCCCCGAATTCTAGGCTATAGCCTAGCTTCATCAACCCACGTATGTACTCCATCTCCTTGCAACTCTTTTGAGCTTCACGAATTTGCTTGGTGAGATTATACTTGATGCAAAGTTTGGGCAACAGACCATGGGCTACTATCTCAAGTTGGAGATCTTCAATTTCTTTCTTTAGTTCAGGTGGCAGGGTTGAGGTGATTAGAGCATGACAGTAGGTCTTGCGACTAAGAGCATCTGCTACTACATTCGCTTTTCCTGGATGATAGTGAATCTCCATGTCATAGTGCTGGATTAGCTCTAGCCATCTGCGTTGCCTCATATTTAAATCTTCCTGAGTGAAGAAGTACTTCAGGCTCTTATGATCGGTGTATATATCACACTTGTTGCCAATGAGATAATGCCTCCAGATCTTCAAGGCGTGCTCAACCGCTGCTAACTCGAGATCATGATTGGGGTATCATTGTTCGTGCTCCTTCAGTCATCGGGAAGCATAAGCAATAACTTTCCCATTTTGCATCAACACACAACCTAATCCTTAGCGAGAGGCATCACAATAGATGACAAAGTCTTTAGTGATATTAGGTAAGGCTAGGACAGCTGTGGTAGTGAGCTTCTCCTTCAGAGTTTGGAAACTTTGTTCACACTCAGGTGTCCATTCAAACCTGTTGGTCTTCTTCAAGAGATTTTTCATAGGACGAGCTATCTTTGAGAAGTTCTCAATGAATCGATGATAGTAACTCACCAATCCCAAGAAACTCCTGATCTCAGACACATTGCGAGGCTGCTCCCATTCTTTCACAGCCTTAATCTTTGCAGGATCCACAACAACACCATCAGCTTAGAGTACATGACCAAGGAAAGCAACTTCTTCAAGCCAGAACTCACATTTGCTGAATTTGGCATAGAGTTGGTGCTGGGATAACTTCTCAAGCACTATTCTTAGGCGTGCCTCATGTTCTTCAATGGTGGATGAACAAATCAGAATGTCATCAATGAAGACTACCACAAACTGATCAAGATCATCGATAAACACCTTGTTCATCATGTTCATGAAGTAGGCAGGGGCATTCGTGAGACTGAAGGATACAATGGTGAACTCATACTGCCCGTAGCAAGTGACAAAGGCTGTCTTGGGAATGTCTTCCTCGTGAATCTTCATTTGATGATAACTAGATCTAAGATCAATCTTCGAGAAGTACTTGGCACCATGAAGTTGATCAAGCAGATCATCAATCCTTGATAGAGGATACTTGTTCTTGATAGTAACAGCATTGAGATTGCAGTAGTCAACACACATCCTCATCGTACCATCCTTCTTCTTCACAAACAAAACAGGTGATCCCCAGGGCGAGGCACTAGGCCTAATAAATCCCTTGTCAGAAAGCTCTTTCAACTGCTTCTTGACATGCAGTATGGTGGCTTAGCAATGCGGTATGGTCGCTTAGCAATGGGACCAGTACCTGGCATGAGGTCAATTACGAACTCAACATCACGATCTGGTGGCATGCCTGGCAACTCTTCTAGAAAAACGTTCTCATATTCTCTGACAATGGGGACATCAGCGGGAGTCTTCTCCTTTTTCTGAGATTCTGCCTGAGACTTAAGTGCACTTAGGGCACATAGAACAGATACAGACTTATCTTTCTGCGGTGCACATCTAACTGTTTGGCCAGAGGGGTGGGTTATCTGAACATATCTGGGTGAGAAAGAGATCAAACCCTTATGCTTGGTAAGCCAATCCATGCCTAGGATGACATCTAGGCCATTTGAAGGTAGAAGGGTAAGGTTAGCTCGAAAGGTTAGACCCTCGATAGAAAGCTTCACTCCCTTACAGATATGGGTGCTTCTCATCTTACCTAAGGGAGGACTAGTGACTATAGGCTCTAGATGTGGAGTGGTAGGCATATTATTCTCTCATGAAAACTTGGATGAGATGTATGAACATGTAGCTCCAGAATCGAACAGAAAGGATGCTTTAATGCCATTAACTAAAAACATACCGTACACAACATCTGGGGCAGCTTGAGCTTCTTCAGCGTTCATGTGCATGAGGCGACCGTGGCTTGCAGACCCACGGTACTATGACTTGGGTGCAGTAGGAGTGGGCGTCTTCTCAGGAAAGTTGGCGACCTTGTGGCCAGGTTTGCCACAACTGAAGCAAGTGAATGGCACACTGCCTGTGGGGGTTGGCGCAGCGGCCTTCCAGTTGCTAGGGTTTGGTGCAACATGAGCAGGTGTAGAGTGATCGGACCTATGATGTGTCTGTGAAGAGTGCTCCCAGGGTTAGCGATCCTTCCTAGAGCGGTCACGAGAGTGATGGTCACGAGTGTGACGATCGCAGGAGCGATGGTCACAGGAAGAGCGGTAGTGGTCAGCAGAGTAGGCACCACCACTCTTACCCGAGCCATAGGTAGAGTCCCAACTGTAGTGAGGATGGCTTGAGGACCTATTCCGACGGAACCTCTTGTGCTCATGGTCATGGTAGGAGCCCTCAAACTTCCTCTTCTCCCTCCTGGACATTTCTCCTGCCTCCTTCTGGTCCTTCTCGATCTGTATGCAGTGATCGATCATGTCATGAAGGGTGTGACTCTTGGTGCCTCCCAGGGCCACCTTGATCTTGGGGTTCAGTCCCTTCCTGTATTGAGTGATCTTCTCCTTAGATGAAGCAACATGCAGAGGTGCATAGCGTAGCAAACTGGTGAAAGTGTTGGTGTACTCACAGATGTCACACCCCTTCTGAGTGAGATTGCGAAATTCCTCCTCCTGCTCCATGACTCCCTCAGGAATGTGGTACTCAATGAATTCATCAGTGAACTCATCCCAGGAGATGTGGTCAGGGTCCTCATGAGCTTGGCGGTAGCTATCCCACCAGGAGCGTGCAGCTCTAGTGAGATGGTGAGCAGCGATCCTGACATGTTCCTCAGGGGTATAGGTGGTCAGCTCCAGCTTCTTCTCGATCTCTCAAAGCCAATCATCAGCTTCTAGCGGTTTCTTGTAGGTGCCATCAAAGGTGGGTGGCCTGAGCTTCAGAAAACCCTCGAGTTTCCTCTAGAAGTCATTCGGGTTGCCTCCATAGCGGTGGTTGGCCCCATTAACCAATGCGGCGAGCAGCTACGTCAGTTGCACCATCACTTCCACCAAGTTCGGCGGTGGTGGTTGTAACAACCCTAAAAATCAAAACACCAAAAATCACAACCAACAAAAATTTTTCCAAAAGTATCCCATTGTTGGTGAGTGTCATGTAGGAAACCACCTGACATTTGCACAAGTAGCCCCTATTTTTAGTTGGGCAATTGCATTTAATCCCCAGAGTTTGATTTGCTTCTTGTTGATTTTATGTAATAAATAATAAAATCAACAACATCTTATAACGTATTATCATATGTATATATGTATGTATACTAACCTTGGAAATGGATCCAATATCACCATGAGACCCTAGTGGACCAACCATGGTGTGTGCACCATGGTCACTAACATGTTGCATTAGGATCATAGCTTGTTTAGGTTAGTGGCTGGTTTGGAATTAGAAAAGGAATAAGAAAAAGGAAGGGAAAAAGAGAAGAGCATGTAACCCAGCCAGTCACCATGGCTTGCCTCAGCCTGCTGGCTCGCCAGCACCGTGGCCTAGCAAGGCGCCCCATGCGGCCTTCACCCGCCCACAGCACCGGCCTACCGGCCCAGCACGCCTGCCGTCCTGCCCCCGCATGCCCGCGCCTGCCCACGACATGGCCCATGAGGCTGACTCGGCCCAGCAAGCCGCCCACGCCAGGTCGCCAGTGCCGCGTGTGCGCCCCCAGCCGCTGACTGCTAGCCCCCGCTTGTTAGCTCCCACCTTTAGACATTTTTGTGCCCTGCCCCATCCCATCCGAAGAGCCAGATATGGCAACGGCATCCTCCGCTGTTCATCCAGTGCTCGTGATCTGTTGTGGCATTGTAGCAGTCCGTCCGCCAGCCCGGCCACACGAAGCCATAACCCTAGCTCGCGGCTGCACCCAACCGTTTGATGGGCACCTTGCATTGCCACCATCCGCCACCGGTTGCCATGGCAATATAAGGGAGGAGCGTCCAGCTATTAGGTTTTTTGTGCTTACGTAGTCACCTTGGCCATGCCCACACCTGCCTGCTTGAGAAGGAGAAGAGGAGTGGAAGAGGGGAGGAGCTGTCCATGTAGCCGACGTCGGAGCCGAGCATGCTGCCGCCGTTCGCTCCAGAGGGAGGAGCCAGAGCCGCTGTTTGAATTTGCCACCCCAGCAGCTCTGTATCCTCGGCCCCGTCCATAGCCACCAAACAACGAGCCAGCTGCCATCGGAGCACCACGGAAGTGAGCTCACCCATGCACACACCATGGCTGCCGCTAGAGCATCATCGCCGTTCCTGCTCTCCTCTCCCTCTTTCTCTTCATTGGCTCGCCCAGCGTGTTTGCCTAGTCCTAGAACGCATGTCTGGCAACTTCTTGGGAGCTTGGCTTGACCACAGTGGGGCCATGGCACTTTGCAGCCCTGGTCGCCATGGCATCTCAGCCGCCGGAGCACCGCCATGATGTTCTTCATCGCGCGCCTCTGTTGTGCCATCATTAGACTTGGTAGCAAGGTTTTTGATCTCCAAGCTATTTGAATCAAAAGAAAAGGAGGAAGATGGAGGCTAGTCGAGCTTCGTCAGGGCTCCACACCGACGACCTCGTCCGCCGCTGCCTCGCCGATGACCACCGGCCTGGGAACCTAATTCCTTCAAATTGAGGCCACCTACTCGTTCCCTAGGTCCTTGTGGAGCAGGTGCACATGTTAGCTTGGCCCTCCCTGCACCGAGGTGCCCTGCCGCCGCAGCCCCGCCGTCCACCGCCGCTGTGGCGCGTGCGCCGGCGAAGCCGAGGCCTGACGACTTGCTTGGACCCGGGCATCGAGTTTGTTGTATCCTAGTGGAGCCCTAGCTGCCGCTCAGCTTAACCGCCATGTCAGCCGTGCCCCCCGCGCCGCTCGCCGACAACTAGTCCGTGCCACCTGGTCTCCCTACCTATGGTCCATCGCGGACCAAGTCCACACAGCTAAGGAACGTAGGCCAAGCCTGGTTTGAGCCCAGACCACCACGTGGCCCATCTAGGAACCTGACACATGTTCGGGCCATGGCCGGCCCAACCCGGCCTAAGACCGGCCCTACCCGAGCCCATCCAGGCCCAGTCTAGGCCCGGTCTGCGTTGACCAGTCAATGTTGACCGTTGACCCCGGTCCCACCTGTTAGTGACCAGACAAGTCGGCCCCACCTGTCAGTGACTGAGCTACTGGACCCACACTGACATCAGCATGACGTCAGCCCTGCGCCACCACTGCTGGATCCAAGTGCCACATGGACCAACCAGATCATGCCACGTGTCAGCACCAGGATTAACCTGCTATTTTTCTTTTTTAGAATATGCTTAAATCTTCTAAAATTCATATCTCTCTCATACGAACTCTAAAAATTATGAACCAAGTGTCCAAATTTTCATAAAAATGAGCTCTACATCATAGGTTTATGTTTGAGTGCGTTTGGAGTTATTGAATTTCATTTGGTTCTTTGTGATACTCTATAGGAGTCGCTAACGTGGCTATTTACATCTCGTTTGAGAGGAGGAGCAGTTTGAGGAGGATGACTACGAGTACGAGGAGGAGCTCGATGATGACTTCGTAGGTGCCACACCCCACCCAACCTCATAGATCCTATTACGCATGGCATAATATCTAGTTTGCTAGTGCTTTATTTATGAATATCACCTGATGATAGGTTGCATGGTAGATTTGCTTGATGAGCCTTTACATTGTCGCAACCTTACTCCTGCACACCCGCTGATAGGCTTGACGTATGCTTATTTACTTATGATGCTTTACTTCTACTATGCTTATATCTGTGTGATGTAATGCGTGGTAGAGAGTATGGTTATATGGTTAAGGCACGTGGTGCCACTTTACTCGGGGAGAGTGCTGCGTGTGTCTTGGGTGTGTGGTGAGGGTTGAGTCGATCGAACAGGATCCCACGATGAGCCTTGTGGGTGTGTCTTGCTGGGGGATGTGTTCTGGGCATTCCTGTATGAGGTGCTTGTGGCGTGCACAATGTGAGGTATATGGTGATCCCGGGGATGAGAGCCTTCGTGGAGCGAGACCCCGGGTAGGAGGTGCTATTGTAGCATGGACTGTTGTAGTCCCTATGAGAAAGATAATCATGTCTGATCCCCCTAGGAGCTGATATCTCTTGAGAACCAGAACCTTGGGACCTACGTGCTCACCGCTCAGCCCTGTATGGGCGGGGGACGGATGTCTGACTAGCTAGGATGGTGCCACTACTACTAGGTTGTTAGCAGATAGTGTCGGGAGGTACGGGCATTGGGACCCACATCCTTCTTATATAACATAGTGACCTCGGGGGCCCGGTACTATGTCTCACATTCTCAGTGTGCCGGTGGTACCTATCCGGGATGTTCCAGTACTAAGTGGTAGGGTGGCATCGCACCGGTTAGAAAGTAGCCGGAATCAGCTTAGGCGGAGCACCGCTGATGATGGTGATCTTGTGGTTACGGGAGTACACGCTCTGCAGAGTTTTGAATCTATATATAGTCCACGGCCTTGGTTTGGCCCTTCCCTTGACCTATGCTTCTCGGGAGTAGTGAGATGAGTCCTTCTCTTCTTTTCCCTGGTGTTACCCTTCCGGCTGTGAGCCGCTGAGACAGGCTCCGAGAGGGAGTTGGACCTGTTGACTAAGTGCGAGAGTGTGAGATGTGTGTGATGATGTTGGGATGGGTTGGATATGTTGATGAGATGGGTTAAAACTTGATGAATTATATTATATAATATTGGTCACTACTTGCATAGGAAACCACAGCCATATATTAGGTCGCTTTGATTATATCCTTTGCATCCCACCAAATATTACTTAGAAAAAGCAAAGCATAGGGTGGGAGATGTGGCCAGTACAAATCATACTAAAAATTATTTGGTAGGTGAGCCCAACTATGACTTTGACGACGAGGAGTAGGAGTCTTGTGCCTACGCTTAGGCTTCTTTTGGAGTGATGATGCTTCTGTCTACTGTTGCTGTTTTAGATGATGCTACTCTGATGTTTCCCGCCAGTGTGGTGATGGACTATTTATGTAATTCTCCTAATTGTACTCTTTTTATTCGTTGTATGGATCCTGTATCAACTATTGCTGGATAATATGATGGTTTGAGCTTTGAACTAATATATTATTCACTATTCTGTGTATTTTGCCTCCGTGGAAAATTGAGGATGTTTCAGTTGCGCAGGCATGGTGTGCATAACTAGTGTGGATCCGAAGTGGTCGCACAACATGACACATGCGCTGGCACTAGACACACGGACGTGGCCAAGAGGGGACATTCCTATCCTGGGGTTGACCGACGAGGACGTCGGTCTCCTAAGGGGGTGAGTATGTAACACCCCAGCTCAGGGCTTAATAGGATTAATAGGATACTCATACCAACAAGTTGCAACTTCTTTTTCGGAAGCTCATCACTAAAGAACTTTGAGGTTAAGCATGCTTGGCCTAGAGCAATTTAGGGATGGTAACTGACCGGGAAGTCTTCTTGGTGGCACACAAGTGAGGACAAAGTGCGCAGAAAAGACTAGTGTTGGTCTGTGGGGGCAGGACAAAGTGCGCAGAAAATACTAGTGTTGGTCTGTGGGGGCAGTCTATATCCTAGTTAAGCGACCGGATATAAGCGGGCCCAGCCTCGAGGAGGCGGGACGTTACAGTGGTGGTGGTGGGTTCGGCTGCGGCGGAGGGTTCGGCTGCGGCCTAGGCCTGTTGCCATTGACATCACCACTTCCAGCGGCACCTCCTCCAGGAGCACCTCCTCCAGCTGGTGTGGTTCACTCATGATCATTCCCACTGTGGTTGAGGTCGATGGGTAGAACATGACCACCCCTGTGTCCATGGCGCCTTCCACGCCCAAGCTCAGGCATGGGTGGAGGCGGACGGTTGCCCAGACGTGCGGGGCGATGTGCAGACATCTGTGACATGGGTCGACAATGGTTTAGTACTTATTGATTAAATATAATTAAATGATTTCAACAATTTAAGTAAAAACATTTAATCTATCCAACACTCATACAAAGAAGCAATAAGAGCCATAAAATGTGATAAGATCGATCATTCATCACATGGTTTGCATTACATGGCATCATTTCTAGCAGCTACGCTAGATGACGTGCGAGACTTGCACTACGAGAAGGTAACTCGGGAGGGTACATCAGGGATGTTACATCATAACTCATGGATAACAACTACCTTAAATCTAACTCATGACATGGCCACGCAGGGTCCACACTAGTTTGACTCATTCACCAGTGTGTCGTACACTGCTGGGTGAAAAACAGCTGCCAAGAACCATTAGCTCCTCTCATGACATGTGAAGGCACTTCACGTAAGCCTGGGCTTCTCCGAACTCCTTGGTAAGCGGCAGGTTGGTGGGGGTTGGATAGTGGTCGTGCCTCAAGAGAGTCTGACCAATCTGGAAAGTCTCCTTGAAGGGGTCCTTGTGTCTGGCTGACAAAGGAAGTCGGTCCCGCAACTCAGCATACTCCTGGTAGCGCCTCTCATCGGCATTCTTCCAAGGTCTCATTCTGAATCATCAGGGCAATCGATGGCCTTGGTTGCACTGTGCTTTTGCCTCTGCTTTCTTCAAGGCTTTGACGAGCATTGTCTTCTCACATTGCACGGTGAAGTTGCTCTTGCCATCTTCCCATCTCTTCTTCTGAAGTTCTCTGATCTCCTTGTCCTTGTCAATCTTCTCTCCTTCCAACTAGATAACCCTTGTGTCGTGGTAGTAGTTCTGAAGCCTGATGTCCTCCACCTTGTCTCGTAGGTCAGTGACTTTGGCTTTGTGGGCTCTTGCTTGACGAGCGAGCTTGTCCTTTAGCTGAGTGATGGCTTCCTTGAGACCTTCTTTCTCCTCAGCCTCCTTCTTGCAGAACTCTTAATACTCCATCAGAGTATTGCAGTCAAGGCACCTCTTCTTCTCCAGGTGCTCTATGTAGTGATTTTGCTCGCAGAGGTGAGCGGTAGAGGCGTGGTTGCAAAGGCTTGTCTCAGCTAGGATGATCGGCCTGACCAGGTCGTCCTGCTACTCTGGTGTGAGGAGGGAGTTCAGCGCATGAGGAAGAAGGCAAAACTCTATGTTGTGAAGGTGCTCGTAAGCAACCTTCATCATTTCATGCAGGGCCTCGAGAGACGTAGATTGGAATCCTTCCTCGATGGAGTCCTCGATTGTCATCTCCCTGAGAGCTGGTACTAAAGGTAGAGTCTGACTTGCAGGGGCCTCTAGGTGAGTGACCATGTAGCCCTTGATTCCTCCTTCTGGGTCAGGTGCTCCAGTGTAGGTGTACTTGATCTCCTCAACAGGCACTCCGAGTACTCCCAGAACACAGGGCAAGGTGTACGGGAAGCCTGGAAACTCCCGTCCCTCGTAGGTGAACTCAGCCTTGGGTAGGCTACTCAACGGTCCAAGCGGGGGTCCAAAGCTTGTCATCTGCACATTTTAAAGGGAAAAGGTTAGCAAGTCAGTAATAATAGAGAAGCCTTGCATAAGAAGAAATGCAGGGTCGGTATATAACCGAAAGAAAAGCTGGTTTGTCCTGTTCTATCGTCCATTTCTAGGGTTTCATCTTAGGGTCAAGTATGACTATGATACCAACTGAAACGACCTTGATTTCTGTGAAGGGAAATCCACAGAGTCGAAGTTTAAATCACATTACCTGATAACAGTTGAATACCATCATCCATACATCGAACAAAAGAGTGCAATAGAGAGGTTTATAATAACTTATTACATCGCCACTTGGTGGAATCAGAGTTCATGCAGCATAAAATTAAAGGCTTGAAGGTGCGGAAGCTATAATCTCCGATCTAACTTGAGCATAGGTACAAAACCCTCAATCGTTGTACTCCCTAGATGAGTACTCACTCCTTGAACCTGAAACCAAATTTTCAGTACGATTTGTACTGGCCACTCCCACCCTATGCATTGCTTTGTGGAAATTGGATGCAAAACATGGATATAAACAAAGGAACCTATAAAGGCTGGGGTTTCCTACGCAGCGATCAATTATATAAGTAATTAATAAGAAAGTTTTATATACATTCCCATACCCACAACATCCTTCACCATCCATCTCTAAAACTCCATCCCAACTCCTCCAACACCCTCTCAGACTCAAGTCGACAAGCCAAGTCCCTCTCGGCTTGCCTCAGTGGCCCGCAGCCCTCAACCTGGCTCACGGCCGCAAATCATATTCACGGGAAAGGTAGAACACTCCACTCTCTAGTCCGATGCATCCTCCTAAGGAAAGGTCCATAGCCAATGAATTGGCATATGTATCGATCGATCAACTATACACTCTGCAGAGGTTTCACTAATCCACTAGATAACCATCATCGGTGTTGATCACCACCTAGGCAGATTCCGGGTGCCTACTGCCATACAATGATGCCACTCTACCATCGAGCTCTGGATCACTAAAACTGTGAAGAGAGCATGTATCCGCTCTCGAAGAGGATGCCATGCCATGTACCCGCTCCTGAAGAGGGTGCCATGATCGTCTTGGTAGGGTGTTAGCTCCATCCCATGCATATACCTTCATAACACTACTCGCCTAGCAGTAGTGGCATCGATCTATCTAGTGTTTCGGCCGTCTCCCCCCATGGGAAGTGAGTGCAAAGCAAGACATTTCTAAGGTCCGGATACCAGTGCAGTAGTTCCTAAGTGTGACCAAGCCAGGATGTCTTCATCAGGGTTCCCATTTAATGTGCTACCATGGCACACTCCTCCTGGCTTCCACCCCTCAAAGGCTTCCATCCAGGACTCTCCAACACATCTGAGTTAGTCCGCCATAGACTGTCACTCATGGGAATGTCTAGATCCATTCCCCAGCAAGACTCGCTCCATAAGCTCATCATAGATCCCAGCTCGATCGACTCAACCCTCACCCTACTCCCTGCCATAAGCTCCACCCCAAACCCAGATACAGCATCATCAGCTCACAAGCTCATCTTACCCATCAACAGACACACATCAAGTCTGGCACCCTCCAGGCCCTCCCAGGGTTCATCACATCGCATCAAAATGTAAGCGAGTGAAGTATATACGAATAAATATAGTAGAAAAGCAAGTGGCTAATATAACAGCGGGTAAGCAGGTGATAGGTTACAACAAGGTAAGGCTCATCAAGTAATAATCTACCATGCAATCCTAGCACAGGCGATCCACAATTTAGCAACAGAAATTAAAGCACTAGCCATGCTACATTTGCCATGTGTAATGGGATCTACGAGGTTGGGTGACATGTGGCACCTTCACTAACGTAGCTGTCGGACTTCTCCTGGTAGTCACTGTCGTCAGACCTGTCCTCGCTCGCTCCTGTAACCGAGAATTAATGGTGGCAGAAGCGACTCCTATAGATTAGTACAAAGAACGAATGCCAAATAGAAGATTCAAATGCACTCAAACATAGTGAAAATAGCTAGAGCTCGATTTATAGAAAATTGGATATGTGGATCATAATTTTCTAAGCTCGTATTAATTAGCTATGATTTTTTAAAGATTTAACCATTTTCTGAAAAAGAAAAGGACTAGATTATTCTAATGCTGATACGTGGTAGCATGTGATTGGTCCACGTGTCGCGTGCGGGTCCAACAGAGACAACACAGCAGCTGACATGGCGGATGACGTCATGCTGACATCTGCATTGGCTGGGTCAACGATCGCCTGACATGTGGGTCCAGGGTGACGTCACTGCTGACGTCATCAGTCAAGGGTCAATGGTCAACTGACAGGTGGGCCCCACTAGGCCGTTAACAGGCCGTTATTAGGCCGTTAATGGGCTGGATATGGGCTGGGCCGAGGCCCACCACGTGGCACACTCCGGTGCTGCCATGTCACCAGTCAAGATCTCAAATGGGCTCAGCTCCTTGCGCTGGTTCACGGTACATCGCCCCTGTGTGTTGTCCATTTGCGGTGACTCTGGTCCACATAGACTGCGTCCATGGATCATCCTCTGGGTCCTTGCAGTCCACAGACCTATCCCCGGTGCACCAACTCTGCCTGGTCCCACGAGCAGTGACTCCGATCCATGAAGACCGCATTCACCATCCTCTTGCCAAATCCATCCCCTCCTTTGTTCTTCACCACGACGGCAAGGACTCACCGGTGGTGTCAAATCCTCCAAATCCCGGTGCTCCGATGGTCCTCCGGCTTCATCTTCTTGCCCATCGGCTTCGGGACATCATGGCGAACATGGAGGTGGTCTTCAAGGTGGAAGCTTGGCTCCCGGCGGTGTGCTCCACGACGGACGGTGACTTGACGGTGATAGCACACAGCTGCAGCTCACGGATGACTCAATCCCAGTCAAAGCATGGCACAGGGGTGCGATAGAGCTCACGCGCACCTCCCTGATGTGCCAACAGCGACCAAAATCCACGACGGAGTCAGCGTGGGTAGCAACTCCCACGGCGGATCTCCGATGAGGCCTCAGTGCATGGCACGGCGGCCAGGGTGGGTCTACGGCCTCCATCTCCTCCTCGAGTCAATGCAGCTTCTCTCGATGATGCTCTATGGCACCTTCTTGATCCACGCGGTGGTCGGAGTCGGCAGGAAACGGCGTCGAGGCGGCGGTGCTCTAGAGCGGCGGCGCGCTAGCATGGTGGTGCGTCGATGATCTCCCGATGAAGCAAGTAGAGAACTAGCGTGCGCATGGTGTTCATCTCATCATGGCAAGCGCAGATCTGTGTTCTAAGGAGCTCGTGGCTTAGCAGTGCGGCGGTGAGGTGGTCTCGCCGCGGCGGCGCATGAACACGCCAGCACGGCTCAAGTTCGAGCAGCGTTAGTACGTGAACAGATATAACATGGGCTTAGCCTCCGCATCTCGGTGCAAGACCCCATGACTGAGAGGTAGTAGGTTCGGCTAGGGCTTGGAAGAGATGGCCATGGCGGCTGTGCTCATTGGCGTTTGCCGGGGATAGGGAGTTGCAGTACGAAGTCCAACGGCATTGGCTCACTATACAACTCCTTGATCCTCGCTTCGGCAGCACCGCAGCAGTTCTGCGGCGGTGCACAGCTTCTTCTCCGGTGGACCTCCTTCTTCTTCTCCGGCGGCGACAACTCCTTCGTTTTCTCCGGCGGCGGCGACTCCTTGCCCGCCCCCTTCTCCTCCTTTCTTCCCCCTTCTCCTCCAATTGAGTTGGTTGGTGGCGAGTTGGAAACCACCAGAGTGGTGGCGGTGGCTGGGAAGCCCTATGATGTTATGGCCATGGTTTTATAGGGGAGCCATGGTGGTAGGTGACCGGCGGACGGTGATCGGGTGAGGGAGCTCGATCAGGCGGCCAGGGAGGGCTCCATGTTAGCAATTGGGGGCTTGGTTGGGTCCTGGAGGTCAGTGAGAGGGGCTAGTAGGGGCTGGGTGCTGAAATGCTTTACAGCGACAGAGTTCACCACGATGGCAGCGCATGTGCGCACACACGGGAGGAAAAGATCCTCGTGGCCGTGGGCGTTTTGCGTAGGGCCAGTTGGTCTGGTGGTGCGCTCGCATGCGTTGATGAGGGGCAGGTCAGGATCGAGTGGCCAAGGTGCTTTGGTTAGGGGCAACGCCGGGGAACAGCGCCTGACACCGGTGACGACGAGCCGACCGGTGCAGGGGGAAAAGAGAAGGGGAGGGAAGAGGAAAAGGGGCCAGTGCTTGGCCTGCTGGTAGACTTGGGCCGAAAGGCCTTTTCCTTTTTCTTCTCTATTTCTTTTCTCTTTTCTTTTTCCCGTTTTCAAAATTATTTATATGTAGGTATTTATATAAGTTGCAAAATAATTCACTAGTGGACATACATGGTGTCGGTGTCCTGACCCTCGAGGGGTTAACACCAACGAGTAATATTTGTAATTGCGTGCTCCCTTAATCCGGTGGGTGATGCAAGAAGGACACGGTGATTTATCCTGGTTCAGGCAAAGAAGGCCCTACGTCCAGTGGGGGAGGATGATTCGTGTTATCTTGCACCGAAGTGCTAGTACAGGGGAAAATACAAGCAGATGTGAGGAGCGTGAGGTGGGGCTTTGGCGTTCGGACGCCTAGCTCTCGACCTTACACAAGCTCACGGTGTTGTTCTATGGTCTAAAGCCTTAGCATTTCTATGCTCTGGATCCTCTCCCCCTCCTAACGTCCTGGCGCCTCCTTTTATAGATGAAGGAGGGGCACAGGAGTACATATATTTCGAGTTCGCATGGCTGGTGATGTATGACGTTGAGGCCGATCACGTCGGTGCCGCTGTAGCGATGTACGTCGATATGGGAGGTCCTGCAGCCGTCGCGTCGGGAGTTGTTGAGTCCCGCTCGAGGGTTCGTTTGATGACGTCGAGGGGCGGCGGTCGAGGGTCTTGGCTTGAGTCGAGGGGGTCGAGTTGAAGGGGTCGAGCCGCACCGGATAAGGTCGAATCCCGGGAAATGCGGGAAACGTACTGATTCATACGTCTCGAGGGGGTGCTGGACATGGCACAGTGCTCAGCATGGTGCAACAGTGAAGTACGATCCACAGGATTCTGGGTCATGGGTGGTAAAAGCCAGATTTGACCGCCACACCTGCAACTGTTACCGTAACTGTGGCCATACGGTTAGGCAGGGGTAGGTAGATCGCATTGAATGCGCCCGGATCCGTACGGGAGAGTCAGTAAGCCGAGGGGTGCACTGTCCTCAAGGACCGCCCATTCGCCCAAATGAAGTTCCGTCCTCGAGGGCAGGCTCGTTCGGCGGGTGAAGTTCCGTCCTCGAGGGGTCGCCCAAATTATACCCTCGAGTGTACAGTCCCAGTCCGTTCGGTAGCCCCTCGAGCAGGCTTTGGCTTTGGGCGGTCGTTGTCCATTCATGGGTCAGCCCGATATGTCTTAGCCTGCGGGCCTTCGTACGTTAGCACGGGAGGTCACTGGAGGTTTCGTGTGGCTGATTTTGCGGGGTTTAGTTTAGTAAACTAGGGGTTTGGGGTACCCATTTCCTGTTTAACGACAGTAGCCCCCGAGCCCCTGCTCGAGTGATGACACTCGGGCAGGGGGTCAGGAATTGGAAACGGGACATGATTCGGATTTTTTCATGGGGGGCGCGCGAGCGACCCCCACGGGGGTAGCCCCCAAGGCCTCGTAGGAGTCGAAAGACTCCTGTGAGGGCTTTATTTGTCTTTGGTTGAAGGGTGCTTGTCCAGTCGGGTACAGGCCTGAACTAGAGTCACAGCGCTTTACCGAGGGGAGCCCCCAGGGGATTTTCGACCCTCTTTCGTCGAGGGGTGCCGGGCATAGTCGAGCTCCTGAGCCTCGTGCGGCTGGGGCATTGCTGGCCTCGGCATTCATCTCACGAGTCCTTTCGATCAGACATGAGGCGAGAAGCGTCGGACTACCCTCGATAGGGCGAGCCGTGAAGTTCTCAGTGAGCTGGTAACGGGAAAATCCAAGCGAGAGCCTATTCCTCGTTCGATAGAGGTCGGCAGGAGGCTTGGAGGTGGTCTCATTAAAGCAAAATGCAATGGACCTACGGATACCGATTCCATTTGATAGGTCTTGGCGGCTCGAACTCCTGCTTTCCTACTTTTGCCATCCTGCCGAACTCCTGCTTTCCTACGCGCGTCAGGGTAAAAACTTAGAGTGAGAAGTCATGATTGGGAACCTTCCTGGTCATTCGTCCACCGAGGAGATTCATGCTGTTGTTGCCACCGCTGTGCCCACCGAGCAGATCTGTGCTGCCGCTGCCGCCATGGCCCCCATCCTCCAGCCCGCCAAACCCTGGCGTCCGTCAATTGTCATGCGGCAAAGGTTGAACGAGCTGGTGGGGGAAGGACTTCTCTGCCCCATCACCGATCCGAATCGGCCAGAGTGGGTTGCGCCACCGAGGAACCACCAAGAGCCAAACCCACCGGAGGGCTACGTGGTGAGCTTCCTCAAGTGTCATCGGCATGGGTTCGGTGTGCCCCCGAGCGAGTTCATGTGGGGATTGACAAACTTCTACAGCATCGAGCTCTAGCACTTCTCCCCCAACGCCATCTCCAACGCCGCCATCTTCGCGGTCGTCTGCGAGGGCTACCTCGGGATGGCGCCACATTGGGAGCTATGGCTCCACCTTTACAAGGGGGAGTGGTTCGCGTCCCCGGTGGCACCAGGAGTAAGGCGAATCGTCAGAGCGGGGTGCCTCAACTTCACATTGAAGACCAGGAGGTCGGAGGAGCCACGCGAGTACATCCCCACCGAGTTGACGTCCATCCACTCCCGGTGGGATGAGCAGTGGTTCTACCTTCGCAACGACGGCGGCTACCTCCCGCCGTATACCGGGCGGCTTATCACCGAGCGTCCATACAACTGGCCACATGGTGTCGCGGGAGATCTTCAGCGTTGACTTCGTCCCCTTGTCACTACGATGAAGACCCTTCGAGAGGCAGGCCTGACGGTGGGTGTGGTGGTCTCGGCCTTCCACAGTCGATGGGTGCTCCCTCTGATGGAGCGCCCGCTGCGGTTGGACGAGATGCTCCCCTCGGCGGCGCCCGAGGTTCTTGAGAGGTGCCAGATGTCCGGCAAGAAGCCATCCGCCGTGGAAGTCGTCATGCGGGTAAAGGGGATGGTCGTGGGCTCGTTCAGGGCGGAAGACGTCAACCGCCTCCCCATGCGGCCGGAGGAGGGTTGCCTCGACCTGGTGAGTGCCCCAACCCGTGCCTTTTACGTTTTTATTCCGCCCCCTTCTCTCGTCCCTATGACTAAACATTTTTGTGTAGGGGAGAATCGACTACCGGAGATCGAGGCCCCTGCTGAGGGAGGATGCTCCCGACCGTCAGGTAAGATGCTTCACCGCCCAGCAAGAAAAGCGGTGTAAGGACGAAGAGGAGAAGAAGAAGGCCAAGAAGCTCCGGGAGCGCGAAAGGCTTGCGAGGCGCCGCGCTGAGTAGAGGCGCAACGGGCTCCTGGAGGAGGAGTCTCCCTCATCTAAGGGAGATGAAGATGATGCTGACGATGATAGCGATGATGTCGAGGGGGTGGCGGGGCGTCTCGACCGCATCTTGTCGGGTTCCTCCCATGCTGATCGCCCCTTCGTGCAGGAGGAGGCGGTGGAGGAACGCACCCCCTAGCTGGTGGCATCAGCCTCGGAGCGCCGGCGTGGGAAAAGGGGGGCCGAGGCCTCGCCTTGAGGGGGTTCACCCCCCTCTCGTCGTACTTGAGGTGGGACCCACCCACTTCGATCCGGGAAACCCAGTCTCGGTGGTCGGCGCGGGCGGAGCAGAGCCGTGCTCAGGAGGCCCCGTTGGAGCGGGGAGGCGCGGCGACCCCACCGATGCCCCCGAGTAGCCTCAGCCCCGGGAAGGGCTCGGCCTCGGGAGGGGTCTCGAGATCCGCTGGTGGTTCAAGGGGGACCCAAAAGGCCTCTATCCCCTTCGGGTAAGTGTTGCTGATTCAATTCTTTTTTGTTGCATCTTCCTTGCGTAGTTTAATTAACTTTTTGCCGTCCTCTTCTCATCCAGGCCCAAGCACCGAATCGAGGAGGCGTCTCTTGCGGCGGCTAAGCAGCTCAAGGTGGACGCAGCCACGAAGATGGAGGCCCCGGTCATAGGTGCGACGTCAAGGCTCTTGGCTCCGTGGGAAGCCAAGTGGTTGTCCTCAGCCCTCGGTGCTATGGCGCGCGGTAGGCTGATGGGTTCCGCTCTTGCTGCAGGGTCGAGCATCTCAAGGGCTGCGACGGGTGGCGACTCCAAGCCAAGGAGGACGCAAGAGGGAGGGAGCGCCTCCTTGATGTCATTGTCCACGGCCCTCGAGCTCGGCCCGGCGCCAGGGGGCGGAGCCCTGACATTGGGAGCTTCCGCTCCTGGCCGACCGGAGGCCTCGATCCCCGCACCCCAGGCGGGAGCCCCCGAGGGTCACGAGCTGGGAGAGAAGGTAGTCATCATCGACCTCAAGGGTGAGGAGGCCACACCTCTTCCCCCCTCGACGGGAGAGCGGAGACCTTGGCCGGCCGGGCTACGCGAGCTCGAGGCCCAGAGGAAGCAGGAGCAGGGGGCCCTGCAAGAAGCGGAGCTGCCGCGGCCACAGCAAGAGGGGGAGAAGGAGCCGCTAGAGCGGTGGGAAGAGGAGGAGGAGACTGGGGGCCAGCCCCAGCATCAGCAGGCGTAGTAGACACAGCCGGGGGGCATGGCGCCGCTGGACCCGCCGGCGCAGCAGCCGCCCGAGACGTCGGAGGCAGAGGGGACATCGGGACTGCCCAAGCAATGGGTGTCCGTGATCACCCTAGACGAGCTACTGGCCAAAGAAGAAACGGCGTCGAAGGCGTCGATGGTCCCGCGGCTGCCGGGGTTGCAGCTGGAGGAGGCCTCGATATCGAACCCGGCGGAAGATGTGTCGATGGTGGTCCTGCCGACGCCACAAGTCATGGCATTGGGGGAAGCGACGGCCTCCACACCTCCGCTGCCTTCTAAGGCACCAGAAGCAGTGTCGAGCCAGCCGCCGCAATCATCGACGGAGCAGCCGGAGAAGACGGCGGCTTCTGGTGTGCTGAGGAGGTCGACTTTCGACCCTGGGCTGAGGGATGCCAGCACCGCGTCGGAGTCCCGCACCCCGGCGGAGTTGGCCGTGCATTACGGCGTCCCACGTGATGTGGTGGACGAGATCGAGTCCTTGGCATGAACCAAGGTCAAGACGGTCCTTCCACATTGGGGCAAGGAGTGCATCGTACTCCTGGAACTCGGCGACTCCAGCACTCCGGGGATCAAGATGGACGACCCGGCGGAAGTCAAGTGCTGGGAGGACGCCGAGCAGTCTCAGGTGTGGCTACAGCACTTGCTGAAGCTGGGCGTCGAGCTCACCGAAGGCCTCGACCGGAACCTCACGGTGACTCCCTGTGTAGACTATATGCGGTTTTTTGAGTTCTTTCGTATGAAATGCCTTAACCCTCGATTTCCTGTCCCCAGGAGGTGCGCAGGCGTTCCTACTCCAAGTCAGACTTCCTCCATGAAATGCACAACAGCCAGGAGGAAGTGCTTCACCAACTCGAAGCTGGTCGCTCTGCGCAGGGCAGGGTGGCCGAGATCGAGGAGGAGCTAAAGCGGACCAGGGAGGAGGCCGCCAAAGCAAAGGAGGAGGCCGCCCGGGCGAAGGAAGACGCCGAGGCCGCTCGAGGGGAAGGCGCCCACCTCAAGGAGGAGCTCAAGTGTGCCAGGGAGGAGGCTGACGTGGCCAAGGCCGAAGCGAGGAGGGCCAAGGGCGAGAGCATCCAAGCCCAGGAGCACGTCGAGCTACTCATGGGGGAGGCTCAAAGCTCCGTGGAGCGCATCCGCTCACTCGAGGCCAGTTTCGCTGAAGTCTCCACGGCGCGTAACACCCTCTCCGCCTTGGCCTAGGAGGAGAAGAACCGAGCCGCTAGCCTGGAAACCCAGCTCGGGGTGATGAAGGCTACCCTCCAAGAGAAGGAGCAGGCCATCATCCTGGCTAGTGGCGCCCTCGAGACCCTCCGCTGCGAGAAGACGGAGGTGACCCGGGCCTTCAAGGAGGCCCAGCGGGAGCGGGACGAGGCCCGGGGAGAGCGCGACGCCGTGCTGGGGGATCGCCGTGCCCTCGAGACTCGCTGTACCGGTGAGTTCCTTGAAGAGCCTTTGTTCTTTTTTCCTCCAGTATGGTTTGTCTTAACTCTTGTTTTGTGTTTCAGGCCTCGAGTCCGAGCTGCTCGCTACCCAAACCGCTGCCAAGGCACTGCAGGAGAGCCTCGTGGTGGAGGGGGCGCTTCTAGGTCAGCTCTGGGTTGCCCTCGACAGGCTCTGCGCCTCCTGGGAGGTTGGGCCTGTCGTGGGTACTGAAGAAGACATCCCGGGTTCCGTGCTCGTCGACCGGATCTACTACCTCGACGCCACCCTTCGTGATCGCGTGCGGGAGGTGCTTCACACCAACATGAAGCGGGCGCTAGCAGTGGTCTCCTCTGGCTTCGTCTTCGACATGAACGTGGTCGCCCAAGGCTTCGTTCCTGATATCTCAAAGACCGACGCCGAGAACGAGGAGCGATGCCGAGGGCTCATCAATGACGCCGAGAGGCCGAGGGGAGCGCTGGCGAAGTTATTCGAGGACGAAGTCCTCCCCCCGCAGATGAAGGGTACAGGGCAAGGCTGGGCGAAGTTGCCCATGTAATAAGTTAGTTTTTTGTAACTTGTATTCAATGTGGCTTTGAAAGCCTTTTTGAACATAAATGCATCTATCGTAATGCAATTTGTTGTTTTACTTTCGAGCCTTCTCTGCTTTCTTTCACCTAGACTTTGCTTTTTTGACTAAGTTTTTGACGCATGCTCGTATCCTTCGAGGGGGAGCGAGTGGAGGTACCATAGGCCGGAGGCGTAGGAGAGCTCCTGGCTCGACAGCCCTCGACCCTCTAGGGAGTTCGAGGCGTTTTCTACTTAATCGCGAAGCGCATCGGGGCGTGAGAAAGAAGAGGTGCTCAAGTTCTGATCGCTTGACTTTTGCTTTTTGACTAAGTGTTCGATGTAGGCTCGTATCCCTCGAGGGGGAGCGAGTGGAGGTACCGTAGCCCGGAGGAGTAGGAGAGTTCCGGCTCGACAGCCCTCGACCCCTAGGGAGTTCAAGGCGTTTTCAACTTAGTTGCGAAGCGAAAGGACGCTCGAATTTAAAAAGATTGTTCGTATTTTTAGGAACTTAGGGGGTTACCCCCTGTTAGCCCCTGAGGGAGGCTCGACTCTGGCAAGACAGGGTTGAGGCTACCTCTTGCATGTACAATATCAAGTTTGAACTTATAATCGAAAGTACTCCTTATATTTGTCATGCGAAAATGTACAAAATATGCGAGAATGTACGAGGGCATCGGTGCCCTAAGGGTAGAAACGACGTAGCTGCTCGATGTTCCATGCGTTGGTGAGGATTTTGCCTTTGTTGTTAGTGAGCTTATATGTCCCGAGCTTTAGCACCTCAGCTACGGTGGAAGGGCCTTCCCATGGCGGGGTCAGCTTGTGACGTCCTTTGTTGCTCTGTCGTCGACGTAGGACGAGGTCTCCAACTTGGAAGCCCCTCGGGCGCACGTGCTTGTCGTGGTAGCGTCGAAGTTTTTGCTGATACCTCGCGGAGTGAATTAGCGCCATGTCTCAAGCCTCCTTGAGCTGGTCAACGGCGTTTGCGAGGGCTTCTTCGTTGCTTTTCTCGTTGTACGCCTTTAGTCGAGGGGAACCATACTCAATGTCTGTGGGGAGGACGGCCTCGGACCCATAGACCAAGAAGAATGGGGTGAAGCCCGTGGCTCGACTAGGTGTTGTCCTTAAGCTCCATAGGACCGAAGGCAGCTCCGCAGCCCATTTTTTTCCGTGCTTGCTGAGGCGGTTGAAGATCCTTGGCTTGAGGCCCTGTAAAATCATGCCGTTGGCGCGCTCGACTTGGCCGTTAGTTCGAGGATGTGCAACCGTGGACTAATTCACACAGATGTGATGGCGATCGCAGAAATCCAAGAACTTCTTGCCGGTGAACTGTGTGCTGTTGTCAGTGATGATGACGTTCGGGACCCCAAAGCCATGGATGATATTGGTGAAGAACTTGACCGCCCGTTCATATCGGATGTTGCTGATAGGGCAGGCCTCGATCTAGTTGGTAAACTTGTCGATGGCAATGAGCAGGTGCGTGTACCCTTTGGTCGTCCTCTTGAGAGGCCCCACAAGATCGAGCCCCCAGACCGCGAACAGCCAGGTGATGGGAATCATTTGTAGGGCGTGAGCTGGGAGATGCGTCTGCTTGGCATAAAATTGACACCCTTTGCACGAGCGGACAATGTTTGCGGCATCAAAAACGGTGGTCGGCCAGTAGAAACCCTATCGGAAGGCATTGCCTATGAGGGTCCTTGGCGCTGCGTGATGGCCGCAAGCCCCTGAGTGTATGTCCTCGAGGAGCCTCCTGCCTTCCTCGATGGTAATGCAGCGCTGAAGAACGCCTGAGGGGCTTCGGCTATAGAGTTCCTTGCCATCACCGTAGATGACGTAGGACTTGGCCCGTCGCGCGATCCGGCGAGCTTCGGTCCGGTCCTCTGGGAGCTCTCCCCGAATGAGGCAGTCGAGGAAAGGGGCTCGCCAATCTGGTGGCGGGCTCGACGGAGGAGGAGTCCCCTGGATCTCCATAACCTTTGCCCCGGTCGAGGGGGCCCCGGTCGAGGTCGTGGGGTGGAGCTTCAAGGGTGTAGTGCAAGCTCCTGAGCCCAAGTCGATGGAGGGCTCGAAGAGGTCCCTCGAGAATACGTCCAGAGGGACTGTACCTCAAGTCGATGCGATTTTTGCAAGCTCATCCGCGGCTTCTTTGTATCGTCGAGCAACATGAATAAGCTCGAGGCCGTGGAACTTGTCTTCCAACTTGTGCACTTTGTTGCAGTAGGCTTCCATCTTGGCGTCGTGGCAGTTCCAGGCCTTCATCACTTGGTCGACAATCAGTTGCGAGTCGCCTCGAACGTCAAGGCGTCGGACCCCGAGTTCGAGGGCGATTCGTAATCCAGTGACAAGTCCTTCGTACTCCGTGACATTATTAGAAGCGGCAAAGTGGATGCAAATGACGTAACGCATGTGGACTCCGAGGGGTGAGATGAAGAGCAAGCCTGCGCCTGCTCCTGTCTTCATGAGCGACCCGTCGAAGTACATTGTCCACAACTCGGCTTGGATTTGAACTGGCGGCAACTGAGTGTCGGTCCACTCAGCGATGAAATCTGCCAGCGCTTGGGACTTGATGGCCTTCCGTGGTGCGTAGGTGATGGTCTTGCCCATGAGCTTGACCGACCACTTAGCAATCCTTCCAGTGGCCACCCGGTTATGGATGATCTCCCCCAAGGGGAACGAAGATACCACGGTAACCGGGTGGCTGAGGAAGTAGTGCTGGAGCTTGCAACGTGTAAGGACGATGGCGTAGAGCAGCTTCTGCACCTGTGGGTAGCAGATCTTCGTTTCCAAAAGCACTTCATAGACAAAGTAAACCGGCCACTGGACGGGCAAGGTGCACCCTTCCTCTTGCCTCTCAACCACTATGGCCGCGCTAACCACCTGAGTGGTTGCGGCGACATAGAGGAGGAGGGGCTCGGGCGGTTCAGTCGACGTCGCTGGTCGAGGAGGGACGAGAATCGGGGTGGATGTCAGCATGCTTTTGAGTTCATCAAGAGCCCCCTCGGCCTTCGTGGTCCATGTGAATCGCTCAGATTTTTTCAAGAGGCGGTACAGAGGCATGGCCTTCTCCCCTAAACGTGAGATGAAACGGCTGAGGGCCGTGAGGCAGCCCGTGACCTTCTGCATGCCCTTGAGATCCTGAATCGGCCCCATTCGCATGATGGCTGCCACCTTCTCGGGGTTGGCCTCGATTCTGTGCTGGGAGACGATGTATCCGAGGAGCATGCCCCGAGGCACTCCGAAGACACATTTCTCGGGGTTGAGTTTTATGTTTTTGGCTCGAAGGCACCCGAATGTGATTTTGAGGTCATGGATGAGGTCGTCCGCTTTTCTGGACTTGACCACGATGTCATCGACATAGGCCTCGACCGTGTCACCTATATGTTCGCTAAAGACGTGGAGCATGCACCGCTGATATGTCACCCCGGTGTTCCGAAGGCCGAAGGGCATGGTGACATAGCAGTACATGCCAAAAGGTGTGATGAAGGAAGTCGCGAGCTGGTCGGACTCTTTCATCTTGATTTGGTGGTAGCCGGAATAAGCATCGAGGAACAAGAGGGTTTCACATCCCGCGGTAGAGTCAACGATTTGATCAATGCGTGGTAAAGGAAACGGAACTTTGGGACATGCTTTGTTTAAATTAGTATAGTCAATACAAATCCGCATTTTTCCATTCTTTTTCTTAACTAACATGGGATTAGCTAACCACTCGGGGTGATGGACTTCCTTGATGAATCCAGCCGCCAAAAGCTTGTGAACCTCCTCGCCGATGATCCTGCACTTCTCCTCATCGAAGCGACGCAGGCGTTGTTTCACCGGTCTGGACCCGGCCCGGATTTCCAAGGCGTGCTCGGCGACTTCCCTCGGTATGCCCGGCATATCCAAAGGACTCGACGCAAACATATCAGCGTTCGCGCAGAGAAAGTCGACGAGCACGGCTTCCTATTTGCCCTCGAGGTCGGCGCTGATCATTAGCACCTTCTCGCCGGGGCAGCTCGGGTCGAGGAGGACTTTCTTGGTGTCTTGTGCTGGCTCAAAGTTCCCGGCGTGTCGCTTAGGATCTGGCACCTCGTCGGCGAGGTGCTCGAGGGTCGCGGCTATCATGGCATTTTGCTCAACGGCCTCTCCATACTCGACGCACTTGACGTCGTAGTCGTAAGCGTGCTCGTAGGAGGAGGCGACGGTGATGACGCCCTTGGGTCCTAGCATCTTGAGCTTGAGGTAGGTGTAGTTTGGGATCGCCATGAACTGCGCGTAGCCCGGTCGGCCGATGATAGCATGATACGTTCCATGAAACCCGACCACCTCGAAGGTGAGGGTCTCTTTCCTAAAGTTGGCAGGGGTGCCAAAGCAGACAGGAAGGTCGACACGGCCGACGGGGACAGCCTTCTTCCCTGGTACGACGCCATGGAACCCCCCAGCGCTGGGTCGGAGTTGGTACCTCCTGACTCCCAGGAGGTCGAGGGTCTCAAGGTAGATGATGTTTAGGCTGCTGCCGCCGTCCATGCGGACCTTCGAGAGGCAGGTGTTGATGATGACTGGGTCGACGACGAGCAGATAGGCCCCGGGGTTGGGGACTCGATCCGGATGGTCATCGTGGTCGAACGTGATGGGCGCATCAGACCAGTCGAGGTAGTGGGGTGCCGCGACTCGGGCGGAGAAGACCTCTCGACGCTCGCGTTTGCGCTGTCGCGGCGTGAGCTGGGTCGAGGGGCCCCCATAGATCATGTAGCAGTCATAGACTTCGGGGAATTTTCCGTCTTCCCCGTTGTCACCCTCACCGCCGCCATGGTCTTTCTTGTCGTCACCTTTCTTCACGCCCACCTGCTCGAAGTGCTTTTGAAGCATTCGGCAATCCTTAAGCTTGTGCTTGGCCCCGTCCTTATGATAAGGGCAGGGCTCCTCGAGCATCTTGTCGAAGATGGCGCCCTCAGGGGGCCTCGAGGTCTTTTGCGTTCGGTTGCTGCGACGAGATCATCTTCTGCTGCCTCACGCTTGCCTTGCTGATGTTTCTTCTTCTTGTTATTTCTCTTCGGCCCTTTGCTCGAGCCTCCGGTGTTGTCGGCTACCGGAGTTTTTCCCTTGTCCTTCCTGTCGCTGAAGAAGGTGCCGACGGCCTCTTCTCCAGCCGCGTAGTTGGTGACCACATCCATGAGCTCGTCGACGGTGTCAGGGTGGTTACACCCTAACTCGCGAACTAGGTCCTTGCAGGTTGTACCCGCAACAAATGCTAGAACGACGTCGAGATCGGATATGTGGGATAGTTCGGTGCGGAGCTTGGAGAATCATCGAGCAAAGTTGCAGAGAGACTCCCCTGGTTTCTACTTGCAGTTGCGCAGTTCCCAGGAGTTCCCGAGATACACGTAAGTACTGAAAATCTAAACAAGGTCGACCCAGTCGTGAATCTTGTCAGGGGGAAGCTCATCGAGCCACCTACGCGCGGTGTCGGACAGGAACAGGGGAAGGTGACATATGATGGCGTGATCGTCACGCGCCCCGCCTGCCTGACAAGCCAGCCGAAAGTCGGCTAGCCAGAGCTCGGGATTGGTTTCGCCGTTGTATTTGACGATGCTCGTGGGGGTCGAACTTGTCAGGCAGCTGGGCGCAGCGGATCGTCCTGCTGAAGACTCGGGGACCCGGTGGCTCCGGGGCCCGTCGATCTTCGTCGCTGTTGTAACGCCCTCCACGATGGGCGTTGTACCCTCGATCCTCGGCATCCCCGTGCTTGCATCTGCGGTTCTCGACAATGTCGAGGCGCGCGTCGCAGGGAGCGCGGTCGTCATTAATAAGTTCTCGGGCCGGCTTCTTCTTCTGTCGGGGGGCCGCCCCCTGATCGACCGAGACCTCCCTTTCAGGCTGAGAGGGCTCGACCTGAGGTTCAGAGGCTGCCCCTCGACACCTTGAGGCCTAGCTCTCGGCTTGCTGAACAGCACCAACTCGGAGGAGATCCTCGACTTCACGTTGTATCCGCCGGGCTTGCGAGTTGGATGGCGTAGGCATATTGCGTAGGAGCATAGCTGCCGTGACAATGTTCTGGCTTGCTCGGGGATAACGGTTGGCGGGTTGCTCGGGTCCCCCTGCCTCGTTGATCTGTCGGTTGACCTATTGGGCCCTGGCTCGGGCTCTACCGCCGGGCGGTCGCCGCTCTTGCTCAAGGGTTAGCTCGAGCAGGCGCAATCGTTCCTGCTCATCGGCGAGCTTCGCCTGCAACTCCTGAATTTGTGCCAGCTATGCGTCCTGCTCAATAGGATGGGGGCATGTCTCTCGGGGTGCGTCTGGTTGTTGGTCCTCTGCTCTGGGGGGAGCACCCCCCGCCGCAGTGGTAGCTGCCGCGGCCGCTGGATCGATGATTTCCTGATCGGAGTCAACATCACCATCGATGTGGAGGCACTTGCGGGTAGGATCCCAATGATCAGAGTTAGAGTCGGGGTCACCGCAGCAGAAGATGGGGAATTGCCCCCGCGCCTCCTCCTGCAGTTGCCGTCAGAGTGTGCTGACGGTGTACCTCCGGGGGCCGGGCGCTCTTACGAAGGCCAAGCCCTCGGAGGCCGGTGTGACAGTCTCCACGTCCGTCATTGCACGGAGAAGGGCGCCTGGGCGGTCCTCCAATGTGCTCATGTTGGAGTGGGTCACTGTCGAGATCGTCGTCGTGGGATTGTTGAAGTCGAATGAAGGCCGCCGACGACGCTCGAACAGCTCGTGCGGGAGAGGGCTCGATCGAGCAAGGACTTCGTCGTGCTTCCTCGATGAGCGTACTACGAAGGTGGAGTCGGGGTTGTGGTGGGGTCCTACCGGTTCACCCTCTACCCCTGAACTCAGGTCAGACAATCCCTCGACAAGAGGTTCCTCATCTCCGGTCAGGGGCGAGGAGAAAGTGATGGGAACCATCCTTGACCCAGGTTGATGGCGATGACGGTGTCGACCATGCCTCCTTCTGGATGTGGAAGCATGGTGGTGAGACTGGCGAGCGGCCCCCCATGAGCGTGGGGGTGTACCGCGACCTCCGTTCGGGTCACTGATTGAGAGCAGGGTCATGTCATAGCCCTGGCCGAGGGACATGAACTCCAGGCTCCCAAACCAGATCACCATAGCACGCGGAAGTGGTGAAACAAAGTCGCTCATTCGGAAAAATGGCGGGAAATCGTTAGTGACACGTGGCTCCCCTACCTGGTGCGCCAACTTTCGGTGTCCTGACCCTCGAGGGGTTAACACCAACGAGTAATATTTGTAATTGCGTGCTCCCTTAATCCGGTGGGTGATGCAAGAAGGACACGGTGATTTATCTAGGTTCAGGCAAAGAAGGCCCTACGTCCAGCGGGGGGAGGATGATTCATGTTATCTTGCACTGAAGTGCTAGTACAGGGGAAAATACAAGCAGATGTGAGGAGTGTGAGGTGGGGCTTTGGCATTCGGACGCCTAGCTCTCGACCTTACACAAGCTCATGGTGTTGTTCTATGGTCTAAAGCCTTAGCATTTCTACGCTCTGGATCCTCTCCCCCTCCTAACGTCCTGGCGCCTCCTTTTATAGATGAAGGAGGGGCACAGGAGTACATATATTTTGAGTTTGCATGGCTGGTGATGTATGATGTTGAGGCCGATCACGTCGGTGCCGCTGTAGCGATGTACGTCGATATGGGAGGTCCTGCAGCCATCGCGTCGGGAGTTGTTGAGTCCCGCTTGAGGGTTCGTTTGATGACGTCGAGGGGCGGCGGTCGAGGGTCTTGGCTTGAGTCGAGGGGGTCGAGTTGAAGGGGTCGAGCCTCACCGGATAAGGTCAAATCCTGGGAAATGCGGGAAACGTACTGATTCATACGTCTCGAGGGGGTGCTGGACATGGCACAGTGCTCGGCATGGTGCAACAACGATGTACGATCCGTAGGATTCTGGGTCATGGTGGTAAAAGCCAGATTTGACCGCCACACCTGCAACCGTTACTGTAACTGTGGCCATACGGTTAGGCGGGGGTAGGTAGATCGCATTGAATGCGCCTGGCTCCGTACGGGAGAGTCGGTAAGCCGAGGGGTGCACTGTCCTCGAGGACCGCCCATTCGCCCGAACGAAGTTCCGTCCTCGAGGGTAGGCTCATTCGGCGGGCGAAGTTCCGTCCTTGAGGGGTCGCCCGAATTATACCCTCGAGTGTACAGTCCCAGTCCGTTCGGTAGCCCCTCGAGTAGGCTTTGGCTTTGGGCGGTCATTGTCCGTTCGTGGGTCATCCCGATATGTCTTAGCCTGCGGGCCTTCGTACGTTAGCGCTGGAGGTCACTGGAGGGTTCGTGTTGCTGATTTTGTGGGGTTTAGTTCGGTAAACCAGGGGTTTGGGGTACCCATTTCCTGGGTAACGCCACATGTCCTTGCTAGGTTGGTTATTATTCCTATAGATTGGATATTTAATTATTTATTAAATAAATATTGTTGGTATTTATTAAGCAATACATAAATCCAAATAAAATCCAAATCATAAGTAAATTAAAATGCAACATGGATGCATGAGCTAGGGTTTACAAGATGAAAGCATGTGGTACTTGTGCAACAAGTGTAGAACTTTTCTACATGACACAACATCACTCATAGGTTTTTGAGAAAAATTTTGTAGCTCGGATTCTTTTAAGTTGTTACAAAGAAGAGAAAAAGAAAGGGGACAATTGTCCCAAGAAAGAAAAATAAGTGAGCAAGCCAAGTTCCCTAAGGATTCAAGGTCTTCAATTTCCAAATAAGGGAGGTATGTTATCCTCAAGGAGAAAATGTAGGATTAGATCTTCACCATCATTGATCGCCCCTCATAATTATTTCCTTATCATCATCACCATTTATATCACTCCTTTCATTCACATGCACATATGATTTGATTGTATAACTAGTTCCTCTGGATGTATGGTTTAACTATGAAACACATGTTTGCAAGTATGTTTGAGCTGTCTCCCCACCTATGAGCTCCACAAAATCCTATTAGAAATAGGGTGAGAGAGAAGGCAACCTCACTATGTCTTAGTTTCATAAATACCACATATTCTGAGAGAAGAGAGAAGGCATACCTTACACTTGCCATAGAGAGGATCCAGAAATACCACAAATGAGAGACTTGAAAGGGTCATACATGGGAATCTCTGAGTTTTATTTGAAAATCTTGCAAAATCTCTGGAATAATAGTTGATCAAAGAGCGAGAAACATGGCGCATGACTTGACCATTCTGTCTTAACTGCTCAAGACCCAAGTGACAGTTACAAGCCCCATGGTGGAAGGTAATATGAGTGAGTTTCAAGTTAGAATAGTTCACTCTAATCTGGATGAGAGTTCTTGTTTGAACGTATGTGTACTTTTGAGGTGTGAAAGCATTGTAGCAACTCCTGATTCATCACTGACTTTATCTTTGCTCAAGGATGAGCAAAGGGTAAGCTTGGGGGAATTATTGACGGTAGATAAGTGTCAATTTTAACCATCAACTAGACATGAAAAAGACCTAAATATAAATACCATCTAGATATAGGGGTTATACTAATGGAATTCCATGAGTTTTGCTGAATGTATGTTTTTGTAGGGTGTCAGCTGAAAAGAACCAAGAAAGGCCCACACGTCAGGTTTACATAGAGATAAAGGCAAACATGTACTTTTCTGTAATCTGGAAGGTTCAAGAAGGCTCTAGACCAAACAGGAGCCCGAACCAGCTCAGGAACCGGGCGAGCGTCCAGGCATCTCAGCCAATCAGGCTCCGCCTCACGGATCCTGCCTCCACTGCCTTTGAGGATGAATAATAAGCGTCCATTAGCTCGGTTTGATCCGAGGGTTGCAGTGCATCCTAGGGGGCTATATTAGTAGGGCCCCTTACCCCTGGAGGAGGCATCCCTTGAAACCCTAATTCATTATTTTGATAGAGGATCAGGTGAGGGAGGTCCCTTGAATGGATCTCCTCCCTAGAGCTTAGCATTCAAGAGAGGTTGAGACAATATAGGGTAGAGGTAGAGTTGGAGGAAGCCTGGCCTATCAGTGTCTCCTCTCTAGTTGTACCAATAGGATAAAAACTCCTAACCCTAGGCTTGGTCCTAGATCATTCAGCAATTCAACTTCTAATACTATTAGGTTCATTGTTATTATTGCTCTTTGATTAATTTTGAGAATTACCCTAACTAAACCCCTTCTAAAAACATGATTCAATCCATGGAACTTGATCCAAAGAAAGGATTAGGATATGAAACCTCACCTAGATGAATCACAATGAGCATGACGACAACCTTTGGGCTATCCTCATCGCTATGATGGCATTCTCCTATTGGAAATTTAGATAAGAATGGACACCACGGACGACGCCGATGACGACGGCGGCGATGGTGGCAGCGACGATGGCAAGGCAAAACCCTAGGGTCTTCCTTCCTCTTTCCTCCTCTCTTCCTTCTTCATGAGATGGGCGAGGTGGGTGACGGCTGTATGAGAAACAGGGTCGTGGGTTTGTGGAGGGAGAGCCGCACGGGAGAGAGAGTCAGACTCGATTGGGAAAAGAAGTGGTCGCCCGATACTGTAGCATGGCTACAGTACTTCATTTTTTTATTCATTTCCTTGACTTTTTATTATATTTTTTCCTAGGCATTATAGTCTCTCGTAAAAAGAATTCATCCTCGAATTCTGTCGCATCCATGAAAGAAACCCATAGAAACATAAACTGCAAAATTAAACCACATTGGACTCACCGGTATCAAAGAGTTCAGGATACTCCTTACGCATCTGCTCTTCAAGCTCCCACGTTGCCTCATGTTCAGGCTGATTCCTCCATAGAACTCTCACATATTTAATAATCTTTGTCCTTGAAAAACGCTCTAATGATTCTATGACATGCACTGGGTGACACTTCACAGTCAAGTCCTTCTCCAATCGGATTGACTCTAAGTTGATCTTATGCTCAGGATCCCGCAAATACTTTCTCAACATAGAGACATCGAATACATTATGAACTCCCTTCATAGACTCAGGCAACTACAAAAGATAAGACAAGCTACCAACCCGGACTATGATATCAAAAGGTCCAATGCACCTCGGACTAAGCTTCCCAGTAGTACCAAACCGCACAACACCTTTTGTAGGCGATACTCTGAGAAGAACTTGATCACCCACTACAACATCAAGATCTCGCCTTTTAACATCCGCGTAACTTTTCTGGTGACTCTGAGTAGCCAACATATTCTGACGTATCTCTTGCACCTTTTCAGTTGTCTGTTGAATCCAACCAGGATCAAATAAAGACCTTTTCCCCAATGTTTCCCAACACAGCGGTGAGATACATCTTCTCCCATATAGTGCCTCAAATGGTGCCATCTTTATACTAGCCTGGTAGCTATTGTTATAAGCAAACTCAGCCAAAGCTAGATGATCCTCCCAACTACCCTTCTAAGAAAGAACACAAGCATGTAGCATGTCCTCCAAGGTCTGGATAGTGCACTCAGACTGACCATCAGTTTGCGGGTGAAAAGCTACACTCATGTCAAGCTGAGTGCCCAAAGCGCTATGCAAACTCCTCCAAAAGTTAGAAACAAATTTGGAGTCTCGATCTAAAACCATGGACTTTGGCACGCCATGAAGCCTCACTATCTCCTTGAGGTACAAGGGAACTAAATCTAGAGCTGTATCTGTGGTCTTCATTGGAATAAAATGAGCCACCTTCATGAGTCTATCCACAACAACCCAAATTGCATCTTTACCGTGAGGGGAACATGGTAAACCTACCACAAAATCCATGGTGATATATTCCCACTTCAATTCTAGAATCTCTAGGGGTTTCAATAATCCTGCAGGCTTCTTATGCTCAGCCTTCACCTGCTGGCACACACCACAAGCTGCCACATACTTGGCAACATCAACCTTCATCCTCTTCCACCAAAAGTTCTGCCTCAGATCTCTATAAATCTTGGTCTCACCAGGATGAACTGTGTACGGAGTACGATGAGCTTCTCTTAAGATATCCATCTTTGTTGACGGTAGATAAGTGGCAATTTCAATCGTCAACTAAACATGAAAAAGGACCTAAATATAAATACCATCTAGATATAGGGGTTATAATAACAGAATTCCATGAGTTTTGGTGAATGTCTGTTTCTGCAGGGTGTTAGCTAAAAAGAACCAAGAAAGGCCCACGCTTTAGGTTTACATAGAGATAAAGGGCGAACATGTACTTTTCTATAATCTGCAAGGTTCGAGAAGGCTCGGGACCAAATGGGAGCCCAAACAGGCTTAGTAGCCGGGTGGCTGCCCAGACCTTTGGGTGGGCACCCAGGCATCTCAGCCAATCAGGTTCTGCCTCATGGATCCTGCCTCCACCGTCTTTGATTATGAATAATAAGCAACCATTTAGGTTGGTTTGATCCGAGGGCTGCGGTGCATCCTAGGGGGCCATATAAGCAGGGCCCCTGACCCCTAGAGGGGGCATCCCTTGAAACTGTAATTCATTATTTTGAGAGAGGATCAGGTGAGAGAGGTCCCTTGAATGGATCTCCTCCCTAGAGCTTAGCATTCAAGAGAGGTTGAGCGAGTATAGGGTGGAGGTAGAGTTGGAGGAAGCCCGGCCTGTCGGTGTCTCCTCTCCAGTTGTACCTGCGGGATCAAGTCTCCTAACCCCAGGCTTGGTTCTAGGATCATTCGGCAATTCAAGTTCTAATACTAGTAAGTTCATTGTTATTATTGCTCTTTGGTTTATGAATTTACTTTATTCGCTACCGGTAGGAAATAGAGTAATCATTTGTAGCGTAAGCGTGGTGCTTGGGCTAGGAACACTCGTAGATACTCCCTATCTGGCTGGATTTGTGGTAGCATCGGGGGAAGTGACAGTCCCCTTGGTGTCTCCGTAATCCATGTCCCATCAGGAGGATTGGTAGGAATTAGTGTGCCGAGGTTAAGCATTCTCTGTGGTGTCTCTTTTCCCTAGGTGCCCCCTTAGAACAATAGTCGCAAAGCTTGCCATAGGTTAGAGGAAGACTGATGGAGTAATCATCTTTATATCGCTCGTATCTCGCTATCTTGTTTGTAGCTCAGGGTTTAAGTATAGACTTGAGTTAGTCAGATGCACATTTCTCCTAGCGGATAAATAAATAACGATACTCAGAGAAGGTTTGACTGAATAAGCATTTCAGTCTGCTCTCTTGCAATGCCAGCATAGCATAAGGAGACACCCATACAATCCAAATCCGCAATCAAAGGCAATGCAACCTTTGGAACACCAGTTCTACTAAGAGCATCTGCAACTACATTCGCCTTTCCGGATGATAGTGAATTATAAGATCATAATATTTTATCAGTTCAAGCCACCTACGTTACCTTAGATTTAGCTCCTTTAAAGCAAGCACAAAAATAGCTCTCATGTTTCTTTAATTGCCTTAAACCATAAGCAATCACTTCTCCATCTTGCATCAAGACACAACCAAGGCCAACACGAGATGCATCTGTATATACTGTGAAGCGCTTACCACTCTCTGGTAATGACAAGATAGGAGCATTCACTAACTTATCCTTCAAGGTTTGGAAACTGATCTCACAATCATTAATCCACAAGAAAGGAACCCTCTTTTCTATAAGTCTTGTCATTGGCTTTGCAATACTAGAGAAATCCTGCACAAAGCACCGATAATAGCAAGCAAGACCGAGGAAACTATGAATCTCAGTCACTGTTGTTGGTCTTTTCCAATTAACAACACTATCAACATTCTTAGGATCAACTGAAATGTCATGCTCATTAATAAAGCCACTTCAGAGAGCCAAAAGGCACACTTCTTCAATTTTCCATAAAATTGATTCTTCCATAGAGCATCCAGAACAAGACTAAGATGTTGCTCATGCTCTTCCTTAGACTTAGAGTAAATCAGGATGTCATTGAGGAAAACAATGACAAAATCATCCTAGTCCTCATGTAGCATCCTATTCATGGCTTCCATAAACACTGCAGGGGCATTTGTTAGTCCAAAAGACATAACGATGCATTCAAAATGCCCATACCTGGTGCTAAAAGCTGTCTTCTCTATATCTTATTCTCGTATTCTCAACCAATGATAGCCAGAGTTCAAATCAATCTTAGAGAATACCTTAGCACCTTTCAATTGCTCAAAGAGCACATCAATGTGAGGAAAAGGATATTTATTCTTGATGGTTACCCGATTAAGGTCATGATAATCCACGCATAACCTCTTGGTACCATCCTTCTTCTCCACAAATAACACAGGAAAAGCCCAAGGTGACTTGCTAGGTCAGATAAAACCCTTACCAAGGAGATAATCTAACTGATGCTTCAACTCAACTTGTTCTTTTAGAGCCATTCGATACAGAGTCTTATGGATAGGCTGTGTACCAGGAACCAATTTAATTTCAAAAACCGCATCTCGCTCAGGAGGAATACTTGGAAGCTTAGTAGGAAACACATCAAGATAATCACAAAACACTTGTATGTCCTCCACTCACATGACAACCTCACTACCTTCAACCATAGAGAAGAGAATTCACTCTTTCTTGTCCAATGGTCTAGGAGCAATAGACATAGTATATCAAGAGAGTACTTCATAGCACTCCCTACAAAGACAACTTCTCTACCAGATGTTGCCTACAAAGACATCATCTTCCAGAAAAAAGAGATAGTAGCTCGATATTGGGAAAGCCAGTCCAAACCCAGAATAACATCAAAGACTCAAGGGGAATCACCACAAGGTTAGCAATAAACCCCTCATCGACAAGAATAACAGAGCAACCCGGACAAATTGAATGGCTAGATATAAAACCCTTACCAGAACTAACCACAATAGACTGATCAATCTTCTGCACAGAAAGACCCACACGAGCCACAAAACCCTCTGAGATAAATGAGAAACAAGCGCCAGAGTCAAAAAGAGCATATGCATCAAATGAATCAACTGAGATAGTACCTGTAACAACTTCCCCATTGTTTCCATCAACAGAAGGCAATGCATAAGCTCCAGGAACACCCGTAGAGGGAGAAACACCTTGTGCAAAGCCTGTAGGAGTAGAAGTCTAGGGTAGCGGGTACACTAGTGGAGTAGTAGGATGTGGTAGTCAAAGAGTTCCCACCTGTGGTGCCAAAGGAACAACTGTCGGTATAGAAGGAGCTGACAAGTACTGAGGGTAGCACGGTGCACCCAAGTACTAGAGAGTAGGTGGCACTGAAACTTAATACTGTGTAGATGCTATCATGTTAGCAGTGCCACTAGAAGATGAAGAAGATACTGGTTCCCAGCGGAGCTTTGCATTTGGATTCCTCCTACACACCACATCCTTGTGGTCCTGGCCACACATAGAACACCTCCCATTCCACTTGTAGTCTGCACGTCGGTGCGCATCACCACATCAAAAACAATCTAGCCCCATACCGGGCTTAGGAATAGCCCGATACTGAGGTGTACTGCCTGCTAAAGAACTGGAGTGACAGGACTTGTCACGGTATGGATGGTGACGCTGAAACTTCCCCTTCTTATGAGTTGGACCACCAGACTGGCCCTTATCATCCTGAGAGCGAGACTGATCTGCACTAGATGACTTCTAAATTTCATTAGTGTACTGCTATTGCATCTCCACACCAAAAGCCCGCTGCACAATGGTGTGGAAATCCACCAATGGAAAGGCCCCCAAAATGTGCATGATGGAAGGCTTCAAACCCTGACAAAACTAGCGTGCCTTCTCCATCTCATTACAGGCCACATATGGAATAAAGTGAACAATCTTGTTGAAGCCCACCTCATACTAAGCCACTGTTTTCTTATCCAACCTATATGTTTGCAGGTCTATCTTCATCTTCTCTAGAAAAGTGGGTGGGTAAAATCTCCCCTCAACTCCTTAGCCAAGACATGCCAAGTCAAAGATCCAGGTGCAGACGAATGAGATGCCTACACACCCCTCCACCATATCAGAGCCTCACCCTTTAGCAATTGTGTCCCATAGCAAACACAATCCCCATAAACCACCTGAAAGACTTCCATCTTATCCTCCACATAACTTAGCCAATCAGCTGCATCAATTAGAGAGCCACTACCATCAAAGGTGTCCAACTTCATGCCCATCCACTTCACCAAAGAAATAGCACTCTGAGGAACACCAGTGGGAATAGCACCCGTAGCAGCACCAGCAGTAGTAGCAGCACCAGCAGTAGTAGTAACACCAGTAGTAGTCGCAGCACTGGTAGTAGTAGCAGCAACACCACCAGTATTGGTAGCTTGCCTCAAGCTCTCCAACTCCCACTGCATCACCTCCATCGCGGCTGCCATTGCCACTGGATCAAAAGGTTGGTTATCATTCGCAGAGCGATTAGTCACTGGCCGACCCCATTTTCCTTTCTTAGGCGGCATAGTTGTAGCCACCATCATAAAGAAATAATAGCCACATTAAAAACATGCCCACACCAACTTTGATTGAAACACATTATATGCCTAACAAATCATGTCATAACAATCAAGAATAGATAAAACAATAATTACCCATCCCAAATACCCATCCTAAAAGTGCAAGTGTGTCAAATTAATTCTTAATTTTTCAAGAATCTAAAACCAGCTCTGATGCCAACTGTAACACCCTGGAATTTCACAGGCACCCCGGGATGCCACTAAACAACACCAACAACAACCACAACTAACAAATAAAGAATTTCGTGGTATTTCCTTTGAATTTATATATAATGAAAGAAACCAAACTATCATTAACGAATATGAATGAACATCCTAACACAAAAATATGGTACTCCAATAAGTTTACCAACCACTCTTTAAACATTTACTTCTAAGTCTCATAAAAATAGCCAAATGGTAAAGAGCTCCACGATATCATGGACAATTCCCTTCAGTAATATACTTCATAAATGCATATGAATGCAATGCAAATGTTTCCTGCCTGCACACCCAACAAGGTGTGGAGCTGCATCCCATGATGCATACCGGTACAGTCATGACTGTAGGTCAAGACATAACTTCCAATGCCAATGAATGATGCAATGCACTTGGCATGTTGCAAAGAAGTAAATATTCCACCAATGATATTCCAACTTCTTCATGATTGTGGGCTAGCCACAAATCACAATATAAAAATAACATCACCATGAATAATTAAATAAGACCATAATTAAATAAAGGTTGGATAAACCAAGGTCACATGTCTTTATATTAGTGGTATGGTATTCTTATAAATAATAAGATGTAGGTGATGAAAATGACAAGCCAAAACAGTAGTAAACCACCACTACATTTACTTGCAACGTTACCGAAGGAGAACAAATGCACTAGCGATGTTCCAAACTGCTACCACCAAATCACAACTAACATTCAATACATGCACCAACATACAAATAAGAATAACAACAAAAACACACTAGAGCACCCCAAACCCAACATTCAAGCCTCTACCGTCATATTGTAAAACTCCATTACCTACAACTCTCATATTGTAAGATTTTGCATTTGAGGTCTCCAAGATGGTCTAATTAACCATAGAACATGACTAAATATTTCTGATATCTAAAACTGAACGTTAGACATCAAAAATTCATAATTGAAGATATACCAATTCAATTATTATAAACTTTACCAATCTAGAAAGATAAATAAAAACACTACCACTTTCATTTATATGACAAGATCAAATTAGTTCGTCTAAATAGTCTAAAACTAATTTGATCTAGAACTATTTAGAATCTTGTCACTGAAAAATAGTCTGATTAAACTGGTCATATCTCCCAAACTACGAAGGCTATGGGGGTTATATTGGCGTAAAAAACATAAAGAAGTCCTCTACAAAAAAGTATCCAGGCCCAAAAATAGCGATGAATAGGGACTGCACAATCTGATAGGGTTCCAGAATGTGGGCAAGATTAATTTCGAGAATTACCCTAACTAAACCCTTCCTAAAAACATGATTCAATCCATGGAACTTGATCCAAAGAAGGGATTAGGATATGAAACCTCACCTAGATCAATCACAATGAGTACGGCAACAACCCTTGGGCTATCCTCGTCGTTGCGATGGCATTCTCCCGATGGAAATTTAGTGACGAATGAACACCACGAACGACGCCGATGACGACGGCGGCGGCGGTGGTAGCGATGATAGTGAGGCAAAACCCTAGGGCTTTCCTTCCTCTTTCCTCCTCTCTTCCTCCTTCATGAGATGGGTGAGGTGGGTGGTGGCTGTTGGCGGTCCTTAAGGATGATTTTATACCACCAATAATAACCCAAAAAAGGGCGAATTAAATATTTACGTGGACATATACTTTTGCTATTAACCCAATTCTACTTGTACTTGGAGAATTATTATTTTGTGGGAGCATACAATAAGTACGTGAAATTCCATTCAGAAATGCACTTTCCAGGAAGCGTAAAATCTAGGGATTGGGAAAAGGTTCACTTCGGGACCAAACTGGGCCGAGTGCACCACGCCACCATGGTCCAGGCCCACTCAGCAACCAACCGACCAAAGATGGTCGGTGGAGGGTGCCAAAGTCGGGCGCACGACAGGGGTGGGGCACGCGCCCCTGCTAGGTGGCTGTTTGGGACCATCCATGGCAAGGCGGTTCGTGCCTTCCTTTGGAGCTCAGGTGGTTGTGCACTTGGATGATTATGCCCCTGAACTGCCTTTAACCACCCTATAAGAGGAGGAGAGGAGCACCCCCCCTACACACACCACACAACAACAGCATCTCTCCCTCACTTGTAACTTTCTAGTAGTTTTAGAATGTAGTCATAGTAGTAGCTTAGTTGGAGCAAGGCAAGCTTTATTAGAGAGCTTGAACCTTTGATAGAAATCTCGGTATGAATACATTCAGAGTTCCCTGTTGTTCTTGTCCTTGTTCTATCATATAGTTATGTTCTTGAACTAGAGCTAAGTTCTTATGCGCACAGAACTTTATGCTAAATCTACATACATGTTTAGACCTAGAGCTATGTTGACGTGATGGGTTCTACTCTAATTTAGCCTTGGTCAAAGTTGGTTTGCGGGATCGTTGGTCGTCCTTGTGGCATTTGCTCGGGTGGAAGGGCCCCCCTAGTCAGGCAACCCTTGATCATGCTAGAGTAGTAGAGGTTGGCATAGGCGTGGTGTCTAGGCTAACGTCTACCTGTGTTTGCCTCGTTCACATACGGTTGAGGTGGTAGGCGGCGGGGACTGACCTTGTCCCGTCCGTCCTTTGTAATCCCCCACGTCTGTGTTCGGCGTAGAGCCATAAGCCGGAGGTTCCTGCCAGACCAGGTATATGCCGATGCCCGAAGCAGATCAACGGCGGCTAGGCTAACTTATCTTAGAATCTCTAACCCTATATGAAGACATATATTTGTATGATTCTGCTATCTTGACATAACTATCTAGGAATGCCTGCTCTAGTGTAGTTTGTTCTTTATACTTTGTTTTACCTTTATCCTTGCATTTGGCTTGAGTGTGTGTGTCAAGTTATCCTACCTATCCTGTTTACCCCTGTTATGAACTTGAGTCTTTTATGCATTCATGTTATCTTGACCATGTCCCTCTTTTACACCATGCCTTCCGTTGGGAAAATATAAATAACGATACCCAGAATACTTTCAGGTGAAATGCTACAACAGTATTGTGCGCTTGCGGACTTGTTCTGTAAACATTGCATAATACCTACTGGTGTTTCTAGTGACATTGCCGAGGACTTTGCAATCCTGGTGATCACGCTAAGAAACGCCAACAAGCATTTCTGGCGTTGTTGCCGGGGACGGCATTGGTTAAAACATTTTAGTTGGACATGTTCTTGATAATATGTTTGTGTAGTAGCCCTTGCTCATGTGATATAAAATATATATTTATTTTATAAACTATATTTTGTTAAAAAAATAAATAAAAAATATATCTTTTGAAATAAAAAAGAGTTATTTTGCTTTATAAAAAATAACATTTAGTAAAATGTTTTTCTAAAAACTTACTAAAAATATATTTACCTCTTTAAAAAATTAATATAATAATTTGCTATCCTTTTAAAAAATATTAATAATTTCTTAAATAATAATAATAATTGGTTTTAATAAAAGTTGATTTGTTTTAAAGTTTTGCATGAAGCATGTTTTGGTTTGAAGTATGGTTAATGCATGACCCTATCTTCATGGACATTTTAATTTAAGAATGGGGCTTAGATTAAAATTTCTTGCCTTGATTAAACGACATGTCTAATCATTGTTCCAAAACTACTAAGTGTAGACTTTGAATATAATAAAATATTTTCAAAATCTAAAATTTGAAAAAAGTTATCTTTCATATAATTTCTTTTCTTTTCATATTCTTTCGAAGGAAAAATGAATTTTCATAAAAAAATATTTTGATGTCCTCTCTCGTATAATAAAGTTTCGATAAAAATTTTGAAAACCGAGTAGCCCAATTGGTTGTTTCCTGCATATGTTTTTCCATTGAGGTAATCATTAGGGAAGGTAAGATCACTTGTGATCTACCAAACCATAACCATGCAGGAGAAACCAGAAATGTAGGGGTACGACCCTGATCCTTTAGCTTTGAGCTAGCTTGGGAGAGGACCGCAACAAGGTAACATGTATCTATCACTCTCATATCCTTCGGTTTTCTTGCAAAAAATGAAATAAATAAATGATAAAAAACTTTTCTTTTTTTAAACATAAGGACATGTTGTCAAGTTAGTATGCACCGTCAGGTATTTCTTGTCACTAACCATTTCAGGTTAAATAAGAAAGGACACATGAACTTGAGAACATGAGAGTGACATCAATAACATACCTTGATGATCTTTGTTTATGGAACACACTCAAGAGGAGACCCTGACCCTGCACACCTGACTTTTTCACAAGAGTCTAAGTGTGGAGGGGAGGATGGTGATAGTCTTGCCACCAGAGCAAAGCTCGTCGGAAAAAAATTAATAATGATGTTAGCTCTGCTAAAAAAGGAAAGAGAACAAAAAAGAAGAAGAAAAAAGTGGCGTTGAAAAAAAAGAAAAGAGAAAAAATATATGAAAAAATAATAATATAGAAACTATTAAAGGAGAGAGAAGGAGAAGGATGGCCCCACACAGCAACTTCTGCGGGCCGCCTGACTCTGCCCAACATTGTTTTTCACAAACAAGAAGGGCTCACCTCCACCCATTTTCTACTACCATCAAGGCCATGGCCCATACACACTAGTCATGAGAGTGGCCTAGCCTGGTGGTTCACCTGGGAAAAGGTTATCATGCAAATAGCAGGGACAACTCTAATGTTTCATTTATCCATGCCACCAGGTAACTACACTCAGGTATGCAAGGTAATGTTCCCCGACTCCTATACTCATACTTGTCTCCATAACTTGATCTTTCATGCTTCTTTGTTATATGCTTCATAAACAATAGAAGTGGCTTATGTTGGAGATAAACCAAGGCATGTTTTACACTGCTTTTTATCTTAGCCTTGTTTGAGTTTGAATAGAAGTTGGTAGAACAATGCTTTAGTAATAAAAAAATAAATGTATAATCATATGGTTCTCTCGTTCACCTTTCAATGTCTTCACCTCCGTTGGATGAATCTTGTTAATCTTGTCATGCATCCTTTTTCTATGCTGGTATGTTTGGTTTGGAAGTGTTGGTCATAAAGCTTTTGATCATACTTCCGTAGGCTTGCTAAATTAAGCGTGGTGCTTAGGTTAGCGGTGCCTGCCTTAATCAAATTAGACATGGAGTCGAGTTTGATTGCTGTACCAAGCTGCTAGTATAGATTTTGGTTGGTCTTATGGGCTAACCTCTGCAAGAATATATAAATTTTTGTAAGGTTAAGTCTTAAGATAACAATGGAGATGAAAACTTGTTTGGTGAACCAAAAAAATATATAAATTTTGATAAATATAAAATAAAAATGAACCTTTCGAACCCAAGTTTGTTGTTCTGTTATCTCGATGACATCACAAGACAAGCTTGGGGGAGGGAAGCCTCCCAGCACACTTAAAGGAGGCCATGAATTGCAAAGGCCATAGTGTGCACCGGCCAGTAACATTTAAAAGCAAAGGTAAGTCAGAAGCTAGCTTGGGGAGGGCTCCCACAAAGGTAACTTATATCTCAAAACTTCTTTGAATAATTTGACTATCTTATAGAATGATGAGATATAATAATAATGATTTTATACTCTATATATGTGCTATGCAAATATCTAGTTCACCCCTTGTTGAGATGATGAGTAGTTGTTGTGTCTTGTGTTTCATCTTTACCCATATTATAATTGAGTTTTCTTTGGGTTTATCAGCTAATAATGTCTCATCCTAAAAACTTGGACTAGTGGGTTGCATGTGCTCGATTCTGTCTAAGGTATTGCCTGATATGATATGGTGACATGGGCTGCGCTATGACTTTGTTCTGAGTGAGACTTGACATCCGGAGTTTTATTTTCAAAAATTCAAAAAACAAAAGTTCCTCAGTGATTATGAAATATCTACCAAGGCCATATGACATGTTTCAATTCTGCAAAAACCTTTAGTCATATGCTGCTTGTGGAGTGTTGAGTTGGGTCAAATTATTGTGATCTTAGTGAGATTATGGTCATATACCCATGATTGAGATTCACATGTACCCACCAAATAAAGCCAACTCTCACCCCGAGAGTTGCACACAACATGCACCCATCCATCCACCAAAAAAATATGCCAACTCACCTTTTCCACCAAATAAAAATGCCGACTCTTACCCTGAGAGCCACACATTCCTTATCCAAGAAAATGTACTCCTCGCATTGCCATCATGACATCTCTCCATCAAAAATTTTGTCATGTACCAATAAAGGATACGGGCTATGTTAAAAAAAACATGCCAAGGGGCATGAGAAAAAAACAACAAAGAAAAAAAAGAGAGAATGCATCCATGCCAAGGGGCATGAGAGATGCAATAAAAATGGAAAAGAAATCCAAATTCCCCATTCAAAAGAAAACAAAAAGAGAAGAGAAAAGAAAGAGTGTACCTTTATAGCCCATATTCCTCCAAATATATCATCAATCCAATAAAGAGAGTCATGATGCATGGAGTACCAAAAATATTTAGCATTAGGATTCCACCATCATCATATTCCACACAATTGCAGATCTCAATCAAAGTGTATGACTTGTATCTCCTTGTGGTTCGGTTTTTGACCCAGCAATATATGTGATGCAAGTATGCCCACCTTTTTACCTGCCCAGAACTCCACTTTTAGCTTTAGTGGTAGGATATGAAAAGGCAGCACTGCAATGCCTTTGGTAAGGTAATCATACACATTGAGCGATCAAGAGAATCATTTGAGGAACTTACCTTTTCTTTGCAAAAACTTTTAAAACCTATGAAAAGATGGTTGACCTTGGGATGAATGATAAGCAATGCTTGTTGATCTATTCTATCTTGCAATCACCCAAAACTTGAGATAGCTAAAAAGCCCCATCAGTTCTGAGAAAATAACAGGGTGGATAGCATGCTGATTTATTCGAATTGAAGTTAAAAACTTTGTTATAACCTTGGTAAATTTGAAATATGATTAGCATCGAAGCAACTCTTGATCAACAACCAAAATCCTAACTTTGCTCGAGGACGAGCAAAGGATAAGATTGGGGGAGTTGTTGGCTATCCTTAACGATGATTTTATACCACCAATAATAACCTAAAAAGGGGTGAATTAAATATTTACATGCACATATAATTTTGCTATTAACCCAATTCCACTTGTACTTGGAGAATTATTATTTTGCAGGAACATACAATAAGTACAAGAAATTCCATTCAGAAATGCGATTTCCAGGAAGCGTAAAATCAAGGGATTGGGAAAAGGTTCACTTCGGGACCAAACTGGGCCAGGTGCAACATGCCACCATGGTCCAGGCACACTCAGCAACCAACCGACCAAAGATGGTCGGTGGAGAGCGCCGAAGTTGGGCGCGCGACAAGGGTGGGGCACGCGCCCCTGCCAGGTGGCCGTTCAGGCCCATCCTTGGTAAGGTGGTTCGTGCCTTCCTTGTGGAGCTCAGGCGGTTGTGCACTTGGACAATTATGCCCCTGAACCACCTTTAGACACCTATAAGAGGAGGAGAGGAGCACCCCCCTACACACACCATAGAACAGGAGCCTCTCTCCCTCACTTGTATCTTTCTAGTAGTTTTAGAATGTAGTCATAGTAGTAGCTTAGTTGGAGAAAGACAAGCTTCATTGGAGAGCTTGAACCTTTGAGAGAAATCTTGGTATGAATATATTCAGAGTTTCTTTTTGTTCTTATTCTTATTATATCATATAGTTATGTTTTAGAACTAGAGCTAAGTTCTTATGCGCATAGAACTTTATGCTAATCTACATACATGTTTAGACCTAGAGCTATGTTGAGATGATGGGTTCTACTCTAATTTAGCCTTGGTCAAAGTTGGTTTGTGGGATCGTTGTTCGTCCTTGTGGCGTTTGCTCTGGTGGAAGGGCCCTCCTACTCAGGCAACCCTTGATCACGCTAGAGCAGTAGAGGTTGGCATAGGCGTCGTGTCTACGCTAACGTATACATGCGTTTGCCTCGTTCACGTCTGGTTGAGGTGGTAGGCGGCGGGGAGTGACCTTGTCCCATCCGTCCTTTGTAATCCCCCACGTCCGTGTTCGGCGTAGAGCCGTAAGCCGAATGTACCTGGCAGACCAGGTATAAGCCGGTGCCCGAAGTAGATCAGCGACGGCCAGGCTAACTTATTTTAGAATCTCTGACCCTATATGAAGACATGTATTTGTATGATTCTGCTATCTTGACATAACTATCTAGGAATGTCTGCTCCAGTGTAGGTTGTTCTTTATTCTTTGTTTTACTTTTATCCTTGCGCTTGGCTCGAGTGTGTGTCTCAAGTTATCCTACCTATCCTATTTACCCCTGTTATGAACTTGGGTCTTTTATGCATTTATATTATCTTGAACATGTCCCTCTTTTACACCATGTCTTTCTTTGAAAAAATATAAATAACGATATCATGAATACTTCTAGGTGAAATGGTAAAATAGTATTTCTGTACGATTACGGACTTGTTGTGTAAACATTACAGAATATCTACCGGTGACATTGTTAAGGACTTTGCAATCCTTGCGATCACGCTAACAAACGCTAACAGTGGCTGTAGGAGGAACGGGGTCGTGGGTTTGGGGAGGGAGAGCCGCACGGAAGAGAGAGTCGGACTCGATCGGGGAAAGAAGTGGCCGCCTGTGCTGTAGCACGGCTACAGTGCTTCATTTTTTCTTTTTTTATTCCTTTCCTTTACTTTTTGTTATATTTTTTTTCTAGGCATTGCAACCACTAACAGTTGTGACACGACACACGGCAGTGAGCACAACGGCACGCTGCCTTCATGAACGAAACTTTGACGACGCCTCCAAAGAGGTAGATGATGCAGCCTGCGTCATCTCCGCCTGTTCGGATATAACCAGACATGGTTTTCACCCAGATGTGCGATTGCAGGACAGGCGAATCATGGCCCCATATCAACCGTAGCAACATCCACGCTACCACTCCGGGAAGAAGCTGGCACCACAGCGGAGAGGCCAGGGCAAAGGAGGCGGGCCGGGGTTGCTCACCATGGATGGGACCATCGCAGATCCAGGGCCGCTATGAACTGCTGCAGGTCGCGGCTGTGCGGATCTGGCCACGGCGCCGCATGCATACGCCTATCGCCAGCTTCTCACTGGGATTAAATAATTGATATTTTTAACCTAGATTTGTCAATTCTGAAAAATCGAATTTGTAGCGGCAGTTTGTTTTCCAGTTGCCCCTACCAAGTGGCTGATCCAGTGAATAAAAAAATAACATTTCGCTAGTGTCGTAGCAATAGCAGGCTGCAGGCTTACGTGATTACCAGTTCGTCCCCGCGCATTGTTACAGAAGCATTCCACTCGATCAATTCATGTATGTCAGCTCTCTCCGATAAAATGGTGACCAAGTAAACATTGGAAACATGAGGAGTTGACTCTTTCTTTACGCATGGATCTACCATTTCAAACCATTATTCTTGTTTACGCAACTATCACAGTCCACCATCAGAAAACGCATCATCTGTTCATATTATCAACAATATATATGTTTAGTACCTTATTACCCGGACAGAAACAATTAACAAACCGCACCTTTCCAATTTAAAAAGAAATGTAATTACTAGGAATACCCATTAGTATAGTTTACTTCCTAATATTTTGGGATTATTTTTTAAAAGGATATTGACCTTGATATCCTTCCTCCCAAAACACCAAAAAACAAATAGTACACATTACTCCGCCAAAGAGACCACATTGGATGTGTTAATGCTTCTGAAAATATTAAAAGTATGGTAGGTTTGGGAAGGATGATATAGTATGTGAGATAATATTGTTGTTTCATCTGCACCGGAGACTCTTTCTTCTTTTTGCTAGGTTCAACTTGGACTTTTTCAGTCGTCAACACGTTCACGTCACCACCATTTCCGCTCTGGTAGCCTATATAAACACAACATCCCCATGCCCAAAGCATCAAACAGAAGATCCATAGCTCAATTCCGAGAGCACAAACATTAATTAAATCAGATGGCTCCCTCCAGCTACTTTCTCATCGCTTCTTTTCTAGCATTGGTCACTTCTCAGGCCATTGCTTCTGACCCTAGCCCGCTTCAGGACTTCTGTGTTGCCGATATGAACTCTCCAGGTATGCATGCACTGACTGCATGCACTGACTTTAAGAAATTTTATATTTTTATACTAAATTGCATTTCAAATAGTAAGAATTTATCTAACAAATATTATGTATTTTTATGTATGTCCTAATGATTTCTGATCTTTGTGTACCTATTTGTCATCATTGAATATGCAGTGAAGGTGAATGGATTTGTTTGCAAGGACTTCTTCAAGGCAACAAAACTTGACCAGCCTAGGGACACCAAGAACAAGGTCGGATCTAATGTTACATTGATCAATGTCATCTAGTTGCCTGGACTCAACACCCTGGGCATCTCGTTGGCTCGCATTGACTACGCGTAATTAGGTCAGAATCCGCCACACACCCACCCACGCGCAACAGAGATCCTCACCGTGCTCGAGGGTACACTCTATGTTGGATTTGTCACCTCCAACACTGATAATGGTAATAAGCTATTCGCCAAGGTTCTCAACAAGGGCGATGTGTTTGTATTCCCCCAAGGACTCATCCACTTCCAATTCAACCCGAATCATGACAAGCCAGCCGTCGCAATTGCTGCACTAAGCAGCCAGAACCCAGGGGCTATTACTATTGCCAACGTATTCTTTGGATCAAAGCCACCGATCTCAGATGATGTTTTGGCCAAGGCCTTCCAGGTGCAAAAGGGAACCATTGATTGGCTACAGGCTTAAATCTGGGAGAACAACCATAACTAAGCAAATTGAGACTTACTTCATTGTATAATGATAGGTTTATATGTGCACTTTGCATTATCCAATGTGTATTTAGTTATGTCATGCTTGCTACAGTCGAGATATAATAAAATAAATGGGAGGTATTTGTAAACAATCATTGTAATTGTGTCCCCGCTGCAAGCTACACCACCATATTATTTTCAAATATTTAACGTGAGGATCCTAAGAATTTATTTAGTATTGTTTGTGTATATGATATGCCGTTACATAAGCAATATTTCTACATGGAAATTTGGAGAGGAATATTGCATGGAGCCGCCCAAAGTACTAAGCTAAACTGAACTGTCAACCGGAAGATCAGCTAAGATTATCTGTAGGCCTTCGAGCCACACGATCAGTGTGTTCCAGACGCATATAGTAACAGAATTCAAGTATCATACATGGTCACTTACAATTCCAACAATGTAAAGACTTGTTACGTTTAAAAATGCAACACAAAAGTGCACACACATGATAACTATAACTGGCACTATGCTAAAACAACACAAAGGAGACACCTTAATTAGTGAAATGAAATTAAAACACATAAATAACTAAAGTTTGGTGATGCGGGTAAACATAACATGTCACTAATTAAAATTTCCTAGTTTCTTTCTTGTTTGTTTAACCTCTCCTTGTATCTTAAATTTGTTAAGAAAAGAAACATGACTGATGTATATAGGACCATAGTAGATATTTTTCCTTTTTCCATTCTTGTATTAATTCTTAATCAAAGACGTGTTTAGAAAAAATGCTCAATGATAAGATCCACAAAGTGTCGAAATGGATATGGGAATAGCCGTGCGTCATGTTATAAAGGAGCTGGAATATAGTGGATCGAGTTCGCAACAACACAAGACGATCTCCTGTAGAGCGTATAAGTGACAATAGCTACTCGGCCCAACAGGACGAGGCATGAGTTAGCTAGTAAGGTGTGAAAGGTACTGTTGATGGTATGAACCATGATTTCAGCCTTACCATTTGAGGCGATGTGTAAGGAAACAAAATGCAGAGTATATCGTGGTGGGCTTGAAGTCTTGTAGTGGTACAATTGACAGAGTCAATGCCATTTATCATCCTAGAAACAATGTGGTGCGATGGAAATGTGTCTATGTATAAGAGATCAAATCAACAAAGAGTTGGTAGACCCTAGTTTTTTTTATATAAAGAAAAGTCCAGTGCTAATAACTAAAATCATCCACCGTAACTTAATGACTCTTATAACTAGAAGTGCTCAAAACAGGTCAGGTCCGGACATCACTATGAACAATATCAAAAGCAAATGAAGTCGTTAGAGACTACGAAGAGGAGAGTGGCATATGTATGTGCTTGCGATGTTTATAGGTGCAACATAGAGATCAATTTGCTATAAGACAATTAATGACTGACCAAAATTCAAAGAGATGCAAGGCTTACAAGACTGGGATGATCAAGGATGTAGCAAAATGCCCGCCTCTACTAATGTCCATTAATGGAGGCGGGCACCCTAAGCCAAGGTGGTCAAAATGCCCTCTTGTGATAATTGATAACTAATAAAGTAAAAAATTACAAATCCATGGATGAGCCGACGTGCCCATCCACGAGGCCTGTAGGTCCCATAGATGAAGGCCGCCACTGTCGCCAGATATGATCCATGATGCCATTGCTAGAAAAAGAGCCGCGTCGCCATGCCGTTGCCGGAAGAAATGCCGTCGCCAGAGCCGCGTCCCATATATGCTGGCGCTGATGCTGGTCCGTGTGCACTGCTTACATTAATCTGGCTAGGTCCTACCACATGATGTGCAACCGGAGGTGGAGGTGGAGTGTACAGTAGGAGGTGGAGGCCACCGCTGCGGTGTAGGTGGGGGCCTGGCAGCAAGTGGAGGTGGGGACAAGCTAGAGGGGTAGCGGAGGTGGTGGGTGCTAGATGGAGGTGGAGATGTTGGAAGCCAGCCTGTGCTGGAGGTGGAGGGCGCCGCCAGAGGTGGAGGTGTAGAGGCCTGGACAGAGGAGGAGGGAGAAAGTGCGCCACGTATGAGTGTGAGAGAGAGTACGAATACTCGTGAGAGGGAGTGCGGCATGCGAGAAATTAAGGGGAGATATTTCTTAATTCAATGTTCAACGCGAGACGATGGTTGAGGGCGGTGTGTCATTCGCAATGAAGAAACACAAATTCATTGGACAGTTAAGGTGGATTCACGGCTTTCGATTAGGTCGTCCAGACTTTCACGTCAGCAATCCTAAGGCTTCGACTGATGTAAACTCCGGCATGGGTGCCAAGGTTTGGTGTGGTTGCGTCGGGTGAATGGGTGGCAGCACAGTTTCTCAGGGCATAGCGGTGTGGCAGCGATCTATGCGGTACGGTACATATACCCTTACTAGGGTTTCACTGAGATATATTCTCTCTTGTAAGCCGCCGCTACGGCGTTGTAACCCAAAACTCTTGATTATAGTGAGGAGTGTTTGCTGGCTGGCGTCCGTGGTTTTCCCCCTTCGCATTGGAGGGGTTTTCCATGTTAAATCTTGTGTCTCTCTGTGGTTTGATCTTGTGTTCTTCATCGTTTATTTGTCCTAATCATAACAATCTATGTGACAATGTGTGTGGCAACCATGCATGTGTCCACTAGGCGGCTTCCACGTCATGACACTTTTTCGAAATAGGGTACGGCACAAGCTGTTTTGTGGAACAGAGAACGGAGCGGTGCGGCAACACATGTCGAGCACAAGTGCAGTGCTAATTTATGGAGGAGTATTCTCCATAAATGCCACATCCGTAAATGGTTTACGGAGGTACAATTTTGACCGTCTCCATACTGCCTCTCGGTCGATCGCCGAGGTGAAGATTTTTCTAGTGGCTATGTAAATAAAATGTGTCCGCTTCGATAAATGTCTCTGTATCCTTACCACCAAATAAAGCACTCTGTTTCATTGAGCAGCTGATGGGTTCTTGCTAGTCTAGCGCCAAAGGATGGAGATGTCGGAGGATTTAAGTGATGATGCAGTCTTGGTGTGGTGCCAGAGGCACCTCCCATGAGCACGGCTGGCGTGACGTGATGGCGGACCGCATGGGCGACTAGTGCAGCGGCGGAAGCAGAACTCGCGCACACAGCTAGCAGCAGCCCATATCATTGCTGAAGGGCTGCCTCCTCGCACCGGCTGTTAGCTAGAGAAGGGCCTCCTTGTGTCGGATCACGCACCGATTCTGGATGAAGGGCCTGGAACCTGATCGTCAATGCGCTTGACGGAGCGGAAGGAGGCGAAGGGGGGATCCGCGGTGGTGGAGGTGCTCCAGCAATGGGGAAGTGAGGAAGGATCCAGGGTGGTGCTGGAGGTGACCGACGAGAGTAGTGGAGGTCCCCTAGCGATGGTGGTGGAGATGCTCCAGCAGGTGGTGGAGGTGTAACTTTTGTAAAAATTCATATGAAAAAAAATTTCAGCCATTAGAGGACAAAATTCAGAATGGGTGAAATTTGTTTTTTCATATAAATTTTTACAAGATTTGTTTGAATCTCAAACTTTAGGACAACGTTCATCTAATTTAGTACTATTGATATGTAAGTTTCAAAAATTTTTAAAACTTCTAAATTTGAATGTCATAGACACCTGCGGTCGCTTATACTCACGTGGGTGCTTTTCACGCGAGAGAACGTGAGAGAGAGAACAAGAGACAGGGAGCTCTGCATGCGGCAAAACGCCAAACGTCAGTGAAAACTGATTTTGACCCAGCACTGATCGCTGGTAACGGAGTATAGTGATCAGTCACTATCAGATGGCCAGCACGTTAATGAATCAAGTACACATGTATCATATGAAAAAGTAAATGATCAGGCGAATAGAAAAAATAACAGTTTGCTAATCTCGTGGCACTAGCAGGTTACGTTGCAGGCTTAGGGGACGACCTCA
>CM041643.1:14463298-14477040 GCA_023333625.1 Bothriochloa decipiens
TCTTTGGATCAAAGCCTTCGATCTCCGATGATGTCTTGGCCAAGGCTCCAATATCTCCGATGATATTGGAGCTGCTTAAATTGACATGACTTCAGCTCAAAGATGAAGGGGAGGAAGAAGACTCGCATATGCAGGCACTTGGGCTTCCACCTGCACACGCAGCCGTTAGTGTAGTCCTTTCATTACTTTTCTAGAAAGTCTAAGTTCTCAAAATTGGAGTTGGAAGCCAAAAGTTATGCCCAAATTGAAATGTGAGAGTGTGACATGCATGCTAAAAACATGGTAGCAGATAGTCTGACGCCCCAATGCTTCTTCGGTCTAACGCTATGCATCTTCGGTCTAACACTCCCTGAAATGAAATGAACAGTGATACCATATAAATGCTAAAAAAATTGGGTTCGACGCTCCCAGAAAAGTTGCAGCAGTCAGGGCAACAGCCACAAACACCTAGACGTTATAAAAAGCATCATCCTTTGACACTAATGATCAAATAGTCCCCTTTAGTCCGGTTCGGCGGTCTGCTGGGTGATCTTCTTGTCAGGAAAATGGGTCATCGGCCCAATTAGTTTGGATTTTGGTGTTTGACGATCAACATAATCAGGACTAATGTGTTCGCAAGTGTATATTTTGTAGTTCAATAGGATGCACAAGTAGACTTGGATGGAATTGGGAAGTGAAGAATATGTTCAAACACTAAAGGGAGACATGAGAGAGTGTGTTGTCATTCTAGAAGTGAAGTTAGGATTAGACACGTGTTTGATACATGCCTCTAGCCAGCCTGTAGCAGGCTGGCCTCGCTATGGTCAGCCAGAGTCCAAATGCTGCAAGTGAATGTGTATGATTGCCGAGCTCTTCAGAGCCGAGTTCAGACGAGTACGTGTTTGTTTACTTGTGTAGAGAGAGTATGGCTACCTTGCACAATAATGTGGTAGGCTTACCACCACGTACAGCACTCTTCACTAGCATTTTATCAAGCAGTTGATATGAGTGTGTGTTTGTCTAGCACCAATGCGTGCAGAAGTCTAGAGGATTCAAGTGGAGGATTCAAGTGCAGATGCGGTCTTGTGCGGTGGCTGAGGCACCACGCACGTGTGTGGCCGGCGTGGCGTGATGATGGAGGCCATGCATTGGCTACTGAGGCACCGCGCACGCATGGACACCCAGGCGCGCTAGCGGCGGAGAAGGTCCTCACACCGTATCCATCAGTCATCAACTAGAGAAGGGCCTCCTCGTGCCAGATCCACCGATCTTTCCACTACTATAGAAACAATTTTACAAGACACCTCATTTTACGACTGAGGCGGGCGTCTATTTTATTTACCAAGGCGGTGTTCGTCTTGAAAAATTGATTTACTATGGCGGGCTTCTTAAGGTGTCCGTCTTGGTAAATATCCTATTAACTGTGGTAGACATCTTAAAATGCTTGTCTCGGTAAATCAATTTTTCGAGGTGGGTTCACTATAAGGCCTACCCCAAAAAAAATGCTGGCCCAGCTTGGAGCCCAATCTATTTTCTTACCCGGCTTTGTATATAAAGTTGAGTTAGGGTTTCTGTTCTCACCATCTCTCACTCTCTCTACCACACGGCTCTCTCACTCTCTCCACCATGCACACCTCCCTACCTCCGGCCTTTGATCTCCTCCCTTCATCCAAGACCCTCTCCCCCCACCATCCCGGAGCCATGGCAGGGCGACAATATGGATCCGCATTAGGCGCGCCACACTACCACTCGAGCATCCCTCTCGATCGCTGGATGGCGCAGGGGCCAAACCCTCCCGGCGGCGCGAGCTCCCATTCCCCACCCATCGACGGCAGCGCTAGGGTGGCTTTCCATCCTCCCACTACCTGCTCGGTGGCACTCCTCCACCGCGTCCACTAGATCCGGGCAGTGTGGGCTCCCCCTCCTATCTCTATCTATGCGGTGGCGCTCCCCACCACGTCCACTAGATCTGGCCAGCGCGGGTAGTTCTGACGTTGGCGGCGCATGGGCCGGCCGTATCCGGCCTCGGTGCATCTCGTTCCATAGTGGCGACCACAACGGCTCCCCTCCTTCACCCTAGTTGCACTCGGTGGCAGATCCGGCGGCGGCTAGGTCTCCTACTCCCTCTTCTCTGACCAGGCGCGCGGGGACCGGCGGATCTATAGTGTGGTGGTTGGGGACTGCGTCTGGGATCACTTGTGGGCTCAAAAACGGGCCCGTTAGTGGGCTTTTAATTTATTTTATTTTTTTAAATGATTAACTGAGACGGGTATCCTAATGTGCCTTCCTGAATTAATATATTAACCATGGCAAGCACAGGCCACCCCAAGGTTAATCCGGATTTACCGGGACCTTTAAACCGTGGCAGACGCCTTTCCTTGCCACGGTTGATGTAAAATGCCCGCCACGGAAAAGAAATATGTCGTAGGGTTCTCGACAAAGGCCTAGGAGCCGGATCAGCGCTCGGTCGTGGGTATAGTGAACAGCCACCGAATGCTTTATCGATCAAAAAGTCACCATCAGATAAGCAGCACGCTATAATCAGGTACATGTATCGTATGAAAAAGTCAGGGATCATGCGAATAGAAAAATAACAGTTTCCTAATCTCGTGGCAATAGCAGGTCACGTTGCAGGGGATGAACTCATTGGTAAAGCATGAAGGACAGATGATGGTTCCTCCTTGTACAAATAGATTGAAGCTTCCCCGGATTAACTGAAAAGGAAAGCGCGTGTGCGGTAGCTACCCATTTACCAGTTCGTCCCTGCCTTTGTACAGAAGCATTCCACTCGACTAACTGATGTATGTTAGCTGACGAAGAAAAATGGTCACCAAGTAAAAACTGGAAACATGAATCTGCTGTATATGACTCAACTAAAAGTGGTCACGAATGACGACATGGAGGTTATATTAAATAAGGAGTAGTTATTATACGACCAAGGTATGTGAAGTAAAGATAATATACTTATGATATCAAGCATCCATGGACCTTTTGAACCATTGCTTTATGTTTACGCAATTATCACAGTCGGAACCAATGGTGGGGAAATTGAAAAAAAAAGAAAATAAAATATATCAGACCATACGTTACTAACATATCAAACAACAAAAGATTGACAGGGAAAAAACTGTTTTTATTTTTTATGTAAACAATCCATGTTCTTCATGTATTAATGTAAAGCTACTCAGAAGCAATCGAAAGTGATGCTAGTTTGGCGTGGAATTGAACGTTATATAATTGCATAATTCTCACAAGCAAAAAAAAAAATGGTGACTAGACACTGAAACATTAATCGTCTGCTATGACTTGTCAACTGGTCACGAGTGACGATATATATATATATGGAAATCGTTGGATAATATAATTATATGAAATGCAAAAGGAAATTAAATTTTTATACGTGGTCATGCACACTTTCGCATTGTTGACTATTTTTTTTTTGTCAGTTGACTCTGTCTGTACCTGTGTGTGCTGCAAGCAAAGATAACTATATTGCTTCATCAGCAGGTTCAGGCTGCCGGAGACTGTTTCTTCAGTTCTGCTGATAGGTTCAACTTAAGACATTCATTCCATTAATACGTACACGTCTCCACATGGTCTGTGGCAGGCTCTATATAACCTCACCATCCCCATGCGGCCACGCCGAAAAGCATCAACAACACAGACAAACACAATAAGCTAAGAAGCTCCGTAGCTGAATTCAGAGAGCACAAACACAAAAGCGAGTGCAAAACAAAATGGCTGCCTCCAGCTACTTGCTCCTCGTTACTTTTGTAGCATTGGTCATTTCTCAGGCCACTGCCTCTGACCCTAGCCCGCTACAAGACTTCTGTGTTGCCGACGAAAACTCTCCGGGTATGCACACTGTTGATGCCGAATGTGATCCGGACCAACACACCACGAGGGCTTTAGACGTCCGCGTTGCCACAAACCGAAGAACGCAGCAGATAACCAACACCTTTCGCCGTGAAGAGCGGTGAGGTTTACAAGCAAACCACCAAAGGATAACCAATGTGCTTGCGTGATGAAGAACGGCTAGTTTCCGAACAAACTAGCAAAGGAACCGGTGAAGCACTCGCCCGGGAGGGACCCCGTCAGGGAAAGGATGCTGCCGGGCTGCCCTAGGTCGGCCAGCAAGCCTAGGGCGCCATCCTTGGTCGCCTGGATCAAGAGATGAACAACATGTAGAAGGTTGAAGAGAGAAATTAGGGTAAAAGAGGAGAAAGATTGGTTTTGTGTCGATTGTTGTTGGATGGGCCCCTCAATCGGCCATGGACCTCGTATATATGAAGGTGGGGGTGGTCTTATCCCGGCTAGGCCGGCCTGAAGGCCTGTTGTCGGCCCAGAAATAGTGAAAGTCGGCTTAGCCGACTGGATGACTCGGCTAAGCCGACTGGCAGATGAAAATTTCGGGTGAAATCTTTCAAAAATTATAATTAATTCATCAGGACTCCAAATAAGGCAAACCATATATGTTTTTCGATCAGCTTGACAAGGGGAACATAATGGTGAGGCCAATTCTTGCATTTGAGAAAAATGTTCTAGTCGGCTTAGCCAACCTAGAGGGCCGGCCTAGCCGCCTCTGGCTGATGCAATGCCTAAAAAGTGGTCTTCCTCATCCAAGCACCACATGCAATGATCCAAGGGTGTTCTCTGGTCTTCTTGATGACATAAACATGATGATAATCTCCATAATGCCTTCTGGACAATTTTGGATGTCAACATATGCCCCCTGCTTTTCAGTAAAGCTTGCGTACTGAAAAGCATCCTTCAAGGACAAATTATCCTTTTGATACTGTTTTATACAGAAAATTCATCAATGTATGCTATTTTCTGTCCTGAGGTTATCCAGAATATCATCCTCAGCTCTTCAAGTAAATGATGCCTCTCAAAATATACTAAGCAGCAACGATGCCCATCACATCGGCTGTTCAGCGGCTAAGGGCGATGTATGCATCGGCCATTGCTTGGTGAGCACTTAGGCGTCTTGCCAAACACTTGGAAAATACTTCTTAAACACTTCCCGTTAATTTCTCTCGAGAGACTGTCAACTTGCATTGTCTCTAGCAAATGTGAGTTTTTGAGCATTGCTTTGATCACTTCATAATGATTTACCAACTTGGTGACTTCTGCCATCTCCTTGGGAAATCTTCAATTTTCTTCTTGATGAGCTTGATCAAAGTCCATGGATCTCTCCCATAATCATCCTTGCTTCAGCAATTTCCAAACACACTAGTGCTGGTATTTGGTTCATGTATGTGCTGCAATGTGGGAGTCCTCCAAACATTCAAATCGGCTTCAAGATCATTGGAATCAAATTTAGCCGATTTGGGAACCACCTGGGCAAAGTGGCCGTGCTAACCACTAGGAGTCGGCTAGGCCGACTGTAGCAGTTGGCTAAGCCGACTGGAGGCTGACTTGGCCGGCCTGCTAACCAGCTTAGCCGGCTTAGAGCTGCTCTGGCCAGCTGGGTGTTTCTAGGCCGGCTTAGCCGACTGTAACAGTCGGCGGAGCAGGTTTGTTTGTACATGCTCAGAAAATTTAAATTTTCATGCATCGGCTATCTCATATATGAAAGTTACGTCCAACGACGTCATAGCCAGATGCGTGTTGAGCTAACATGTTGGCCTTCAAATTCTCATGCCTTAGAATATGCCAAATTTAAAACTTAACAAATACATTAATGTCAAGGCAAATATAATAATGAATATCAAATGGTGAAATCTTTCAAATATTGAATATTGTTATCTATTGCTGCACCATCAACAAAAATCACCATTGGCCTTAACATGTCTTACCTGCATGGAGTTCAATATTCTCAACCCAAATAAAAGATTTCCTATTCGGTTTGGATATTGGACAAATATAGCTCTAATCGGCTTGATGCCTCAAACAGCAGCCATTATGAGAAATAATAACTATGCCAACACGTTGGCCTTCTTTGCAAGCCGATTAATTGAAATAAAACCTCCATGGGTAGCAAATAAGCAATTGATCTCATATCCTAAATCAATTCCTTGCTCAACAACAAAATCAGCAATGACTTGACTTTAAATGTTCTCAATGGTTCAAAAAGTCAAGCCATATTCAGCAGAGGCGTATGTCCACTTGCCTTGTCTTGAAATCAAGAAGACACTAATCAGTGATGAAACATCCTTTCCTTTTGTCTTCTTGAATCAACGCAATATCGATGCATCCTCTTCAGCAAGGACATATAAGGTGAATGGAGCTTCACTCCTAGATGCACGAAGAGCTGGTGGTGTTGATAGAAAATCCATGAGAAGCTCGATTAACTGAATTTGTAATCGGCTTCTAAGTCATGTCCTTTGCCCAAACAAGATTTATGTTGCATGATGATATGAGCTGATCGTCGATCTACTCTAGAGACATAACAAAGCCTCATCTATTATTTAAAAACAGCATAATCTTCGTGATAAGAACATCACATCATCATGCCCCCCAAGAAAATAGGCATCGGCCATAGCATAGGTTGATGAGTCTATCTAGACAACCTAACTTTTAGAAAATAGAACTCTGAGGTGTAAAGTCATCGAATTTTACAAAAATCTTCCCAATATTAATTGGGACACCCCAGAAGCACCCAGATCCTGAGAAAGTCGGCTTAGCTGACTCTGGAGTCGGCTTAGCCGATTTGAGATCAACCAAGGCAGAAAGCAGCTTGAGTCGGCTTAGCCGATTGGTGTCAGCTCAGCTGTCTCTCATAGCATGATGGTTACACTCATTCATCGGCTATGTTGCATGCTAAGGGCGATAACAAATTATCGGCCATATGAATTCATCCACATGAATATGCATAGCCGAAATAGATATTTCAGCTATTGATTATTGGTAAGCATAATAACTTGACAACCCTCCATAACATAAAGATCCCCACCAAGGATCAAAATAAGGAGCCGATGGTTGACTATGCATACCATGAGATAAATTCCACATAAACATAGGCAGAGAAGACGGATGATGTGAAAACCAAAGATTTTGATTATATGGTGCAAAATTCCAGCTTGGCAATTGTTTCTTGAATCTCCTTCTTCTCTTCTTTGACTTCGTTGCACCACTTGCTTGATCATCATCCTTCTGAGCTTGAATTCTTTCTTTTGGAATCCATACTAAGCCCTTTTCTTTCAGCTTCCCTACACTATGCTTTTGCAACTTCCTCTCTTGCCACTTTGGTAAATCGATTGAGCACATCGATTTTGTTTTAGCTTTGGACAGTGGCAGTTTTTTCTTGAATTTAGGCACTTTTATCTTCTTCTGTTCAGATTTGGCACCTACAAAATTAGTAGATGATATTCCTGCTTCTTTGCCATCAATAGCCAAATTTTTCAGCAATGTAATTGGCTTTTGAATGGTTGCATTCAAATCTGAACTTTTCTTCTTTTGTCCATCATTCACATGGTAAACTTGCATTACTACCTTCTTCTTTGGTTGAGCTCTAGACCGATTTTGGTCAAATCGGTCATTACAAGATGATGATTTCTTTGAATATCTTGGAGCTGCATACTCTACATAATGTGACCCTAAATATGATGGAACATGCGCCTTTTCATCAAACTAGCCCCAAGATGAATAAGGATAAAAGTATCTAGGCTGTGATCCATAAAACATGGGAATTGGCTGCTCAAAAGGAGAATATGCTACTACTGCATGAGATCTATTCCCTTGCCAATTCTTTATTTGAGATTTATGCCTTGGAGGCAATTTTGTTGACTAGACCTTTTTTGACCGATTGGCAATATTTGCTTCACCTATCTTCTTATATTTGGCTAGTAGCTCTTCGAAGCTAAGCTTCGGTCTTTTAGCCTTTTGCCTGTCATGAGCTTTGCCTCCCTCAGCTTTTAGAGCATCCTTCTTCTTTTCTTCATCTTCATAGTCTTGCTCCAAAGAAAGATCCTTAGCCGATTCTCCTTGCTCAATGGGATCAATCGGCTTTGGCTCTAATTGGAGAGATTTCACCTGCCCCCAGTGTCTTCTGAAATTGTAACAACATTGCTATCCTCTAAAACATGTTCAATTTGCACATCCTAGACAACAATCTTGTCTTCACTTGAGGGCTCTACATCTCTCTCTTAGCCACTTGAGCCTTGAGCTTTGAATGAATCGGCTAATGCAAGCCGATTTGAAACCTGTTTGCCACCGAGACCAATTGAATCCAATTGGTCCATTTGTTGAGCTTCAGAAAATTTCAATCGGCCCTTATCAATGGCCGATTGGATCACACAACGAAACATATTGCAATTACAAGTATTATGATCATAGGAGTTATGCCACTTGTAATATGTAAGCTCTTCTAAATTTTGAACTGATGGCAAAGAATTGTGATCAATGATTCTAATAAAATTATTTTTCAGCAAGATATCAAACACATGATCACAAAACGTAAAGTCAAAGGTGTACTTTGATGTCTTAAGCCGATTCTTTTGTGGAGTCGGCTTCAAAGCTAGGCAAACGAAGGGATCAGATTTATCATCAATCCATTCGGCCACACCTTTGCATCTACTTTCAGAAAGCTTTAACTTTGACAGATAAGCACTATCGGCCTTGCCATATGGAATAATATGTTGGTCGATAGAATCTGAACTTGTTTTATTTTCAACAAATGTAATGCTATTCCTAATCGGTCTTTCACAACTATTTACAAAGATATCTCTAATAGATGCAGAAATTGAAATAGTTTGACCAGATTGGAATTTGAGAAAAATATTTGTATCTTGTACCTTGTTGATCATGTCAGAGAGATGTGTATCTTTGACTTGAATTATGTAGCTCTTCATCTCCGAAGAATGATCAACAACAGGCGCCGAATTATCCAAAGACGCACCTGCAGGTACTGAGGAAGTCGGCTTAGCCGACTGGAAGTCGGCTAGGCCGACTTAGGCAGCGGCAAGTGGAGCCAGCTTAGCCGACTTAGAAGTCGGCCTGGCCGACTCGATGCAAGTACCAGGGGCAATCGGCCTGGCCGACTAAGCAGTCGGCCTAGCCGATTCAGAGAAGGCTGTAGAGGCAGTTGGCCAAGCCGACTGAGTAGTCGGCTTAGCCGACTTGGAACAAGCAGGCAGCTCTCCTTTCTTGCTTGTAGGAACTTGATCTTCACCAATGACGTAGTAATCACTAGAAAAGTACACGGTCCCTTTAGCTCCTGAAAAATCAAGTCTAGCTGGATTCCAATGGCGTAGGTGGAGGATGCCACTAGAGGTGGAGGTGGAGGGTCGTCCAGAGGTGGAGGGAGAAAGGTGACACGTATGAGAAAGAGCAACATACACGTAAGAGGGATGTGGCACGCGCCATGCAAAAGAATAAGGGAAGGAGACATTTCACGTCTGAGATCCTAGGCTTGGACTGATCCAAACACTCACACAGGTGCCGAGGCGGTGCGTGCGCATTGGGTAATTAAATGAGCAGCAAATTTCTCATGGCGCAGCGGTGCAGCTGAGATCTGAGTGACCTCATGTGTGGCAGCCAAGCATGTGGCCACTAGGAGGCTGTCTTGTCATGGCAGCGTTTTTGTAAAAAGGATGAGGCGCCGGCTGTTTCGCAGCATGGAGAACCAGGCGGAGCGGCAACACTTGTCCAGCATGGGTGCGAGCTGGTTTATGGAGATGGATGCATCATAAATGCCACCCTCCATTAATGAACTGCCGAGGCCAATTTTGAACGTCTCCCGAAATCAATTTAGTGAGGTAATATTTTTGACCTCCCGCTAAATCGATTTATCGAGGTGGACATTTTTCAGTATCTTTGTAAATAAAATATTTACCTCGGTAAATGCATTTTGCAAGATGGTCAACTACGACCACCTTCATAAATAAAATGGCCCGGCTTCAGAAAAATCCTTAAGCGTTTGACGAAGTTGTTGGATTTTGTGACCGTCTCGGTTAGTGTTTGACACTGCCTTACAAAGTCATTTAGGTAGTAGTGCTAGAGGGAAGGTATAGCCACTACCACAACGAAGAATCATGTGACCATTTCGCAAATCGCAAACCGAGAAACCAAAGTCCTCAAATTCAATAGACCAACTATTGTCACACGTAAACTGATAAATAGAAAGAATGTTGCGAAAAACATTAGGCACGACAAGGACATTGTTTAAGAGAAAATTAATTACATGCATTGGCAGGAAGAATATAGGTTCAATGTCAAGTAACAAAAATTGAGTGGGCAAGCGAGAGCTCAGCCAAGCGTAGAGCAACATAGAGGAGAAGTAGAGTACTCCTCCCCCGGCCCAGCTAGCAGAGCAAAGAACGTTTCCCTTACTCGCAGGGGAACTTGATCTCACCGTCGACGAGCCGTAGGATAGCACCAAGCAACCCCGCCAAACCCTGTTTCTACATTGTTGTAACCCCTAATTTGGGATGCCCTGAGATACAAAGATCAACCCACTGCCGGACGTAGGGCCTCGATAGCCTAAACCAGGTTACATCATCGTGTCCTCGGCCATGTTCTTATGTACCTGAGCCACCAGAGACCCACACTCGGTGACATCTGAAGAATACAATGTTTGTTACGGTTAAGGGCCCAAGACAATCGGTCCTTTCACTGGAGACGAGCACGCAACGCTGTCGTCATGGCTGACGACTCTTGCATTACCATCCCACAGCACCACCGGCTGCCTGCGAACACCGCCGCCACCACACGCTCATATCAATCCCAAGCAGCTGCACTCACCGTCCAGCAAACGCAGCTCTCCCACGCGTACTCGTCATCCCACCACAGCAGCTCGCCCCGTGGGCACTCAGCCTACACAGGCGCGGCAGCTCACCTCCCTCATTGATGGGATCAGGGATAGAAAAATAACATTTTGTTTTCTAATATTGTGGTTATAGCAGGCAACCAAATGCATTGGTGGGGGGCTCGGTAGGCAAGGTAGATTTTGAGTGAATCCCCTGCCCTAAATCACCGTCCAATAACCGCTTCTACTAATTAATCTGCCACGCTGGGCTTTGAATGGTGACAGAGAAATAACTATAGTGTGCATTCTGTGAACTTTGTATCTTGGGCATTGCCCTTTGGGCTGGCACGTCCGTCTGCACATGGGCCGTGTTAGGAACGCAGCCATGTGGCCGATGCGTATAGCCTTTCGGCTGGGTGACCAAAGCGGCGTTGCCCAAAATACGGATACCAGTAGTTTCGACTAGTGTCGAAGGGCTACTGTTGGGGGCAGAGTAGGGAGTCACCACCCTGCCCCCCATAAAGTCACCCAGCCAAAAGGACACAGTTGCCCTTGAGGCGGTTCACCATCGACTGGGGACCCAATCGGCAGAAAGACCCCGTCCCGCGTGCCAAAATGGAAGCCATGGTACCTAATAGAGCCGTTCGGTGCTCCAGGTATAGTTTCGCTGACATGTGGGCTCAGACTAGCAAGCGGGACATGCCAAATTGAGAGGGTTCACACTGAATGGTCCATTCGGTAACCTCGACGTGGTTTTGGCCACTGGTGAAAAGCGTGGATGGGCATTGTGAGCCGAAAGAATAGCACCGGTACCGAATGGAACATTCGGTTGTCTTATGGCACTTGCATGTGGACGATGGGACAGTGGCAGAGCCAAATGGCTTTCGGTTGTGCCCGCTTGGTGAAGCCGAGTGGCCGAAGAGATTAACAAAATGACTCCTTGTTGTCTTGTTACAGGTGATCCGGTAGCGTGGCCGCTGGAGCGCGCTGGTCCCCCACCGGTTGGCTATGAGCAGGTTGCAGGTAGGGGGCATGCGTAGTTGACGTGTCTTCCCCTAGTCGACATGGAGGATGATGGGAGGATGGTTTTCCCTAGGGTTAAATCATCATGTAAAAGCATATGGGCTCCTATAAATAGTGCTCCTTGGTGGAGCTTGTAAAAAAGGACGGACTCGTGTGTTTTAACCGGGACCTGATTTAATTCCATTTGATATCCAGTTTCGTTCGTGATACATGTTTGGGTTTTGCCCTATCTATGGCTAGATTCGGGGCCCAGGGGTTCCACCCTTAGGCTATGAATTAACCATAGGACCATAGCAGAAATTTTTATTTTTTCTGTTATTGTAATTCATAATTAGAGATGTGTTTAGCCAAAATGCTTAATGATGAGATCCACATTAGTGTCGAAATGGAGATGGGAATAGTCGTGCATCATGTTATAGAGGAGTTGGAATATAATGGAGTTCATGACAACATAATGGTCTCATATTTTTTATTCTACCAAAGTCAGTAGGGGAAACCCCCACCTGTTTTTTGTTTTTCAGACCTTTTTAATTTACTCCCACTGGGAGTGATACATGGGTTTGCTGGATGATACTCAGGTGCTCTACGCTAGGCTTGAGGCCCTTTGGCAAGATGGTCTCAGTGTTGAGCACATAATTGACAATAGATAATCACTCAGCCCAATAGGATGGAGGCATGAGTTAATAAGGTGTGAAAGGCATGCATTCAACCTCACCATTTGAGGTGATGTGTAAGGACACAAAAGGCGAAGGATATCATGGTAGGCAAGGAGTGTTGTATTGGTAGAGTTGGTGAAAATGTGTCAGTAACATTCTAGAAACAACTTCGTATGATGAAAATGTGTCTATGTATGAGACAAAATCATCAAAGAGTTGGTGAATAGTATATTTCGTACGCAAAGAAAAAGTCCGCCATAACATAACAAGAAGTGGGGTAATATTTTTGACATCCCGGTAAATTGATTTACTGAGGCGGATATTTTTAAGTGTCTTCGTAAATAATTATTTGCCTCGATAAATGTATTTTCCAAGATGGTTAATTGAGACCACCTTCGTAAATAAAATTGCCCGCCTTCAGAAGATCTTCAGGTATTTGACCAAGCGGTTGGATTTTGTGACTGCCTCGGTTAGTGTTTGAGCAATGTCTTGCAAAATCATTTGGTAGTAGTCATAGAGGGAAGGTATAGCCACTACCACAATGAAGACTCATATAACCATTTTGCAAATCGTTAACCAAGAAACCAAAGACATCAAATTCAATAAACCAACTATTGTCACGCATAAACAGATAAACAGAAAGAATGTTGCAAACAAGGTTAGGCATGACAAGGACATTGTTTAAGAGAAAATTAAAAACATCCATTGCTAGGAAGAGTATAGGTGCAATGACAAGTAACATAAATGGAGTGGGCAAGCGAGAGCTCAGCCAAGAGCAGAGCAACATAGAGGAGAAGCAGAGTATTCATCTCCTGGAACCCAGCAAGCAGAGTGAAGAACGTTTCCCCTTACTCGCAGGGGAATTCCATCTCACCGTCGATGAGCCGTAGGATAGCACCAAGCAACCCCGCCAAACCCTGTACCTGTGAGATACAATGATCAACCCACTGCCATACATAGGGCCTTGATAGCCCTAACCAGGTTACATCATCGTGTCCTCGACCATGTTTCTGAGTACCTAAGCCACCGAAGACCCACACCCAGTGACATCTGACGAACAACGATGTTTGTTACGGTTGAGGGCCCGAGACAATCGTCCCTTCACTGGCAACGAGCAGCCAACGCCGTCGTCATGGCCGACGACTCTAGCATTACGATCCCACACCACTGCCGGCTGCCTGCGAATGCTGCCGCCACCGCGCCTCATATCAATCCCAAGCATCCGCACTTGCCTCCAGCAGACGCAGCTCACCCACGCATGCTCGTCGTGCCACCACCGCAGCTCGCCCCATGGGCACACTCAGCCTACACAGGCGCCCACTCACCCTCATTGATGGGATCAGGGATAGCAAAATAACATTTTGTTTTCTAATATTGTGGCAATAGCAGGCAACCAA